>JBBPBP010000003.1:37632597-37643498 GCA_037974735.1 Cicer chorassanicum | reverse complement strand
AATTTTTTTTTCAAAAACACATTATTAAAGTGTACTTTTTAAAACACAAATGTGTTAAAAAACTTAAAATTCCAGTTTTCTAAAAGACATAAATATTTCTAAAAACTTGAACTTAAAGTTTTCACAAAATAAAACAAAAAAATTGCAAAATTAGAAAACTTGTGAAAATTTTTTTCGTACACTAATATATTTTTAAAAACATAAACATCGTAATGTGTGTAACAAAAATTTATTTTCAGTTTTTTAAAATACAAAAATATTTCAAAATAACTTAAACACTAAATTTTATAAAATGCATTTATTTTTCAAAAAACTTAAATTATATTTTTCGACATATTTTTTTTGTTCCAATTAAAAATATTAAAATGGAACAATTATTTTGGTTTTTGTTTGTTAAAGTTTATGTACAAGGTAAAATTTTCTCAAATAGAATTAGATATTGGTTGAGGTATTTGGGCCGGTCTAGACATTCCTTCTCCAAAAGCACTTGTATTGGACCTAAAAGAAGGCACGGTGCTGTGGAAAATTTTACCTATACCCCATTTTATCTCTATATCCCCACAATTTTCTAAAAATATCAAAAATACCTTCAATTTTTATTTTACAAAATCTACTATCACTTCCGGAAAACTTTCGGACAACTATTTTCAAGAATTCCGGTACACATAGTTTCACCGAAAAACTTTTTACAAGTTTTCCGGTACAATGTTTCCTGCACACCCTTATTTTTTTTAAAAAAAAAAATTTTAATTTTATTAATTTTTTTAGATCACTTTTAAAATTAAAATTAAAA
The DNA here is from genome assembly GCA_037974735.1 of Cicer chorassanicum. Classification (NCBI taxonomy): domain Eukaryota; kingdom Viridiplantae; phylum Streptophyta; class Magnoliopsida; order Fabales; family Fabaceae; genus Cicer; species Cicer chorassanicum. The sequence goes on along the minus strand of JBBPBP010000003.1, from coordinate 37,642,705 downwards.
TAGTAGTATTTTTAAAAAAATCATTGAAATTTTTGGGGTGGCCGTGTCCACCCTATGTCATAATGAAGCTCCACTTGCGGCTATAACTTTGACGTCTTTAAAATCAAATGAATTAAATAAATACTAATATAATAAAAAAATTAAGAAAAAAAAATCTGAAACTACCGGAAAACTTGTGGGTGAAGTTTTCCGGAAAAGTCATTAACAAGTTTTCCGGTAGTTCATTATTTTCGAAAAACTTGAAAAAAGTTTTCCAGAACTACCGGAATTTTTTTTTCAAGTTTTCCGGAGTGGTGTTCTGTACCGGAAAACTTGAAAAAAAATTTCCGGTAAAAATAAAAATTTTGACTTATTTGTGTGTCAAAATTCTCAAAGTTATTAATATATACGATATTTTAAACTTTTCACCCGTATTTTGGAGTATAGGGATAAAAGGAGGGTAGAGGATAAAATTTTCAGTGGTGTGCATGTGCTAGAAATTCAGCTTTAGTTTTATTTTTTTATAAAGATATTAATTCTGCTTTAGCTTTTACCAGAGACAGATATGATTCACAAATTATAACTAAAACTCAATATTTATATGAACGGCTCCTTGCTGACATATCTAAAATGTGATCAGCTAAATCATACATTTTTATTTATTTATTTTTACTAAAAGAATAATTTTCATTGATTCAAATCGATAAAAATAAAATAGATCAAAGACATTATAATTCAAAATATTTTAAAAAAGATGAATTTAAGAACAAACTCGCAACACCCGTGTTAAGACTATTTATTTAATAGAATAAAACGACAAAATATTTATAAATAGGGTAAAAGCCTATAAATTTGAAATTTATGAGATACTTGTGTCTCTAGAGCAGTAACGCTAACAAATATTTGATTGAATTTGCACTTGATCGAAATTGATATCTCAATTTAAACCAAAAAATACCGCAACAAGACCACAAACCAAAACACCGTATCAAAATGACGAACAAACACTATTTCACACTAGAACAATGAAACCACGCAAAAGCAAGAAAGAGAAACTAAATATGTGTGTCTATGATGCATATTTGCAGGTATGGTATTAGTACCGGTACCAGATACGAGTACGATTACTTGATACAACATTTAAAAAAATTCAAGGTACAAATACGTACATAAAAACACATAATTTTTGTAAAACATAATATAACTAAGAAGAGCTAAATTAATCAATTCAGGATACAAAATCATAATAAAAGTTTAAAAAGTAAAAAAATAAAATAAAAAGCCGTTTACAACAATAAATAAACTCAAAAACACAAAGTATGTTATATAAATATAAAAAAAAAAAAATCATCAATTTCATTCGCAATAGAATAATAAGGAAGAAGGTCGCAAGAATAATACCATTTTAGAAGTACACATGTTTCATAGATGTGTGAAAATAACTTATTTAAATAAAAATGAATAAAATATAATTTGAAATGTGATTTCAGACAAAAAATTTGAGTCTCGGCCACCCTTTTTTGGTGAAGAAAAATGAAGCATGGATCAAAAGAGAAATGAAGAGAGAGAGATACTTACTTGCGCACAACTCCAAATAAAAAATACTCTATCTTTTCACAATGAATATTATTTTAACAAAAAGCTTTATCTCAAAATAAATGTCATTCTCAATTTCAAATGCAACTTTAATTATTTTTTTCTTATACAACCCTTCAATAATTATTACATGTACACCTTACAAAATATTATTGTACTTTGATAATAGTGAAAACTCATCAATATTTAAGATGAATACTTTGGTAAACTGAATTATATCTTTATTCTAATTATTATATTTTTTAATATGTGTACAAAAATCTTAAACGACACTCGTTATGTGACGAAGGGAGTATTTGAACACACATATATACAAAAATTTATATAGAAAATGATGTGATTAAATTTTTTATATTTATTTATTTATATGTGTGTCCAAATTATTTATATTTGTGATTGTAATCACGGCTCAAAGAAGAGATTTGCAGAGCGGCTAGATTAGAGTTGGAGCCAACCAATTAGCTCAATCATACTTTGATACTTGTCAGTATATGTATTAAAATTGTTAAAGTGGTACTCAATTAAGAAGCCTTACTATTTTGGGCAGTTAGGTAGTTAGTTGTAACTAACTTTAGTTAGTTAGTTTGTTACTCCAATTGTAAACAAACTGTATATAAGGCAAAGCAAAGCTGGGAAAATCAGGGTGATCAAATAGAGAGCAAGTTGCAGTTTTCAGAAAAACTGGCAGCATAAGTGCATATCATTTTGTAATCATTTTCATCTCAAAACTAGTGATAATTCAAGTCGGATCCAATCCCCTAGACGTATGAGTTAATCTCTGAACTGGGTTAACAATTGTGTGTGTTCATTTTAGAATTACAAGCTTCAAATTCTGTTTAAAAGATCAATCTTCATTTTCAGACAAAACGAAGAACGATCTTGGATTTTTTGCAGATCAATCTTCGTTTCAGTTTTTATCAATATGCGTTTTTTGTAAACTTTTGGTTTTTTGATTGATTGAACTCCATTTTTCCCAACAACTGGTATCAAGAGCACGTGAGTATTTGATTCAAAGGAAGGATGGTATCAATAAAGTATGCAATTGAGAAATTCGATGGGAAGAATGATTTTGGGTTATGGCATCTCAAGATGAAAGCGTTGCTGGTTCATCAAGGTTTGGCAGGAGCACTGGGAGGAGAGAAATACATGGCATTCACACTACTTGAAAAGGAGAATAGGGATATCATGAACAAGGCTCATAGTGCTTTAATCTTGAGTTTTGGAGACAAGGTTCTGAGGGAAGTGTCAAAGGATACCTCTGCAGCAGCCAACAGGTATTTGGCTCAAATTAGAATCTTTATACATGACAAAATCATTAGCGAATCGTTTGTACTTTAAACAAAAATTATATACTTTCAAGATGCAACCTGGGAGGTCAATTGAAAATTATATGGGAGAGTTTAATAAGAACATATTAGATCTTAAAAATATTGATGTAAAATTGGAAGATGAGGATCAGACCCTGTTGTTGATAAATTCATTATCAAGCTCTTATGAAAACCTATGTGATACACTTCTGTATGGTAGAGATTCCTTGATAGTAGAAGAAGTACAAGTTGCACTAATGTCCAAAGAATTGAAGAGGAAGTTAGATGGGAAAGAAGAAAGCAATGGCGAGGGACTGTTTGTCAAGGCCAAGGCAGGGAAGAAGAATCAAAAACAGAAGAATAAGTTCAAGAACAAAGAAAAGGACAAGTCTAAAATGAGATGTTTCATATGCAAGAAAGAAAGACATTTCAAGAAAGAATGCCCAAATTGGAAAGGAAAGAAAGGATCACATAGTGATGATGATTATGGAAATGCATCGATAGCTTCTGAAGGATATGAAAGCTCAGAAGTTCTTATGGCAAATTCAACTGAAATCATGGATGATGACTGGGTACTTGACTCAGGGTGTTCATTGCACATGACCTCAAATAGAGATTGGTTTCTTGACTATAAAGAAACGGATGGAGGCAAGGTGATTATGGGGAACAAATCAGCCTGCAAGGTAGTTGGAATTGGTTCTATCAAACTGAAGTTGGAAGATGGAACCATGAAGATTTTGTTAAAGGTGAGACATGTTCCAGAACTGAAAATGAATTTTGTTTCTCTAGGAATGCTAGAAGAAGTGTTTGCATACATTGTGACAGTCAAAGTGCCATTCACTTGAGTAAAAATCAAATGTATCATGAAAGGACCAAGCATATAGACATCAGACTTCATTTCATTAGAGATGTCATTGAAAAAGGTGAGATAGATGTGGCAAAGGTGCATACAAGTGATAATCCTGCAGACATGTTTACTAAACCTATCACACTTAGCAAATTCAAACACTGTTTCGATATGCTGCAGATCAAGTCCAGAAACTGAGATCAAGGACTAAGGGGATCTGATTTGAAGAATAACAAGCTGAAGCTTCTCATTTGGTACCAAGGTGGAGAATTGTTAAAAGTGATACTCAATTAAGAAGCCCAACTGTTTTGAGCAGTTAGGTAGTTAGTTGTAACTAACTTTAGTTAGTTAGTTTGTGACTCCAATTGTAAACAAACTGTATATAAGCCAAAGTAAGGCTGGGAAAATCAGGGTGATCAAAAAGAGAGCAAGCTGTAGTTTTCAGAAAAACTGGCAGCATAAGTGCATATCATTTTGTAATCATTTTCATCTCAAAACTAGTGATAATTCAAGTCGGATCCAGTCTCCCAGACGTAGGAGTTAATCTCTGAACTGGGTTAACAATTGTGTGTGTTCATTTTAGAATTACAAGCTTCAAATTCTGTTTAAAAGATCAATTTTCGTTTTCAGACAAAACGAAGAACGATCTTGGATTTTTTGCAGATCAATCTTTGTTTCAGTTTTCATCAATCTGCGTTTTTTGTAAACTTTTGGTTTTTGATTGATTGATCTCCGTTTTTCACAACACGAAGAACGATATTGGATTTTCTGCAGAACAATCTTCGTTTCAGTTTTCATCAATCTGCGTTTTTTGTAAACTTTTGGTTTTTTGATTGATTGATCTCCGTTTTTCACAACAAAAATACCATCAACGTATATATATTACAAAGAAATTATTAAAATCTCAAATGATTTAGTTTTGAGTGATTTTTAGGATATCATCTATTCACCTTAAATGTTTTAGGATAAAAAAAAACATAAACATTTTTAAATTTTCTAAAAATTCTAGAATGAAAATCCATGCATCCCAGAATATAAGAGACAAAAAAAATTGTACAATTTAATACTACATTATTTACAATTAATCACAATAAATTCATATATTTCAAGAAATGTTATCATAATTTGGGAGACAATAATATTGACATTTTAATACATTTCTAGTCATTTCAACTTCAAATGATAAAATGATAAATAAACAAACATATATTTACAAAGGAATTTATATTTATAATCAGCCTTTATTCTTCTAATATGAGAGAACTATGCGTTTCCTTCTAGGGTGAATTTTAAAATAGATTTAATTATAATTTTTATCTTTTAATTTTATTTAGTCTCTTTGTTTAAAAATTCCTTAGTTTTGATGTCTCTCATATTAATGTGATATATTTTAAATGACGTGACATTTATTCTAGTAGCGTGAAATGATAAACGCTCATGATATTGTAAGAAAACTCCTTAAAAATAAGATTTTCAATTTTATAAACTATTCGTTTTATGTAATTTAATTAATACTCTATCCATCTCAAAATAATTGAGTTATTTGATCATTTTACACATATTAAGAAAAATGTATATATTAAAGAGAGCGAATACTACTTTTATCAAATTATCCTTGTTAGGTATTTGTGCATTATCAATGTCATAAATGCATATAGTTTAATAGTGGTAGTTGTGGAAGATGACTATCATAGTAGTGATCGATCATCGAATGCGGTTGTAGCGGTCAAAAGAGATAGTTGGATGTGGTGATCAGTGTGGGACCGACGATGATTGTACACTACAAGAATAACATCAATTTGTGGCCAAATTAAAAAAGATTTTGTGGTAAAAAAATCGCTCACAAATTACTGACTAAAAAAAAAATTCTCACAAATACTAAAATTAAAATTGAATGTTATTTAAGGTTGAAAAAACCATCACAAATAATTTTTTTTGGCTAATCGTAACTTTTGTGGCGGCCATAAACAAGTTACAAAATTATTAGAAGGAAAAATTATCTGACTTTGTGGCAGCCAATACCCTCACAATGAGTTTGATTGATTAGAAATATCAATAGGAATTTGTGGCGGCAAATACCGTCACAAAATCAAACTGTTGCAACATTGTGAGGGCTTAGGACGCCACAAAGGCAACATTTTCTGATCGTTCAGGCTACCACAAAAAAAATAGAGTCGTTAGTATTTTGTGACTGCTTTGACTGTCACAAAAATAAGACTGTTGCACCATTGGGAGAACTTAGGCTGCCACAAAGACAACATTTTTTGACTGCCACAAAGGCAATAGAGCCGTTGACATTTTGTGGTCACTTCGGTCTCCATAAATACTCTTTTTCTCTATAAATAAATTAATGTTTAAATATATTTTTGGTCCTTGCCATTATAAACTTTTTTTGATTTTGGTCCTTATAAGTTTTTTGTTTGGTTCACATCCCTGCAAATATAGTTTCATTTTAGGTTTAAATATGTTTTTGGTCCCTGTAAATATGACCTTTTTTGATTTTGGTCCTCGTAATATTTTTTTTTGGTTTACATCCCTGTAATATCAAAATAGATTTATTTTTGGTCCTTACCGTTAAGTAGACGTTACAAAAATGTTAACTCACAAAGGGAAACAGTTTTTGGTCCCTGTAAATATAACACTTTTCAGTTTTAGTCCCTGAAAAATATTTTTTTGAATTTCATCCCTGCAATATTCAAAAATCTCCTTACACATAAAATAAACATAAAATATTATATTATAATTAAAATAAAATTAATATTATATTAACTACAATTATATTAGTATAAAATAATAATTAAAATATATATTAGGTGATAGATTTATTTTAGTATAAAATAATGATTAAAATAACATAATATTAACTACAATTATATAATATAAAATAAACATATAATATTATATTATAATTAAAATAAAATTACTATTATATTAACTACAATTATATTAGTATAAAATAATGATTAACATAAATCTATCACCTAGTATATTTTATTTATTTTAAGTTACAATGAAAAAAATCTAAAGCGTAAAAGGAGATTTTAATTAAAATTATAAAACTTAAATCTAAATTTATTTTAATAATTATTTTATACTAATATAATTAATTTAATAATAATAAATAAATAAAACAAAAGATTAATAAATTTTAAATTATTGAAGTGAAAATATTTTAAACATTACTTGGCATAAGTTTATCATTAATAAAGATCAATTTGTATGTTATTTTATATTTAAGGAGATTTTTGAATATTGCAGGGATGAAATTGAAAAAAATATTTTTCAGGGACTAAAACTGAAAAGTGTTACATTTACAGGGACCAAAAACTGTTTCCCTTTGTGAGTTAACATTTTTGTAACGTCTACTTAACGGTAAGGATAAAAAATAAATCTATTTTGATATTACAGGGATGTAAACAAAAAAAAAAAATATTAAGAGGACCAAAATAAAAAAAGGTCATATTTACATGGACCAAAAACATATTTAAACCTTCATTTTAAAATAGTCATTCCATCTAACTTTCCTTACAAAAACTGTAACACCGTTAAACCAATTCCACAACTCCCTCTCCCCAAACTCCTTAACTCTAACCAAAACATCACTCTCACCATGCATAACCCCATCATTTTCCACCAAATTGATTATCTCAACAACAACCTTGTTCTTCTGTTCTCTCATAGATGGAGTATTGAGTCTTTTTCCAATCACTTCCAATCAATCCAACAAAAATTCAATTTCTTTCAACAAATCACTATTTATAACACCCAAAACTTTTTCCTCTTGCGGTTTGTAAAACGGCGTCGTTTCTCATAGAAAGAAACCGAGTGTTCTAGAAACGCATAGGAGGTGTTCGATGTATTTTGTAAACCACCGAACCAAAAAGAGAGTTCCCAAGAAACGAGACTTGTTTTGTCAAGGTAGTTTCTACCGCAGTGTAAGGGTAAACGGAGAGTTGGTCATGGAGGATGAAAGTGCCATTTGTATTTAGGTTTAACAGTTTTTGTAATGGAAGTTGGATGGAAGTATTATTTTAAAATAAAACTATATTTGCAAGGATGTGAACCAAACAAAAAAACTTACGAGGACAAAAAAAAATGTTAGAATTGCAATGACCAAATACATATTTAAACCTATAATTAATTATTGTTTGGTAGTAATAGTATAATTAATTACTAAAAAATTAATTAATATTAAATTTATATTTTCATTTTTTAAATTATATTAATGTTAATTTTGAATTTTATAAAATTATTTTTTAAAATAAAGTTACCCATTTGTGGTGGTCAACACGACTACAAATGGTATTGTTTGTGGCGGCCTAAACACCCACACTGGTTTTTCATTAGCTTCATCGTTTGTGGCGGCTTAAGCCCTCACAACTAGGACAGTTTGTGGCGGTCTAAACCCCCACAAATTGTGTTATTTTTTCATCAACTTAATCATTTGTGGCGGCCAAAACCCTCACAAATTTGTGGCTGCTTTTTTCCGTCACAAATTTGTGTGGCTTAAGCCATCTCAAATGGTAACAACCAACATTTGTGGCCGCCACAAATAGTGTTTTCTTGTAGTGGTGGTGGAAGGTAGTGGGAGATGGTGGTTGTAGGTGCTTCGTCGGAGATGGTGTTGGTGGTCGGAAGTGTGTGGTCGATGGTGATTACGGTGGTTGGAGATGGCGATTGTGCTTCTAATGGCCGGAGGTAGGTGGTGATGATAGAGATGATTGTAGATGGTGGTCGGTTGCAGTGGTCGAAAGTGAGTGGTTGGTGATGGGACATGATGGCTGGAGGTCGGTGGTCATAGATGGTGGCCGGTGGTGGTTGGAAGTGAGTAATCAATGGTGATGATGGTGGTCGGAGATGATGGTGGTGGTTGTTAGAGGTGGGTGGTTGGTGGTGGTTGTTGTACACTAATTTTGTCCGACAAATTAAATTATAATAGTCATAATATATCAAGTTTTATGTTTGCCATTATTTTATTTCTCTTTATGAAATCTTAAAATTTTCAAAAAAAAAAGAATTTGCATTCATAATTATTAATAAAAAAAATAAAAAATAGAAATAAAAGTGATATAGCAAAAAAATAATAAATATTGATACTTATTTTATCTCATCTCTTGAAATTACAATTATAAAAATTGACATAAGAGAGTTGACAAGTAAAAGAAGGAATAAAAAAGTGTTATTAATGATTTTTCAAGAAAATATTTAGAGTAAAAGGCACAAGATTTAACCACTAAAAAAGAATTGGGCACTTTTATAGATGTTTTGACTCTCATTATCTATGAGATTGTTTTATTCCCAAACTTTGATAATATGATAGATTTTGTTGTCATCAATGTCTTCTTGATTTTAACAAAAGTAAAAGAAAATCCGGTTCCGACGGTACTTGCTGATGTATTTAAACCATTTTCAATGTAAAAAGTGTAAGTGCAACAAAAAAAGAATAATTTCAAATATTGTGAAAAACTTAAACTTAAATGAAAAGTATAAAATTTACTACTCTAAATTTATAATTAGTTTTTTAACACTTAATCATTTTTTATTTACTATTATATCCATGTATGATCTGTTCAAACAAATTTATCAAATTTTATGTTTATGTTGTTCGTAGCATCTAGAAGATCTCAACCAAAAAAACTGTGAACTATTTTCATGGAAATCGTCATATTACTAATTTTATCATATATCAACTACATTTTATCGTCTCATAAAAAAAACTAAATTTTATCATATATCAACTAAATCGAATATCAACATAAATTTTAAAATTATTTCTATTGTTTATAAAAGTGTAATAAATTGAAATTGAAATTGAAATTGAAATTTAGAATTTTTTTGGATTATTACAATTTGGAATTAGGCAATTAATGTTTTTTTAAATTGGCTATACTATTATGTAGTACAATTGTTTTTTTAATAAACGCAGTACAATTGATATTACAATTTTGTTTAGGAAATACTACTATAACTTTTAATGGTAATTGACGGTTTTTCGACCATGATACAATCGATTCGGCCAACTACATTGAATTAATAGCATGATATTAATGCCATAGTAATAACCGAATCAATATTTTTATAAAGAAAAAAAACCTAATTAAATTGAGGAGAAAAATCAAATTAAAATAATTGCATTTTGATTTAGTTTAATAGAATTATTATTGCATTAATTAATTGTAGAATGCATAGTATAATGCATATGAGAATGCCATGTGTAAGGATTATTGTTTGAAATCGATTGTATTTTAATCTTAGTATAGATTCTTATAATTTTAAATAATATAATATCTATAAAACATTTATAATAGTATATATTAAAGTTGAATCCAAACTCTAATAATAATAATAATAATAATAATAATAATAATAATAATAATAA
>JBBPBP010000003.1:37622153-37632275 GCA_037974735.1 Cicer chorassanicum | reverse complement strand
CATAAATACAATTGATTTATTTTGATCAAGCACGATCAACTCCAGCAAATAAAATCAAGTTATTAATTATTACCATTTGATTAAAAAAATGTGGAAGCAAAGTTAACATCCATGTTTAAAAAAAAATATTGGTATATATAATAACAAATTATTTCATACAAATTTCTTAACATAGAAGCAAAATTAACATCCATGTTTCAAAAAAAAAGTATTGGTATATATAATAACAAATTCTTTCATACAAATTTACTTTTATAATTTTTTTCATCAGTAAACCTTTTCTTTCTTTTAGAATTTTTTTCATTCAAAAAATATTTTCTTTCTTCTACGATACCTTCTCTCTTTAAGTTTTCTTTAATCATTATTTCTTTTTTCTTTCTGAAACTTTAATCCTTCTTCTTATTCTTATATTCGGATCATATCTCTCTCTAATTTTTCAGATTGTTTGACCACGTTAGAGTCCTCATTAAAGTCCAGACTAGGTATATACAAGGTTTTCCCTTTTTTATTTTTGTTTTAATTCTATTTTTTCTTATAAAAATATAAAGCAGGAGTATGACCCAAGAGAATATTCTTTTTAGTGTTTGCCTTTGTGCCATATTTCAATTAGACCGAAGAGAATCCCACCTAATAGCAGTTAAAAGGATTTTCAGATATTTGAAAGACACTACCAATTAGGACTGTTTTATAAGAAATCATCAGAATACAAGTTTGTTGGATATTGTGATGCTGACTGTGTAGGAGACAAACTTGAAAGGAAAAACACAAGTGGAAACTGTACATTTCTTGGTAACAATCTAATCTCAGGGTCCAACAAGAGGCAAAAAACAATTGCATTATTAACAGCAGATGCGGAAAATATATCCACCGTTAATTGCAGTACTCAACTTTTATGGATGAAACATCAATTAAAGGATTATAAACTGTATGAAAGTAAAATTCCTATATTCTGTGACAATACCTTTGCCATCTGTTTAACCAAAAATCTAATTTTGCATTCTAGAGCCAAATATACTGAAATCAAACATCAGTTCATCAGAGATTTTGTTCAGAAGGGCTTTCTTGGCATAAAATTTATAGATACTAATCATAAGTGGGTTGATATCTTCACAAAACCCATTGCTGAAGACAAGTTCATTTTCATTAAAGAAAATCTAAATCTTGTTAAAATTTCTAAATGATGTTTTGATACTCTTTATAACATGCATATGATATTTTATAATTTTGCATTTCTTTTACATGTTCTTTAATTTGTAATATTTTTGTGTTTTTTTACTCCTTTTTGTCTAATGACAAAAGGGGAGAAAAAAAATGTTTTGTAGAACAATTTTTACTTATTTGCTATGATTAGTTATTTTACATAAGGGGAGATAAATCTTTTGAAACAAATCTGTGTATGCTCTAAGTTAGAGGGAGCATCTATTTATTTTATGCTTTTTATTATTAAATTATTCACAAAAATTAAGTTTTATCATCAACAAAAAGGAGTAGATTGTTGGAACTAAGATGGTTTTGTTGAACAACTCCTTACTAGTTTGTTGATAACAAAAGTTTTTTTGTGAGAACAATATAATGTACTAATGTTTCAAATTAAGTATGCAGAAAAATAAAACAAATAGGTACATTCCAGACATAGGACAAAATAGAGGAAATAGGTAAAAATAAGAGGAAACAAGAAAAATTAGAGGAAACAACATAATTAGAGGAAAACAACAAAATTAGAGAAAAACAACATAATCAAAAGAAAAATAAAATCAGAAGAAGCAACACAATTAGAGGAAGAAACACAATGAGAAGAGGCACGCCTCTAATATGCGTGACGTTACTGCCTCTAATGCGCTGACTCTAATATTTAACTCTAAAGCGCTAAGTCTGGTAAAATAATTCTGACTCTAATATTCAATAAGTTCTAATATGCTTCCTCTAACCTTGAAAGAAAAACAACACAAGCAAATTTTTGTTTCTGCCTCTAATACTTAAGACTCTACTTTTGATATTAACACACTCTAAAATGACTCTGACTTTCATACTTCTGGCTCTGATAAAATTCAATGCCTCTAACAAAAAGTTAACGCCTCTAATAAAGTCAATGCCTATGATGACGGTCAATGATTCTAGTAGTTGTGTATGACTCTAAAGATGTAATTCTAATGAAATCTAGAGGGTTTTAGATCAGACTATGAAACAGGAAAATATTGCCTCTAATCTTGATATTGGAAATTTTGCATCTGATACTGATTCTAGATGATGTCAAAGTTCAGAAAAAAAGACTTAAAAAAAATTTCCCGAAAACACCGGTTAATGAATGTTGTATTCCCCTCAACGTGTTGCAGTTGTAACCAGAAAGTTGAGAAGACTTAACTAGGTGAGGTTAAGTGGTTTTTGTAATTCAAGTGATATTACTAGAAGAAATCCTTCAGGTGAAGGTATTGAACGTAGTCAGTCAGGTTGGTGGTTAACCAGTATAAAATTCTTTGTGTACTCTTCTTCCTCTTCTCTTTGCTTTTATTTTCCAATTTACCTTAAACACCAAATTACAATTAAAATTCAAGAACTGTTTTAACAAATAATAACACAATTCAAACCCCTCATTTCTTGTGTTATTGAAACTTCAATGACAAGGTAATTTTCAATCTTTAAGAGCACAATCTTTAACACGGGTTGAAATCACTACTATTTCATCAACTATATAGGATGACATCAATATACTCATAATAAATTCATAACATCACAATTTTCAATCATACATCATCATCATACAATGAATCCAAGTTTTATCGGCAAATCACATGAACTCATCAAGTTACACATAGACACAATTAATTTACCACCCAATATCACTAAAATATCATATACCACACATTCATTGAAAATTAAATCAATTAACACCTCATAAATTTTTCTATTTCACATTTTAATCTCACAATTCTCAATTTGCACATTAATTAATTTATCACTCAAAGGGGTACAACCCCAGATGAATTATGGAAAATATGGTTTTTCCGTTCATCTCACACATTCTATACTCATAATTCAAACTCACTGTCATCTCATACCTTATTTCGACACTTTTTAAAAATATAGAATCAACATAAATTTTCAGTAGCAACAACAAATCGACAATGCCTAACGAACATGCCCAAAAATAAGCGACAAGTCCACATAGTTGATGAAACATGATTGATACATTATTCGTATCTTAAAAGTCAATTTTACATAATTAATAAAAAGTTTAAGAAACAAAAGGGAGTCAAATCAACAAAAAAAAAAAAAAACAGATAGTGAGAAAAAGCTCACTAACACGTCAGAGCGTCGACATGGTTCAACGTCAACTTTATCGGAAAAAAATAAATAAGTAGTGCTTTTTGAAAGTTTCGGCGCGAGGAATCCAAATATGGTGTCCATTTTTCCAAACTAAAATTGTGGTGGCCAGAAATGGCAAAAGATAGTCTGCGAAGGAGAGGTAAAACTGGTTGTTTCTCACTAAACAAAGTCACAATTGACAAAATTGATGCAAAAAATGGATTTGGTGGCTGATTTTTTGTAGGAAGAGTGTAGAATTGAATTTAAATGGTAAAAAATAGAGAGAATGTAATTTGAAAGGAAGATGGTTTGAAATTGTAAAGTTGCACTAAAGAAGAAGTACCGATTTTTTATATCAAAAAGGGTGCGAATAGTGTTTTATTTAAAATTGGTGGTGTAGAGGTTAGTAAAGGCACAGGTCAGAAACAGCAGCAGCAACAAAAGAAAGGGTATAAATATGAATTGAGCCCAAATATGATATTTTATCATATCTAAAACTCTAGAAAAAAAATATTAATCAACTATTCTACTCAATCATAACTCAAATATTATTTCCCAAAATACCCACATTAAAGTAAATAAATAAATAAATATAATTTTAACAATTTATCTTTTCCACTAAATTAAATATTTATGAAATTATCAACCATAGTAAACACACATATAAAGAAAATTATTCATATCAACACATATTTTAAAACACCTTTAATACCAAATTATATTTCTAAATGCTATTTATTTAATTAATAGTTTATTATAAAATTTGTGTCACACAAGGGGAGCGCCACTTGTCTTTTGACCTCCTCCACCGCATGGGTTTCTTCGTGATGTCAGTAGCACTGACCTGAACACATAGACTTTCTTCGGTCCACTTTTAGTTGTACCCCTCATCCACGTTCACCATTATCATCCTCCATGGTGAAATTTTTTTAACAACTATTCTCTCCATGTCCTAGAACACCATACAAATAACAAAAGAGAGTGATCCTTTTATACTTGAATTTTATAACTTTCAATCATCCATCTTGCCTACTTATCGTCTTACTCCGTTTCAATGGTTTCCCGACATCAAGGCGAACCCTAATTCTCATGAAAGAGCACCAAAAAGTTAAATGATTGACAAAGCAAGAGTTTTTCGAAATTTGAGTACCTTTGTAGTGCAAAGCCTCGTCTTATAGTGTGGGACTAGGAATTAATGAAACCCATTTGTTTTCACCCGCGCTGCTTAGTGCGAGAGGCTAGTTCAAAAATTGAATGTTGTCAGTTTAATCTTACATTGAATTGTGACGCAAAGTCTCACAATGCAAAAGTTGAAGTGATTTGACATTGAGAAATATTGTCTCGCAATGCGAGATAGTCAACATCGGGATTTATAGTGTGAACCCTTGAATTTTTTAGCATTTGGGATAGTTAGTACGACCTCATAGTGTAAATTATCCTTTTGTAGTTTGAGACGACGTTTTTATAATACTTTGTGGCCATTTTTGTAAATTTCATGCAAACTGTAACTTTCCCAACCTCATAGTGTAAATTATCCTTTTGTAGTTTGAGACGACGTTTTTATAATACTTTGTGGCCATTTTTGTAAATTTCATGCAAACTGTAACTTTCCCTGCAAAGATTGTCATTAAAACTTTACTTTCTAATTTGACCCCACTACTCTTTTCAACCAAAATGTATATCAATGCTTTGAATCCATGAAACAAGAAGAAGAGGAGTGCTCCAAGCACATTCTACAATTAGAGGCGATTTGAGAGTGTCGCACACAAGGCCCAATACTCTGTAAACATAATTGCCAGATTTTCAACCTTGAGAGGGATTTTTTTTGGTTTTTGACACAAAGAGTTGATCTCGTCAATCCATATGTAATAGTCCGACCCTTACCGTTATCGGCATTGTTAATCACGACTTTTTCGCCCCCCTTCCACCTCGTGAAAATAGCGAGTTTTTGCCTTTCGTGAAAATCGAACCCGTTACCTAGGTATCTGGTTCGATTTCCACAAAAGATAAAAACTTGCTATTTCTACGAGGTGGAAGGAGACAGGGGGTGGGGGTGGAGAGGCGAGGAAGTTGTAATTAATATTGCCGATAACAGTAAAGATCAGACTATTACACCATGGATTTTAATACTATTGTTGGGTTATTAGTGTAGTCCAATGAACGCCATATGAAACTATAATTGCATCCATACAAAAGGTTCTAAGATATGATATACAAGTCCTTTAATATTTTTTTAATACTTACTTTTCTATTTAATAAGATAATTCTGATTGAGACTTTATACACCAACATTTACACCTAGTTTGTCGCATGAACAGAGTAGAAGATATATATATATATATATATATATATTAGTAAGTAGGGCGAAGAATCTAACAAATATGCATGATTGAACGAATGTGGGGGCAAGTAAACAAGGCCTTGGAACCATGAATGAATAGATATTGGAATCATGGAAAGTGAGAGAGAGACATTGAACAAATTACTAACATGTTGAAGGACGTCACAAAAAAGCAAAAGCTGCCAAGGAAACATAGAGAACATATTCACGCCTAGACATGTGGGCATCATCACCAACTATATTGCCATAGTAAAAAGCTTCTTATTTGCTTGGGATTCCTAACTTTAGTTCCTGCTACTTCTTCTTTGTGCCCCCTCTTTCTTCGTAGTTTCTTTGCTTTTTTTTTTTGGACATGTTTCTTACCTTTTATTTTAGGTGATCGATGTGGATTTTTTCGGAGCTCTTATATGTACATTATAAATTTCAGATACAAATTCAACACATATTTGTCTTAATTTATTTTTTCGTATCACATCATCAACGTATCACATTACTTTCTATCGTTTTCTCTCTCAAGATGTCTATGAGATTTATGGATGTACACATATTATTTTCCTTTTTTTTTTAATGTATGCTCTAACCATAATTAGAGATTAATCTTTTGAAATACAGAGATTCATTAAAGTGTTGACTTCTTTCAACAAATATCCTTTCATACGCAACAATTAAAAATTAAACTCATGACCACACACTTAAAATATTCAATTATCCGTCAATTGTACACACTATGTTAATATCAATGCAATTTGTATGTTACACATATTATATATTTACAAAATTTGATTCAATCAAATTGTGAAGAGTGCTAGAACCACTTAATGATGCACAAATGAAAGAAACAAAACATTCAATTATGAATCCAAATCATAATTAGCGAGATTGATTCAAAATAGATTTTGTATTCAACAATTCAAATATAAAATTGATTCGAAACATAATTTTCAAAGTTATAAATCCCTCTATTTTTATCATTGACAAACATAAAACAAAATTTTTACACCTATGAACTTTAATATATCAAATCAATAAAGAACGAAAAGTAGAAATTTTATGAGACAAAGGAAAGCAAAAAACACACATCAATTTTTATTGATTTTGCTATTTTGTCCTCGCATGTAGAGTACATTCAGTCTTTATTCAAATAATGAGAGTTTCTTCCTTTATTTTTCAATTTGAAGTTTTACAAGATCCCCGATAATTGTTTCGAACTCGTACAAAAATTCATTCTTTTCGAAATGCTCTTAACTAGTTTTCTTGAAACATCCTCCAAGAGAATTTGTACTACTTTCTTCAAGAAGAAGGTGTCCCTTCAATTCTTGCAAGATAGCACCTAAAGAAAATCCCTCTTTAGAACCTAAAGCTATCCCCTCTCAGAACCTAAATGCAACACCAATTGATATCTCCTCGATTGTTTGCATCTGGAACAATCATCCCAACAAAAGATATTCACTCTTTTCATGTTTCTCACTCAAAGTTACGACCGCAAACCCGACTTGAATTAGAAAAGGTGTTTAATCTAATTATAATTTTAAATGCATGAAACTTTAGAAATGAGTGAAAATATTCTTAATGAAAGTGAAGGATCATATCAGTTTTATATGAGGCATGAGCTGATTGCCCAATGTACAAAGCATCCTAAATAATAACTTTGTAACAGTTAAAGCTATCCAATTTTAACTTTGTAGGTTCATGTGAATTGATTCACAAGGGCTGTCGGTGGATTCACATGAGCCTTGAAATCCATAATTTTCATGCCGAAGCAGTGTAAGTCAATTCACACAGGTGTAAGCCGACTTAAAAATACCTTGGAATGTTTTGAGTCAATTTACAACATGTTTAAGTCAACTCACAAGGTCTAGAATCTCATAAATGAGTTCAAGACCTCCATAAATATATTTATAAACCTATTAGTTGATTTACAAAGTTAAAAAGTATTTATAAATGGTTTCTAATGCATTTCAAAATGTGCCATAATGATACTATCTTGCAATGAAGTTTATGCATAATAAAATATGATTTTCTTGCAATTTTTTCTAATTCAAATGCATTTGCAAATGATTGAGAACCGAAAAATCAACATAAGCATACACTCACCATCTAATCTAGACAAACCTAGTTTTGAAATTTATCAAAATATTAAGTAAATTCTAAGAGAACCTTATAATTACATTTTTATTTATCAATAAAACTATGCAAAAGAAGTTTTGAAGAAATTTACAATGTTTGTTTGCAATTCGGTAAATATACCACTATAGAGCGAAATATTGTCAAAGTTTGAAGATGGACGAAAAAAGGAACCTTCTCTATTAAAAAAGCTTGTGGAAAATGTAAGACATTTAACATGTACAAGGCTTGATATTATAATGTGTGCAATTGGAGTAGTGAGTTGATTCTAAAAGCTTCTACTTCTACGATCATGAAAGTTGTTAAGAGGATTCTCCGCTTCCTTAAAGGTACACTTGATTATGGGTTAGTTTACTCTTCTCAATATTTTAAACTCTTTGAATTTTGTGATAGCGACTTTGTGGAAGATATTGATGATAGAAAAAACACTGGTGGCTGTATATTTTTCATGGGGGATTATGTTTTTCGTGGAGTTCAATGAAGCAATCTATTGTCACACTTTCAACATGTGAGTCAAAGTATATATGTGGCAGCAACATCTTGTACATGTCATGCAATTTGGGTAAGGAGATTGTTGAAGGAACTTCATGTGCAACAAAAGGAAGTTATCAGTATTTGTATATACAAAAAGTCTGCATAAGCACTTGCAAAGAATCCAATATTTCATAAAGCACATAGACATAATGTACTATTTCATAAGAGAATGCATTGTTAAGAAAAAAAATTTCTTTAAATACGTGGAGACGAAAGATGAAGTTGCATATATTCTTACAAAGTCATTGAAATTTGAAGACTTTTAAAGGCTGAGAGCAAAACTATGAATGAAGAAGAAAATTTGAAATTAAAGGGGGCATCAATGTTTTTAATAATTTCAAATTAAATAAGTCTAGCACTACTTGAAATTTTTATGCAAGAATCTAGGAGTACTTTAATTATAGAAAAATGTAGAATGTATCTAGAAATTTGTGTTAATTAGGAAGCTCATAAAATTGTGTCTTGAGTTATCTATTTGTATTTATAAATATCCTCTTATACTTGGCATAAAGTGAGTTTTTTTCATAAAAACATTTCCCTTCCTCAAACAAGAACTACAAATATATATGTGGTAGCAAATATATGTATTTGTATCATGCACCATTTTTTTACTATGCAATTTACAATTAAGATGTGGAGACTCTAGTATTAAATATAAGCAACAAAAAGTTAGTGTTGGTAGTCTAAAATATAAATGTTAACTATTTGTGCCACACAAGTTTTAAGGTAGACCAGTTCGATGAGTAGTTCATTGTTTATCCTTATTGGTAGTCTAAAATATAAATGTTAACTAATAGAAGTAAAAGTTGACCATCCTCTTCATTCTCAAGGTTAAGAAAATGACTTGATTGATATTCGTTTAATAAAAACAAGAGAAAATAAATATTTGTCTCTTAAAATTGAATTTGTCTAACCAACATCAATTAAGTTACCATCGTAAAGTTGAGAAGAATCGTAAACTTTTACTTCTGAAGAGCGTTGTCGATCATCATTATATTATAGTTTAGTGTGAATTTTAATCAAATGTCCATGGTAGATTAAACATTTTGTTGGTCCGTTGAAATTTTTATAATTTATATCATATAAAATGTTATTATTACCTAATTACCCTTCAATGGATTTATATTTTATTTTCATAGAATAAATTCTTTTAAAGAATTAATTTGGAAAATTATAATTTTTTTTTTAATTATTTTGAGAAAATCAAATAAAAATAACTAATTATGTTTAAGAACATCAAAATTGTTGTTGCTGCTTATATCTAAAACATGTGGGAGTGTTTATCGAGAGTCGGTCCAACATTTATTAAGACCTAAACCAAATTTTAAAACAAAGTTTTGATAAAAAAAAATAGAGGTATTTCTAATACTAACAACAACATTTTACTATTATTTTATTTAAATTCTACATTTCTTATTTTATAAGATGTAAAATATTTTAATAAATATACTAATAGTTGTATTTTTTTTTAATTGTGAGACATTTTACCTAAAAGTTTATACGAAATTTAACAATAGTTTGACATTGCTTGCCATTCATACGTAAAATAGTAATATAAAAGTTATTTATGGACAAATAGATAATTTTACAAGTGTAATTCTTGCCTTTCGTTGAATTTTGCTTCGTAACAAACAACATAAGTCTATAAATATAAACAACTTCAGTTTTATCGTGGCTTTGAAATATTTACAAAATATAGTTTAATATTTTTTTAATTTTCCACATAAATTATAATATAGCACATATATTTCCAATATATATATATATATATATATATATATATATATATATATATATATATATATATATATATATATATA
>JBBPBP010000003.1:37529657-37621803 GCA_037974735.1 Cicer chorassanicum | reverse complement strand
ATATATATCTGTATTTTGACGTTTAACTCTAGATGCCAATTCAAATAATTTTACAAAAGAGTAGTGCTACTTTTAAAAAAAAAAACTAGAATAGTAGATAATATAAAGTATTTGACTGGCTGACCGTACATGAAAGTTGGTAGTAATTATTTGAACCGTACACTGTAATCCTTCTATAAAACTGTTACACTAATCTTGGAAAAAATATATTATAGTTACTTTTTATTTTAAAATGGATATATATTCGTTATATCTTATAATAAGTGGTATTCTTATTGACATATTAAAAAATAATTATAAACAAAATAAAAAATTTGCTATATAAATATAAAATTGACGTGTTTTATTATTGTAAATATAGTATTAATTTTTTTGTAAAATGTAAATAAAATATTGTGTTTTAGAATAATGTATATACTATTACTTAGAGAGTGTGATTAAAAAAAATAATTAGCATCATCTTCAGTCTTTTTTATAAGAGACATTTAATT
Organism: Cicer chorassanicum; assembly: GCA_037974735.1. Classification (NCBI taxonomy): domain Eukaryota; kingdom Viridiplantae; phylum Streptophyta; class Magnoliopsida; order Fabales; family Fabaceae; genus Cicer; species Cicer chorassanicum. Next base: position 37,621,312 of record JBBPBP010000003.1, on the reverse strand, counting down.
ATGAATAACTCAACAAAATTAGCTGTATTTAGTTCATATTATAGATTAAATATATTAATTTTTATTAATCAAATAATAATCCAACTAAAGAATTCAAAAAATTTATATTATAACTAAAACTGACTTTATAAAAATTGTATATTAAACTGACTCCATTTTAAAACAAAGCAAATACTATTTTTCGGAATCTCATCCAATGAACACACTACAACCAACCGACAATTCGTTCATTGTTCCCTCCAACGGAGAAAGAGATTCCCGTTTTTGACTGTGTTTTGTTACACCTTTATTAGCAAGCAAGCTATTAATTTAAGCAATTTATTTTTGTCTTTAAATTTGGTTGTTTTAGATGAACAAAATATTAAGGACGTAAATAATTAGCTTTAGTAATTCGAACCGAAACTCAAAACCCCCAGATTTCATGTGGATGTAAGTCTCCATAAAAAACAATAACAAACACTTAAAATATTTGAAAATAGGAAATAATATGTAAAGGAAAAATCTATGAAATTTTGTCATTAGCTTTTTTAAAGAAATTTAGTTATGAAAAATAAAAAATTATTTTAATTTATTGTCACTAATTTTAGTTAGTTATAATTTTTTAGTAGTAATTGCTTCTTTATTTTTCTGGTTTTTAATTTTAGACGCACTATATGAATTAATTAGAAATAGAAGTGAAACATTTATCTATAAAACGTAATTTAACTGACAAATATAAATACTCTTAATATAGATACTATATTTAAACTATTATATGATGCAACAACTATAAAAATTATAAAAAATAGTATTTTTTTGTATCTGTTGGATTTTGGTGTTTATACGAGGCATATCAAACATTAAATACAAATACTTCTCTAAATAGAAATTTAAACTCAAATTCATCACGTTACGAGAATCTAACTCCTTCCGCCCCGAACCAATCCTGGTGGGTGCCGTAAGATGGTACTCTTACTACTAATGTTACCCAATGGTCCAAACCCATGTGATTCTCTTTCTCTCTCACACACACTCACCTTCATGGTACCAATTTGGATGTATTCAACATGCTTTTTATTCCTTCTAAGAGTTAAAAATAAGTAACCCAAAGACAAAAAAAAGGTCTTATCAAAATATGAGACCAAAAGAAGTCTAGGTATTTGAAGTTTCTAGTTAGATTATTTAAAAAGCAAAAGTTGGACGTACTATATAGAAGCATTCGGTCGTCATATCAAACTAAAGCTTAAATGTGATAGAAATAATGCATGGTGAAGTGATCTTAAGTATCTTTCATGAATCCAACAAAAAAAATTATGAAATTTAATAATCAGGCACATTTTATTTTTACTTGGCTAGTCCAAAAATGGGAGTATGCTTTAATAAAATTTGGTCTCATAATAGATGTTAGAGCTGTACCTCAATGAGATATCACTTTAGTGATAAAAGATTGATTTTATAATTTCAATAGACGAAATTTAAATTCTAGTTAATTGTCAAAATATCATAAGTATTACATATCTGTTATTACTAATTTTTCCTTTCCTAACTTGTTTTTTCAAAAATAATATGTGTGAAAGTATATGGATGCAAGGACAAATTTAATTGATTCTATAAAAGAGTGCACATATTTACCGAATCATTGGATATCTATGAGAGAGAAATATTGATCTCAAATTTAATCTTGCTCTAACAACTCTATAATTATGGTAACATATACAGTGTTGCAAAAGATCCATATACGTGAAATGATGGAATTTTTTATTTTGTTTTTTGTCTTAGGAATTTTTTTTATGAGTTGGAAAGTGCAACATGAAAATTAATTTCACAATTTCACATTAATTATTTTAAATTTTAAATCCCCTTGCCCTCCCCTTTTCTCTCACTCTCTATATATGTATATGTATGACTTTCCAATTTGATAAATAAAATTTATATTTTTGAAACTAACTTTAGGATCCTTCCTTATATAGTAAAAAGTGGGTAACTAACATAATTTAACAATTATTAACATTTGCTGTAAAAGGTGGGAATATTGAATTGGATATTAATAGTCAAATAAACCCTAAAGAATTCAGTGTCTTTGGTTTGCCAATATTTCTTACCCATGATGCTCAAATATGATTATTACTTTTGTCTCTAACATCTTGTCCATATCTTTCAATTAGCCAGAATATTTTGCATATCATAATGATTTCTTTTCCACTTTTGGAAAGAAAATGATATAAAAGCAAATTTACTTATAGTGAGTAGCTGATTGGATTAAAGGTTAAAGAATTAAGTTCAAATCTGAATGAAAGAAAAAAAAATGATAACATAATAAATAATTATTCGTTTTGTGTGTTTAAGATAAATGCAAATTTAATGAAAACAAAGTAAAGGATCAGAAGACATTAACCATGCAATATATAAATTTTTCACACATGCTGCAAATATATAGTCAATGAACTACATAGAAACAAGTACATCGACACTTCTTTCAACATTAATATAATATATGCCATACTCTTTGAATTGGAAATTTTGAACTTAAATCTGTTTATTTTGTGAAAATATTTATTATTTTTATTTTTAAAATTTATGTTAAGATAACTTGTTAATAAGAGGATAAGATATTCTATTGAAGTGAACAATTGTCTATATTTGTAGGAATAATAAAAATAACAAAATATTTTCATTTTCAAAAACATATCATCCTTCATCTCCTCTCCATCACAATAGTTCACTTCAAAGATCTCACATCTTCTTATTAATTAACAAGTTAAAATGAACATATATATATATATATATTTTAAAAAAATAAAAACATAAATCATTTTCACAAAATAAACAGACTTGTAGTTATCAACAATAAAAAAGAGCTGCGTACCATTGAGGAAATACAAAGTGTTGTGATCATTCCTTCTCCTTTAGTTATCTTCCCTCCTAAAACACACATAGCAAGTGGTGGAATTTCATAATATTTCATGGTTAGCAAGTGAATTAATGGTTCTAACCATAATTCTAAATTCTAATATCCAACTGCAATATAAAAGTTTTAAAGGTCTCAACAACGATATCACAACAGTTAATTGTAGTTGCTATTATCCATACTTTATGCAATATGAAAGTTCACAATGTAACCGCAACTGCAACTTTGAACCATGGTCGTAACTCTAATTATACCTTGGATCATTTCAATATATGATCATAAAATTATGTAGCTCTAGTAAAGGAATCAATAGCACTAGATTCTGAATTTATGAGGATCATAATAATTGACTTGGTGATGGAGTGAAACTAGGAACTTCATTATTCCATGCATTTGCATTACTATTACCATTTCCATTCCAAAATATATCATTACTATTTCCTGAACCACTCAAAAGATTCTTTGGCAAACTCAACACTTGATGATTATTTTCTTCCATTTTTATATTGTTCACTTGAGGCATCATTCCAATACCAACACTTGAAGAATCCATAGCCTTAGAATGAATAAAACTTGTTGGAGGTTCATTATTTTCTCCACTACCAAATTGAAACAACCCAATTTGTGGTTCCAAATTAGTCAAGAAAGGGAATTGTTGATTTCGTTGTTGTTGTTGTTGTTGATGATGAGGATGATGATGAACTTGTTCTGGATTCGAAAACCTCCATTGTTCACCAATACCATTTGATAAAAACAATGATCCAACATTACTATTACCAAGTGAAGAACCATTACCAAGTTGAAACTCAACACTTGTAGTAGTACTATTGCTAATATTTTTGGTCATCAAAGAACCAATGCCCCCAGAAACATAGTCATTGTTGTTAAAATGATTCAAAGAGGACAAAAATGGAAATTGAGTTTGAAAATGAGCCATTCCCACATTCACATTAGAATTAGTGCATCCATTATTAGAAGAAGCATTTGCACCAGTTGATCTAGAACCACCAACACCAACACCAGCAACAACACCAGCACCGACCGGGCGATGATCATGATTAGGTTTTGTTGAAGGTGATGATTTTGATATTGAATTAACTTTGGTTCTTTTGTTTCTTCTACAACCACCTCCAACCGGAACGTTTCTAAGTGTACCACCTCTAGTCCAATACCGACGACAAGTTTTGCAAAAATGGCGCGGCTGCGAAAGATTGTAGTTGTTGTAGTAGCAGAACTTGGTGTTTGTTGATTCACATCTTGGACATTTTTGTGCTGCAGCAACTTCATTTTGGTGTATCTTTGACATCCTAGCTCGATCGGCCATTGATCCTGGCCTTATAAACCCTTGGTAGCTGCCACCAGCTTCAGCAGTTACAGTTGAAACTACGGTTGAAGCTGGTGGTAGCTGCAAAGGTAATGAATTTTGGGTGCCAATTTCAATTCTTGCTTGCTGGTTTTATTATTTTGCCACAAAAGTTAAAGGAAACAAATTACTAAAAACGAAAAGAAACAAAATAATTGAATATATATGTACAAAAACATATACAGTATATTCAAGGAAAAAAAAGATTGATTATAAAGTGTGTAGGAATATCTTTTTTCTGATCAATTATATCTTAGCTTTATTGATGAAGAAGCTAAAGAAAGAAGGAAGTAGAAAAAAAAAAATTAAGAATAAAGAGAAAGAAAAGTGGAAACTATAGAATGAAAAAATTATAAATCATGATGAGTTAATTAATTACCTGTTGTGACCAGTTGGTTGGATCTAGATAAATTGGAAGGGAGGGAAATACCATGGCTAATTAAGCTTTCTCTTTTTGCAAAAGTTTGATGAGTTTTTTGGATATGTAAGTGTTGTGGGTGGAGAATCACATCAACATGAGAGAGTTGCAGAGAAAGAGAGATGGAAAAGATAAAGGAGTTTTGTGGGGAGTGTTTGTTTATATTTATTTTTGTTATTCCACACACCTAAATTAGTATTGTGTATATGGATTGAATATATTTATTTATGAAAAGATATTTACTTTTATTGTTCTTTGTTTTCTATATATTTTTTTTTTTAACATTTTCTTATTTATTAAAAATAAATTTTTTGTAATAATATAATATGTCACAATTGACAAATAATTGAATATAATTTTAGATTTCTTTCTTTGGTGTATGTAAAAGAATATTTGATAGCAAAAATGAAATTGATTTTTGTATTTGGAAAAATTAGTTGTTAACTTCTGATTAGAGGATACGCAAAATAAAAAAAAAATAAAATTTTAAGACTGTTGAAGAGCACAAAACGTGCTTCTTATTCCACAAGCACCTTTATAATATTCTCCTTCTTTTACTGTGGCATTAACATTAAATTAGAAATTTATATACTCTCCAATCACACCATGCATAAGTTAAGAGAGAAAAGCCCTAGCCCTAGCTTTAAATATTAATATAATAATATATATGTATATTTAATACTAACTACCTTCATATTTATATAAAGTTTTGTGGATTAAATCACGAGAATAAGTTATAATATTAATTTTTTTTTTAAATTTAGATTGTTTTATTATTTTATCTTTAAAGAAAAATAATTAATTTATAATTTTATTATAGTATTTATTATATATTGTAAAAAAATATCACATAATTAAAAACAAATTTATAAAACAATAATTAATATAGTTAAAAAATTGATATAAATCTATAAAAAAAAGCACAAAAAGAAAATCACAAGATACTGTATTCATGGAAGGAGATAGTAGTATATGAAAATTAAAATTAAAGTAAAAAGGTGATGAGTCATGGAGTCATGGTGGGGAGGTCTTCGGTGGAAGTGTCACAATCGAATGAACCTTTATTTCCCCTTTGATTCTGCTCCAGGAAAAAGTCATGGTTTTTTATTCTTTATTTTAATTAAACTTTATTTTACAGTAACAGCTTATTTGCTTTTTTATATAAAATTATTCATTACTATATGTTATGTGCCATAAATTTATAGACCTTTTGCTTATTGTCATATGTATTTACCACTTCAGTTATAGACTCATAGGTTTACAGATGTATTATGTATTCCTGCTGCAATCTAAGGACTGGAGCAGTATGATTCAGTATACCCTTATACGCTCTTATGAAAAGAGTGGAATAAAACTCCTAATGTACAGATATGTAAAATATGTCAAATTACTGTAAAATTGGCATTCACCGTATATGACAAAACTTTTGTTTTTATTTAATAGACAATGTTAGTATATGATGGTGTCAAATGTGAGTTAGAAATTTCACATTAGATAGAAAAATAGATGTTGAATAATATACGTGAGATGACCATATATACATTGTCTTAAGATTTTAGATCAAATCAATATGTAGTGTCTAACTCACTTGTGTGGTTGCTCTTGACCCATTGTGATAATCTTTTGAGCTCATTTCATGATCCAACCAACAATGGTATCACTACTAGAAAATAGCCATTTTCAGACGGCTTTACAGACGAATTTGGGACGTAAATCAGACAACATTCACACGGAATTCAAACGAAATAACAATTTCGGACGACATTCGGACGAACAGGGTGCCGTCTAAAAAACCCGCGTCGCAAATTAATACGTTCGTCCCACAATAACTTTAACTCATCAATCAAAGGCTGCAAATACACATCAATCTTACTTTTGGGATTGTGAGGACCAGGAATTATCATTGTCAAGAACAAATAAGGAGTTGTCATACACATCCAAGGAGGAAGGTTGTAAGGAGTCACAATTACAGGTCAACACGAATATTGAGAACCAGATTGACCAAAAGGAGCAAACCCATCAGCACATAATCCAAGTCTCACATTGCGTGGTTCAGAAGAGAAATTTGGATGTGTTAGATCAAAGTGCTTCCATGCTTCAGCATCTGAGGGATGTTCGAGGACACCTTGAACTTGTTGATGCTCATTGTGCCATCTCATATGGTGTGCAGAATTCATAGACGCGTATAATCTCTTTAACCTTGGTGTGAGTGGTAGATAATGCATACGCTTTAAAGGAACCTCCTTACCATCCTTACCTAACTTGTACCTTGGAGCATGACAAAATCGACACTCTTTTTCTATTTCGTCATCTTTTTAGTACAACATACACCCTTTGATGCAACAATCTATAAGTTTACTTTCCATTCCAAGTTTTGATACCAACTTCTTTGCTCTGTAAAAATTAGGGATGAGCAAGTTATCATTAGGCATACCCTCTTTCATAACTTGAAGTATGTCATCAAAGCTTTGTTGCGATATATTCCCTTCGGCTTTAATACTCAACATTCTAACCGCCATAGACAATTCAGAATGTGTATCACAACCATCCCACAATGGTCTTTGTGCAGATTGTAACAAATCATAAAAAGCTTTGGCTTCCTTATTTGGAGGTTCCTCCATGGGTTGCTCAAAATGGCCCATAAATTCTGACCCAATTGCATCAAAAATCATAGACTCATATGGATTTCTTTGTGGCTCGACCTCTAAAGACTGACTCGATGTATCTTCCTTGTTCATGTTATTTGTATTTCTATTATTTGAACTCAAAGCTTCCTCCCCATGTGAATCCCAACACCAATAATTTGGCTTGAAGCCATGTTTATACAAATCAACCATAACCTCACTTGGAGTTAATAAATCTATGTTTTTATGTTTTTTGCAAGGACACCTAAGTTTACCCCCATTATCAGAAAATTTGGTTTTCTTAATTGCTTGCTTCACAAAATCTCGAACACCATTAACAAATTCATTTCTCAATCCTGTCCGATTTGGAAGAAGTCTCTTATACATCCATTTTCGGTGCTCAGGAATTTCCATATTCTGTTTGATTCAAATAAATTGAGCAATGCATATACAAATCTAGCAATTTCCATATTCTGTTTTGTGTAAATAGATTGAGCAATGCATATATATACATAGCAATTTCATAACTATTATATATGATATAGAGTAATTGATTTCATTGAACTTAATGGAATTGGCTAATTAAATAAGCTCAAGTAGCTTAAAATCTTAAGCAACTCTAGTTTCTTCGGTTGATGAAAGCTCAATCAGAAAAATCAATAAGGACATAATAACTACCAAGCAACAAATGTTAAGTGAAATAAAACGTTTTTCAAAAAGATATACTTGCAATAATTTATTGACTTTTAATTTGAGATAAAATTACATAAGTGATAAGTGACATGAGTATCTAAAGTTAAAAAAAAAACTATGTACCTTAAAGAATGAAATTTCACAAAATTTCTTGCAAGATAGAAAGGGTAGCTGGAAGAAAAGAAAAACAAGTAAGCTTCACTTTAACAAATATTGTATCATATAACAACATAGAAATAAAAATATAATTTAGTTTGTTTCATGAGGAATTTTTGTCAATCATGCTACAGAAGGTCATTGGATTGGTATACATGACAAACCAAAGTAATATTGCACTTAAGGGTAAATATTGCACTTTTATGCCTTAAGTTATTTTTAGGTTTCATTTTAGTCCTTGGAGTTTTGTTCGTTTCATTTTATTCCCTTAAATTACAATCTTTAGACACTTTGGTCTCTCAAGTTATTTTCATTCAATTTTAGACAAACCAAAAGGTTAGAATACTAATTTGATAAAACAAAATGAGTATACCTATAAAATTTGTCAATAAATCAAGTCCAAGATACATTTTTAACTCTTTCTAGAGTTTTGTTGAAATTGGTAGTCTCATCATTTAAGAGAATTAGATTTCTTAAGTTTCACATGACTTGAACAAAAAACCTTTTCATTTGTTAAGTTGTAGAAAGCTACAAATTAAAGTGAGTGACCTTACAGTGCGATGAAGCAACTTATTAGTAGCTTTATATTATCAATTATTAACTAATAAAATAGCCTCTAACAATTGTTCTTTGACTATTTCACAAATAAACTCAACACAAAGTTGACTCATACTATCAATGGCATATTCCTAAATTTATGATAAGTTATTGAATATCTACAAATTAAAACATATAAGTAAATTAAAAGGTTTATATGATACCGTAAAATAAGTTACATGATGTTTATTAAAACATATAGTATTCATTTTGTTCCCTTAAGTTACAATCTTTAGACACCTTGGTCGCTTATATTACAAACATTATACACTTAGATCATTTCTAATAGTGTCTAACATTGTAACTTAGGGAATCAAAATGTCTAATTTTTGTAATTTAAGAGAGCAAAATGTTTGACGTTTATAACTTAATGGACGAAAACAAGATAACAATAACTTAAGGAACCAAAATGTCTATCGTTTATAACTTAAGTGAAAAAAATGAAATGAACAAAACTTAAGACACTAAAGTGAAACTTAAAATAACTTAAGGAACCAAAATGAAAAATATTTGTATAATAGATGCTATAAAAAATAGTAATCAGCAAGATAAATGAAATGTAACCTTTGCAATTCGTTTACACTAATTCCTTCATTAAGATGATAAATAAAATGTAACTTTTGCAATTCGTTTACAATAATTCCTTCATTAAGATGAGAATAACTACCTTCTACAGTTTTTTATGAACTACTCCAACAAGACCAAAATTATTTTTATTTCATAAACCAAAACAAGGTTCAAGTGCAATTGAAAAATCAAAGATAAAATTCAATACAAAATCAAAACTTAACAAAAACAAGAAAATTGATGGGTATGAGAAGAGTAAAAAAATTGGTATATAAGTGTGTTTGACAGAGAGTAAGAGAGTGCTATGTTTGTGTAAAAGCGCATCACAGGCATCACATATAACAAAAAACACAACACATATAATAAAAGCAGATAAAATCAAACTCACGTGAAACAACAATGAACCCTACCCATTCATTTTAAAGATTAACTAATATGTGGAGAGTGAAATTGGATTGATGATTGATTTTATTATGTACAAAATATAAAGAAAAGAAAAGAAATTGGTACTCATAGTCACCTACAATTTTGCAAACGGATTGAGTCTTTGTTGTTTCCTTGGAGTAATACGACTTCCCTTTGAGTGATTTGGAGCACAAATTTTTCTTCTTCTAGTGAATATGGACAGATTGGAGGGGTAATGGAAGATGAAATGTTAGGGTTTTGGATTTGATTTTCGTTTCTGTTTGACACTGTGAAAAAAGAAGAAGCAGATGAATGTTGATCCTTCTCTCCCAATGTTAACAACCTAGAAGATTCAAACGGTGCAAAGAAATTCCTCCGCCATTCTGTGCTTCATTGCCCTTAACCAGTTACCATTCTTTTTGATGTTATCTCTTCTTTTTGATGTCAAATGCGGGTAGTTTTAGTGACTGAGCAGGGTATACAATTTTTTTGTTTTTTGTTTATTTTTTATTAAAAAAATAATAAAAACACTTTAAATATATTTTTATATAAAAAAAAACAATCCGTATGAATTCCGTCTCAAAATTTTAGACGCATTTTGGACAAACTTTTTTATTTAACCGATTTCGTACGAAATTTGTGGGAAATCATCTTGAATATACAAAGGCATATAATACTCAAACAAATTTGAGACGAATTTGGGACCAAACTTATTTGTAATAAAAAAACCGTCCCAAATCTGTTCGAAATGCAAAATACCATTCCTACAAACTTAAATCCGTTCGAAAATTTCGTCAGAAAATACATGTTTTCTAGTAGTGTATCAGGATGGTAGACAAGGATTTGACTAACTCCTTGTATCAAAAGTCTTCTTATTCAAAGGTGTTCAGACGGTGTGTCCCATTAATGCGCATTAGCTAAAGACAATGCAAGTAAATGTGGATGAAAATAACTTCTGCATGAGGGGGTACATATCCATATGAATGGATGAATTCACACTTGAGGGTGAAAGGAGTTTGAATTGTGTTGACCATTTCCAAAAATAATTTAGTTGCAAAACAAAAAAGTATGTTCTTCATCAAAACATTCAATTTATGATTATATATATATATATATATATATCAGTTTGAGTAAAGAAAAGTTGAATCGTAAAGAACTCAAATAAATAACAAAGTTGAGATAGAGAAGATGTTGAAACCAAGTTGGTTTTATATTTAGAGTTTTGACGATAACAAAAGTATTTTATGAGGACAATAAATTTTGGACTTCATAGAGTATTAAAGAAGATTCGTGTTTTTCAAGAAAGTCTAAAATAAGATTTGATTCAGATTTATAATTGAAGAAAATATAAAATAAGACTTGATTCAGATTTATAATTGAAGAAAATTTAAAATAAGATTTTATTCAAATTTTTAATTGAAGAAATCTAAAATATGATTTGATTCAAATTTATAATTGAAGAAAATCTAAAATAAGATTTGATTCAGATTTATAATTGAAGAAAATCTTTGACCAAGTTGAAAAAGAAGATATGGTCAAGATTTGATCAAAATTTATTTACAACAAAATATGAACAATATCAATCTGAAGAATTTACTAACTCAATATAAACAAAATACGAACATAATCAATATGAAGAATTTACCAACTCAATCTCAAAAAAATACGAATAGAATCAATCTAGAAGAACTGCTCAAATTGGATACAAAAATAAAGAATTGGCTAAAGATCATATTATAAAAAAAACATCTTGTTCAGAACTATTTTTACATAAGATCATTGTTGACCAAACTAGGAATGAAGATACAATTCATAATTAAACAAATAATAAATTGAAGCCCTAATTTTATCTATAAATAGATACTCAAGGCCGAAGAAGAAGATCATCGAAAATTAGAAGAAATTAAAAAAAAGTAGAAGAACTTATAAGCTCAAAATTTCAAGTATGCATCTAAGAGTTCATAGAGAGAAACACTTGTTCAAGTTAGAAATATTTTCTAAGTGTATTTTTTTTAGAGTGTGAGAGTTATTATTATTATCAGCTTTGTTAGAAGCAAACACTTCAAATTCCAATCTTTTTTTTTTCAACCCGGTACTGGTTTAGTTCCTTCTTCAATTTGGGATTGTTAGGAGATGACTTGGCTTGTAGGGTCAAAGTGGTTAGTTCCTCAAAAGTCTGGGGTTGTCAGGCTGTTTAGGAAGACTAACTTGGACGATTAGGTGCTTTGTAATTCAAGGTATTTGAAATAGTGGATTAATGGACTAGATGTAGCCAAGTTAGTGGTGAACCAGGATAAATTTATGTGTCCAATTATTTATGCTTTCATTGTTTACTGCCTCTGAACCCGATTGCTTCTTATCTAAGTAATTCATAAAAACCAATCAGCCTTCATCAAATTAGCAAAAAGTTATCAACTTTGTTAAACACAATTTCACCCCCATTTCTCGTGTTTGCACCTTCAATTGGTATCAGAGCTCGGTCTCAAGACTTAGCATATTATAGTGTTTGAGGAAAGATCCAAGGGTTCAACATGTCTCGATTCAGTGAATCAGCAGATGAAGAAATTGAGGTATTTTTTGACTTAACTCGATCTGATTTAATTACTGCTATAAATGATTTTTTAAATAAGAATCACAAATTGTCTTTAAAATTGAAAACACTTAGGAAAGAAAATGCAAACCTAACTGAAGAAATTAATATTTTAAAGAATCAAAGTGCTGAAGTTAAAATTGAAAATGCAACTCTGAAAACTGATATTATTGAACTTAAGACTGAAAATCTAACTCTAAAAAGTAATTATAGTTCAACATCAATTGAAAATACCACATGTAACTCTGATAAGCATGAAGAAGTATTTCAAGAATTTCTTGATAATGGTATGGAAAGAAGGAAGTATGAATCTATGATTTATGGTGTTAGTAGGAATGGTAAAAGAGGAATAGGATTTCAAGAAAAAGTAATTGAACCTAAGTTTGTTCCCTTTGACGATTTATGTACTATTTGCTCTAAGAAATGTCACACTAAAATAACTTGTCCTATGCTAACCACATGTAAAGAAAAGAAACCTTTCAAAACTAACCAACTAGGACCCAATTAGATTTGGTACCAAAGGATTAAATTGTTTATGATGCAGATGTTCTAAGCAACCAAATTGAAACACCAATCACAGTGCCTGGTCAATAGATGCTTGCAATATATGAAGGGAAAAAGGCCTATGATCCAAGACCTAACAAACAGAAGCCAAGTGACTCTTGGAAGAAAGCTGAAAGACTAGATGATTGGAACCAGAACTATCAGATGAACCAGAAATATTAGAAAAATCTAGAGTATCAAAAGAAGCAAAACAAGGAAGAAATCATACATATCACCTGAAGTAAAACTGACAGAGGAATCACACATATCAACAGAATTGGAACTACCAGAAGAATCAGAACTACCATCAATTCCAAAATTACCAGAAGAACATGATACATTAGCAGAAAGAGAAGTTTCAGGTGAACAATCAAAATCAGGAGACTTCTCCAAACACTCCAATCAAATTCATCAAGACTACAAACCTAGATCGGAATTCAAATCCCCTCATCCATAACCTCTAATGAGAAGGTATGCAATTCAAAGGGCTTTTAGAGTAATGTAGAAACAAGTTGATTTCTAGGTTGTATTTCTCTAATCCTTATTTATATGTTTGATATTATGTTTACTGTGATAACAAGAAGCTTGATCTTAAAAATAAAAGCTAGATAATTATTTTGCAGGTTCTAAAAAATTTAGAGGAACCAGGAGAATCACAAAATTTGAACATTTCAGCAAAAGCAAAATAGAAGTTTGTTTCTTAAAAAACAAGCATAAACCACCAAAAACAAAATTGGTGTTTTGGGCTGTATTGTTTCATTCTTAAATCATCTAAATTATATTATGTTATATGACAAACAACTTGACCTTGAAAAGTCAAAGCATGTTGATGATGATGCAGGTTTATCGGAACCAGAGGAAATAGATGTAGACAAATTAGAAGTACCTGAAAAATTAGATGATACAAGCAACTCAGAAGAAGATGACAAATATTCAGAGGATGAATCTGGTCAAGTTAGAAATAGTCAAGATAAGTCAGAAGGTAGATCTGGATGGAAGTACAAGTCATCTCATCTTGAAACTCTAATCATTGGAAGTGCAAGTGATCCTTTGAGGACCAGATCATCACTAAAAGATATCACTTTGTTTGACTTACTCCCATCAATTGAGCCTACCTGTATTATGAAGCATTGGGAGATGATGGATGAATTCTTGCAATGCAAAAAGAGTTAAATGAATTTAAAAGGAATGATGTTTGGGATCTAGTACCTAGACCAAAGAAGAACATTATTGGAACCAAATGGGTTTTCAGAAACAAGTTAAATGAAAAAGGTGAAATGGTTAGAAACAAGGAAAGACTTGTAGCACAAGGCTACAGTCAACAAGAAGACATTGATTACAAGGAGAAATTTCTTCATGTGGCCAAGTTAGAAGCTATGCGTATCATACTTTCTTTTGCTGTAAATGATAACATTACATTGTTTCAAATGGATGTTAAAAGTGCTTTTCTAAATGGTTATATAAGTGAAGAAGTCTATGTTAAACAACCCCCCAGGTTTCGAAATTTTTGAATTTCCAATTCATGTTTTTAAACTTAGGAAATCTCTGTATGGTCTAAAACAAGCACCTAAAGCATGGTATGATAGACTTAGTAACTTCTTTCTTAAAAATCAATTTGAAAGAGGACAAGTAGAAAATACACTTTTTAGAAAATCAATTGGAGATGACATCTTATTATTCAAATTTATGTTGATCACATTATTTTTGGATCTACTAATGACACTATTTGCCAAGAATTTGCTATAAAGTTGATGCAGCTCGAATTTCAAATGAGTATGACGGGAGAACTTAAGTTCTTCTTAGGGATACAAATTCAACAAAGTAAAAAAGGTATATACATTCATCAAACTAAATATACAAAAGAGATTCTTCGGAAGTTTAAGACGAGTGATTGCAAACCTATGGCTACACCAATGCACCCTACCTGTTCACTTGAAAAAGATGATTCAAGCCAAAAATTTGACCAGAAAACCTATAGTGGAATGATATGATCTCTACTTTATCTTACCACTTCTAGACCTGACATCATGTTTAGTGTATGTGTTTGTGCAAGATTTCAAGGTGACCCCAGGGAATCACATTTAATTGTTGTTAAGAGAATCCATAGATACCCAAAAAATACTACCAACCTTACCTTGTTATAAGAGAAATCTCCTAAGTACAAACTGTGTGGGTATTGTGATTTTGATTATGCTGGAGATAAACTTGAGAGAAAGAGCACTAGTAGCCACTACACCTCTCTAGGTGACAACTTAATATCTTGGTCAAGTAAGAGACAAAGCACCATTGCCATGTCAACATCAGAGGTTGAGTACATTTGAGCAGTTGGCTGCAGTTTTCAACTACTTTGGACGAAACATAACCTTGAAGACTACAAAATTCTACAATCCAACATTCCCATCTTTTGTGATAACACTTATGACATTTGTCTAACTAAAAACCCTATCCTACCTTCTATATCTAAACACATAGATATCAAACACCACTTCATTAGGGACTTTGTTCTAAAAGGGGTACTAAACATTCAGTTTGTAGACACTGTACACCAATGGGGGAGAAAAGAGAAAAGGATACTTAGAATTTTATGGAGCCCTAAGTTAGGGGCAGTCCAAGAAATATAAAGCAAATTTGTTGGAACCAAGTTTTGTCATCATGGGGGAGATTGTTGGAACCAAGTTGGTTTTATACTTAGAGTTTTGATGATAACAAAAGTATTTTATGAGAAAAATATATTTGACTTCAAAGAATATGAAAGAAGATTTGTGTGTTTTGAAGAAAATGCAAAATAAGATTTGATTCAGATTTATAATTGAAGAAAATCTAAAATGAGATTTTATTGAGATTTATACTTAAAGAAAATCTAAAATGAGATTTTATTCAGATTTATAATTAAAGAAAATCTAAAATAAGATTTGATTCAGATTTAAAATTGAAGAAAATCTAAAATAAGATTTGATTCAGATTTATAATTGAAGAAAATCTTTGACCAAGTTGAAAAGAAGATATGGTCAAGATTTGAAGAAAACTTGATCAATATTTATCTACAACAAAATATGAACAGTATCAATATGTAGAATTTACAAAATCAATCTGAACAAAATACGAACATATTCAATATGAAGATTTTACAAACACAATCTGAACAAAATACGAACATAATCAAACTAGAAGAACTCCTCAGATTGGATTCAGAAATGAAGAATTGGCTAAAGAACATATTATCAAAATTGAAGATACAAGCTAGGAATGAAGATACAATTCAGAATTAAACAAGGACTAAATTGAAGCCCTAATTTTATCTATAAATAGATACTTAAGGCTAAAGAAGAAGATCGTCGAAAATCAGAAAAGAGTAGAAGAACTCGGAAACTCCAAATTTCAAATTCATCTTAGAGTTTAAAGAGAGAAACACTTGTTCAAGTAAGAAATATTTTCTAAGTGTTTTTTTCTTAGAGTGTGAGAGTTATTAATGTTATCAGCTTTGTTAGAAGCAAACATTTAAAGTTCTTGTCTTTTGTATCCATCTCGATAGTGTTTTAGTTCCTTCTTTAGTCTGGAGTTGTTAGGTTTACAATTCACCCCCTCTTGTGTTTGGAGTCACTCATTCAACAAGTGGCATCAGAACCTAATTCTAGTGTAAAGGCTAATAGTCTCATGAGCCAATATGACCTCAAACAATAATTCCTTTTAACTGCCATCTAACTTTCAATGGAGATGAGTATAGTTATTGGAAAGAGAGGATGCAAATCTTTATTGAGGCTGTTGATTATGATATATGGCTTATCATTGTTAATGGTCCAAGATATGAAACTCGACAAAAAGATCCAAGATATGAAAAAACATTTCGTCCACATGAGACTCTTTTAGAGGCAAGTTTCAAGCCCATCCAAAAAGAATGAGGAAGCTACATCTTTCAATCCGACGTGCTACAAATGTGGTAAGAAAGGTCACATAGAACCATAATGTCCTCTAAGTCAAAAGAAACATGAAAGGATGGACAAACAACCACATATTAACTCGAAAGGAAGAAAGGCGTACATTGCTTGTGATGAAAGATGATATGGATTCATCCGACAACTCCGAAAATGAAGAAGAAAGCCTACATCTCATGGCATATCATCAAGAAAGCAAGGTAAACGTTTTTGAAACCGAATCTAATTTAACTTATGATGAGTTACTAGCCGTTTGCGAATAATTGAATGATGAATAAAATAAACTTAGAAATATTGCCATGAGATGAATAGTCATTTTAAAGAAGGAATCGACGAAAACTATTTCTAATCTTGAATCAAAAAATGTCATTTTAAACAAGGAAATAGAAGTTCTTAAAGAGAGACAAATTTTTGTAAGTGAGATACTTCCTAGTATCTCTAGAGAAAACAAAGAGGAAGAAATTCCCAAGTGTTATTAATGCAATGTTTTGAAAAATAAAGTTGAAGACTTGCGTAACACACTTGTGAAATTCCTTATGGGGATAATTAATTTGAACATCATTTTGGGAAATCTCAAGGGAACCTATGATAAAACCGGTTTGGGCTACCGTCCAAAAAATCATGAAAAACATTTCAATAAATTTTTTATGCCGAACTCGACCTTTTAGTAGTCCCTTTGCCAAATGCTTTTATTGTGGTAGAAAATATCATACATCTTCTATTTGCAATGTTAGAAAGGAAATGAACTACAAGAGTAGGTGCTCTACAAAAGGTATAACGCCCAAAACTAACACACAAGGACCCAAAATGGTTTGGGTACCAAAAGTTAAAACTTGATATTGTGATGTAGGTGTGCTTGAAGACCAAGAGTTCAAATTGGTATCTAGACAGTGGTTGTTCAAAGCACATGACCAAAGACAAAAACAAGTTCTTCTTCCTGATTCCCAAAAAGCGTGGTTGTCTCTGATGGTGATAACAACAAAACTAAAATCATCGATATTAGTACAATTGGTAAGAGCCCTAACACCATAATTAAAAATGTTTTACTTGTTGATGGCGTGAAAGACAACTTTCTATATATTAGTCAATGGTGTGACAAAGGTAATGAAGTTGTATTTGATTCTTCTAAATGCATAGTCATGGATTCTCTAAATAAACAAACTATTTTGGTTGGTCAAAGGGTTAGAAATACCTATATTGTTGATCTAAATGATCTACCTTCAAATGATGCACGTTGTCTAATTAGTAAAGAGGATGACAATTGGCTATGGCATAGCTCACATCCACATGGATCATTTAAATAAACTTGTTTCCAAGGACGTAGTAATTGGTCTACCAAAGATCAATTTTCAAAAAGAAAAACTTTGTGACGCTTGTCATAAAGGAAAACAAGTAGAGGCTTGTTTTAAATCAAAAAATGTTTCTACAAATCAGCCTTTACAACTTTTACTTATGGATCTTTTTGGACTTTCTAGAACTATGAGCTTTGGTGGCAATTATTATGCGCTTGTGATTGTTGATTATTATTCTCGCTATACATGCATATTGTTTATTTCTCATAAAAATGACGCTTTTGGTGTCTTTTGAAAACTCGGTAAGGTTATTCAAAATGAAAAGGATTTGAAAATTGCATCTAACTGAAGTAATCAAGGTGGTGAGTTTCAAAATGAGGCTTTTTGTGATGAAAATGAAATAGAGCATACTTTCTTGTCATCGAGAACTCCAAAACAAAATGGAGTAATGGAAAGGAAGAATAGGTCTCTTGAAGAGCTAGCGTAGACAATGCTCAATGAGACTAACCTTCCTAAGTTTTTCTGGGCATATGTGGTAAGCACTGCATGCTATGTGATGAATAGAGTCATTATAAGACTAATTCTAAAACTAACGCCGTTTGAAGTAGAATATATTTAACAAGATTGAACAAGATTAGGAACGATTTAAATAATTAAACAAAACAAACACACACAAATACTGAAAATGATAAAAATAATTGAGAATGCTTAGTGGAAAATCAAACACTCTTACAATTATAAAAGCAGTCACACAGTAAACACACAATTAACTGAGAAATAATTAAAAACAATGGATACCAAATAAGACAGAACAAAAAAGGATAGTCTCATGGGTGACAATCATACCCTCATATTGTGTGATTGGATGACTATCCATGATAAAAAAATAAAAATGAACTAACGAAACAAGATGATGGAGATAGAAACAACAGAGGCAAAAGAAAGTTGAAATAGATTGATGGACCTCATTCTATTTAACTGGAGAAATATTTATTTGAACTTCCAAGCAAAATATTTCACAATTTTTTCGAGGAAAAGTGACAATCGATTTTCTTAAGTTAAAACACAGATTCTGTGATCATAAGAAATTGTCATTATGTCACTCAGAGGAAGATGTGAAGAAACAATAAAGACAAGTGGAAGAAGGAAAAAGAAAAAAAATTAAATGGTTCGGCACCATGAATGGAAGAGGAAGTTGAAGAGTTGAGGACAGAGAAGAGAAAATAATTTCAAAAAGATCTTAAACAAGGAGATATAAAAAATGAAAAGGAAAATAAAGTAAGATAAAAAGGAGATAATAATAATAAAAGTCAGAGCAAAAAAAGAAATGAGAGACATACTAGAGGAAAAGAAACAGATGAAAAACAATAAAATCAAATACATGAAAATGAAATATTTTACTGAAAACAAAAAGGTAAAACAAAAGAAGCACATAAAAGGAATAAAACTATTTCCTTGAACGTCAAAGCAGAAAATACGATAGAAAACACACACATATATATATATTAGACAAAGTTTAGATAAGTACTAAAAATTAAAAAATAAATTGTAGAGTACCTCATAAGAAGACGGACATGCGTGACTTTGTAATTTTTTTTCCTTACTCTTGTTTTATCAGAGTAAGCCAATTTCTCTTTTAGATGATCTTTTAAGCAATTGCTGAATTAGCTCAGTTATGATATATCATTCTTCTGACACATACATCAATAAATGTAATTTTTTGCTTTTATGCTTTGACTTTCATAGCAATAATTTTCAAATGATTCACATACACAATGAATTAGAAGCAAACATATTCTCGAGAGAAGATGGATGAACAACTTCATATTTGTCAATAAGAGGATTATCAAGGTAGCCCATTGGGGGTTCTGATTTTTTCATGAGTTTGACCAATCGAGTGGATACTTGAATATTATATGAACTCTTTGATCATGCTTAAGTTCTCTAGAGGATGAATCAAATAATACAATAGATGATGATCTTCCATGAGATAATTTTTGTATATTACTTGTAGTTCAATCTACTTCAACAATAATCTTGTTAATGACACTTGCCGATGATGTGTTGTCTGTGAATTACATAAGATGAAGACATTTGAACCATCAAATGAATGAACTTCCCGATGACTCCTATTTCATGCTGATGCTACTTCTTCCAAAATATAGATGTGTTACAACCAAGTTGATTTTATACTTAGAGTTTTGATGATAACAAAAGTATTTTATGAGAATAATATATTTGACTTCAAAGAGTATGAAAGAAGATTCATGTTTTTGAAGAAAATCTAAAATAATATTTGATTCAAATTTATAATTGAAGAAAATATAAAATAAGATTTGATTCAGATTTATAATTGAAGAAAATCTAAAATAAGATTTGATTCAAATTTATAATTGATGAAAATCTAAAATAAGATTTGATTCATATTTATAATTGAAGAAAATCTTTGACCAAGTTGTAAAGAAGATATGGTCAAGATTTGAAGAAGATTTGATCAAGTTTTGAAGAAGATTTGATAAAGATTTGAAGAAGATTTGATCAAGATTTATCTACAACAAAATATGATCAATCTGAAGAATTTACAAACGCAATCTGAACAAAATACAAACAGAATCAATCTGAAGATTTTACAATCTCAATCTAAACAAAATAGGAACATAATCAATTTGAAGAATTTACAAACTCAATCTGAACAAGATACAATTCAGAATTAAACAAGGACTAAATTGAAGCCCAAATTTTAACTATAAATAGATACTCAAAGGTGAAAAAGAAAACCATCGAAAAGAAGAAATGAGTAGTCTTAGAGCTCAAAGGGAGAAACACTTGTTCAAGTTAGAAATATTTTATGAGTGTTCTTTTCTTAGAGTGTGAGAGTTATTATTATTATTATTATTATTATTATTATTATTATTATTATTATTATTATTATTATTATTATTATTATTATTATTATTATTATTATTATTATTATTATTATTATTATCAGTTTTGTTACAAGCAAACACTTAAAGTTCTAATATTTTGTATCCAACCCGATAGTGGTTTACTTCATTCTTCAATCTAGGGTTGTTAGGTTGTTAGGAGAAGACTTGGCTTGAAGGGTCAAGGTGGTTAGTTCCTCAAAAGCCCGGGGTTGTTAGGTTGCTTGGGAAGACTGACTCGGAGGGTCAGGTGCTTTGTAATTTAAGGTAATTGAATTAGTGGATTAAAACCTTATGAATGATGGGACTGGATGTAGTCAAGTTAGTGGTGAACGAGGATAAATCTATGTGTCAAATTATTTATGCTTTTCATTGTTTGCTACCTCTGAATTCGATTGCTTATTATCCAAGTAATTCATAAAAACCAACAAGCCGTCATCAAATTAACAAAAAGTTATCAACTTTGTCAAACACAATTCATCCCCCCTTCTCGTGTTTGCACCTTCAAGATGATCAAAGGATATACTTTGTTTCGTATAATTGATCTAGTCATCAAATGCATAGTTGGTTGTCATCTTGATCTTAACTAGAGGCAAATGTGTAAATCCTCCAACATTTTCTTTGATAAAAGAAACTTCAAGCTATTATCATTCAACCTTCAGAAAGCAACTTTTAAAGGTGAGGTTGCATTACTAACCAATTCCTCTAATAAATTTTCTACACATCAAACACACAACGTAGATAATTGAGGCTTTAATAATGTAATCACTGTTGAGATGCATCATAATATTTCCATTATTTTGCACTAACATTTCTATTGTATGGTCTATAAAGTGACGCAAGTAATTTATCCTAGTTCACTACTAACTCAGCTACATTCAATCCTTTCACTATGAATGATTTAATCAAGTAATTCAACAACTTGAATTACAAAGAACCTAACCCTACAAGTCAGTCCTCTCAAAATTGCCTGACAACCCCAGACTTTTTGAGGAGCATAAACACCTTGACTCTACTAGCCAAGTGTTTTCCACACAACCTGATAACCTCAGATTGTTTAAGGCACACAACACCTTGACTCTACAAGCCAAGTCTTCTCAACACAACCTGAGATCCACATATTGCTTGACGCACATTAAAGCCACTATCGAGCTAGGTTCAAATGAGTTTGAAACTGTTTTGGTTTTGCTCTTCTACTAAGCAAATTTATTACAATGATTTTCTCATACTAAAAATTAAGCACTAAGAATATTTTTCTTTGAACGGATACTTTGCTAGAACTTAAAACCTTAAACGCTGAATACTTAGAAAATTGAGCTCTTGAGATTTTCTGAACAAATTTGATTTTTAGGATTTCTGAGTTTGTGTATTCGTGTTGTTCTTGTATTTCTTCTTCAACCTTAATCCACTATTTATAGTTGAAATTAGGGTTTTTGAATTAGTTGCTGAGTTTTTGAATCGTATCTCCATTCCAGCTTTGTCAATAATGATTTTCTAAATCGTATATTTATTCTAGCTTGGTCAATAGATATTTCTTCCAAATATAATGCTAAAATATGTGTTTTGATAATATGACCTTTAGCCAATTCTTTATTTTCAAATTTGATCGGAGCAATTCTTCTAGAATGATATGATGTGTATTTTCTTCAGACTACATTTGGAAATTATTTAGCTGAATCTTCGTTCATACGCATGATTTGATTTGGGTTGGAACAATTACTGGACCGTGTTCCTTAACCTTCAAATTTTTTGATACGACTAAGTGAAATTTATCTTTTAGTAGAATGATTGACTTTCCATTAGAGTCATTGACTTTTCTTCATCAGAGTATAACTTGATTGTTGGAGTCAAATGTTGTATTCTTTGCTTTCTTGAGGCAGACTGCGTGACCTAGAATTAATGGCTTGGGCAAATCACATTTGTTTCTTTATTAGAGTCAGGGCAACTTCAGAGTGTGTTGTATATCAGAGGCAACACTTTGGAACGAGTCCCAATCATTAGAGTCAGCAGATCATAAGCATTAGAGGCAAGTTTAAAGAGTGGCTTCAGACTTCAAAGCCATAGTGAAATTATTGTTCATCAGAGACATGCTAAGTACTGCTCATTAGAGCATGTAAAAGCACTGCTCATAAGAACATGTAGAAGCACTGTTCACAAGAACATGTAGAAATATTGTTCATTAGAGCATGCAAAAATATTGTTACAGAGCATGTAGAAATACTGTTCATCAAAGCATGCAGAAAACCTGATCATTAGATACTGTGCAAAACAAAACTATTCATTAGAGGCTTAGGAACTACAGAATCACGCTGAGCTTCCAGAAGCACGTTGAATCTTTAGAGGTAGATGAATTCTTAAGAGGCAGTCTTCAAACTCAAATTTCAAAGGCAAACATTAGAGGCAAATGTGCGTTCTTTTCCAAAGCGTGCATTTGTCTGATTTTGAGGATTTCGTTGACTGTTTTGATTTCATTTCATCTGAACTTTTTACTTCATCTAGTGATATCCTCTGGTGGGTACACTCTGTTGGGATCCTCTGGTCAAATAGATTTTCATACTTAATGAAGTAAATTTGTTATTCTTATAAAATACTTTTGTTGTTCACATAAAATACTATTGTTAACAACAAAATTCTAAGTGGAAAACCAACTCGGTTCCAAAAAAACCATTTAGTTGATATTTCCAACAGTAATGTTGAAAACTTAATCCACTATAAATTTAATACCTTACCACTATTCTTTACTTTGCCGCTTTAGGCTCCAAGTAGTCTTTCACCTTTTTTGAATAATAGTGTTGTTGCCACTATCAGACTTGAGTATATTGATTCACGTATGTGTATGAGTTGACATAGTCTTTCTTCAGATGTTTAACTCTCGTTGAGAGGATAAGACAATCCAATCCTATATCAATTCAATTGTATAAAAAAACTCGATTGATTTACTTCAATTTCTAATTACTCTCTATAGAGCGGATTTTTCATTCATCCTTTTCTTTTGATGTGTTGAAGGATTTTTTTAGAAAACTTCTTTGAGCATTGCCTTTTTTATTTTCAATGATTTCTATTTACTTTTTTTAAAAAAATGTTTAAGTTTAAATACCAAAGAATATATCTATCGGAAATAGTTTCGTTGGAGATCTTGACACGTAGCGATTTACACTAAGCCATTAAAAGTTTTGTACTATTCATAATACCATTCTAGACTGTTGTTGTACTATATGTACAATTGTACTATACTAATTATTTTCATTTTCTGGTGCTACATCATTAGAGGAACAAAATCCTTTCTCTTAGAATCACTACGCGAAAAAACGCATTTTACAACGCTTTTTTTAAGCACTTTACAGCGCTTTTTCAAAAATATAAGCGGTGTAGTATCTAACGCTGTAAAAAGAAATAACGGTGCTGTAAAATAAGTGGATATATTGCGCGCTTGTTATACTCCATTTACAGTGCTTTTTTGAAAAAACGCTGTAAATCCCTGCAATAGCGTTTTTTAAATCCCTGCAATAGCGTTTTTTAAATCCCTGCAATAGCGCTTATTATGCATGCACCTATTACAGCGCTTTTTTGAAAAAGCGCTGTAATAGGTGTTTTCAATAGATGCATTATTATGTACCTATTACAGCACTTTTGCAAAAAAGTGTTGTAGTAGGTGCATTCAAATAGATGCGTTATTATGCACCTTTTACAGCGTTTTTTCGAAAAGCGTTGTAGTAGGTGCATTCAATAGATGCATTATTATGCACCTTTTACAGCGCTTTTCCAAAAAAGCGTTGCAGTAGGTGCATTCTAATGCACGCTTTACATTGCTTTTTCAAAAAAATGCTGTAATGGGTGTTTTTTTTTTCTTTCTTATTTTAGTTTTATTAAAAAATGCTGTAAATGGAATTTTTAAAAAGCGATTTTTAGTTTTTTATGGCATTTTTTTAGAAATCTCTTTCTTTTAATTTTTTTCCAAAATCATTTTCATCCAGAATCAGTTCACAATTATTTCACAAAATCAGTACACAACAACATAACTATATAACTTTATAATATAACTTTATAACTTTACATATTTACACAATCAGTTCACAACAGCACATAACTACATATTCACAACAATCTCTTGCACAGAACAGAACTACCATATTTACAATAGCAAAGAACTACATATTCACAACTACATATTCATATAACTATCAAATTCACTATCATATTCATACAACTACATATTCATATTCACAACTATCAGTTCACAACTACATATTCACAACAACCCAGAACTACATATTCACAACAACACAGAACCACCATATCCCTTGCAGCATGCCATTTCCCAGCAAATCAAATAATCTTTATTTCAATCATATACTGACATGAGTCTTCCTTTATTTTTGTTAGATCTCTTTCAGAGTATGTTGGACTAGAATTGTCAAAGTACTGTGGGATATAAAAATTAATGAATGTGAACTAATAGATAAATAAATGTGATTATTATAGCATTAACAAACACATTATATATATATATATATATGTGTGTGTGTGTGTGTGTGTTTGTGTGTGTAAGAAATAAATGAATATTACTTACGTGTCGAACATAGCCTTTATATCGGAATGATTATTGTAATGGTCGTGTAAGGGATCTAAATAGTATATAACTTCAGAGGTCGCATTGATTGCAAATAACACCCAATGTGCCCTAAAACAACAAAAAATTCGTTTAAACAACTAATAAATTAAGATCTCATAAATTAAAAAAGATATAAATCAAGAATATATAATTACGTACCCTGAATTATATGGTGCAAGGAACAACTTATCCTTCTCTTTATTTCCTAATAGGATATCTACAATGTATTTCTTCACATTCACTGGATCGAGCTTAAACATCGAAAGCTTATGGGGAGACAAGAATGAAAATCTATTTGACCATCTGCGCGTGCACACCAACTTCTCATACAAAATACCTTCAATGAAAATTTAAAATTAGATTAATTACCAATAAATTAAATTAATTACCAATAAATGCAATAAAAAGCAATTTTTACCTAATGTATAAGCTGATGACAGTAGCACTCAACTCCTTATGGTTGAGAAGTTTGTATATGTGCTCTTTTTCTAGAAATTCTTCATACTGATCTTCGAATATAGCTTTATCCATGCTTATTATGCGTGAATGGTTGTCGCTACCCATATTCGTTTTTGCCTGAATGTCAAGACACGACCCATATCGAGTAAGGCGTAGCTGACTTATTTTCGGAGCAGCAACTGATTTTCCTTGATCTAGTTTTTGAGCAGCAACTTTGGCAGCTTTATTACCCTCCAGCTTTTGAAGTTTGCCAGCTTTATTACCGTCCAATTTTTGAAGTTTTCCGGCTTTATTTTTACCACGAACATCCTGTTGTGGTGCGATAGCTGGTTTATGTTGAGACAAAATCTCTCTCAATTGATTTTAATGATAACAAAATTACTTAAGAAATTATGATTGTGATTAAGGACTAATCTGTGCTCTTGAGTGGATTTATAGTAGAGAACAGGTTATTAATCATAAAGACTAAAAGGATGAACATATAACTCAAAACCATCATATTTGCAAGCTAGAGGATGGGTTGAGCCTACGTGAGGATGGCCTCGTAAAAGCATAGTATACATCCAGCAACGTAACCATGATTCTTAATCAGGTTAAAATGTCAAAATTGTAACCAAGAATGACCAAATAAAGCATATTATCTAAAGAGGTCAGAAAACACATTTGGACTAGTACGAGGATAGGTTGTTCTAGGTAGAGGACGGCTAGTACTAGGTGAAAGGTTGAACAATTTGTCACGTCATTCTTCAAAAGTTGAATTCAAACCTGGTACTACATGAATTCAGACTGTTGTAGCTCACATAGTCAAAGAAATATCCTTTTCATGTCTTGGAGAAAGAAAAAGAAAAAGGCTACAAAGGACCAAGTACCTAGGAGGTTTGAACCTCAAGGCTGAGGATGGACTAGCATTGTTCAAGACAGCTGGATGGCAGTTTTGTAATTTCAGCTCAAAGACCATTGGACTCTTTGATGTAACCTCCTCAACCGTCATGAAGTGTTTAACACATGGAAGAGCTGTACAAGAACTCTATAAAAGGCAGCAAGCTCTTCATAATCAAACACACAACAATATTGCAGAAAAAGATCAAAAATCTTAAGTTTATCATTAGCAATATTCATCCTCTCTTTATACTTTCTACATTCATACACTAGATCTTTGAAATATCTTTTTAGAAAGTGTTTAAGTAAAGAGAAAGCAATCATACTCATATCACTCTGTAATTTTCAAGTAAGTTGTACTTGAAAATATTTGAAACTTGGTTGTAAGCTTGGTGAAGCTTGAGAATACACAAAGTGTAATCATCCTCGGTCAGAGGTTGATTTGATTGATCTTTAGTGAAATCTCACAAGAGTGTGAGGACTGGACCTAGCCATCTTTGGGTGAACCAGTATAAAAGTTGTGTCTATCACTTTATATTCTTCTTGCATTTATTCTGTTATTGATTAAAAGTTTAAGTTTCCATCCTCCAGCTAGCATCCTCTCATAGAGGACAAAAATTCAAAAACTCGTTAAAATATTTTTAAACGCCAAAATCCCTATTCAACCCCCCTTCTAGTGATATTTAGCTCCATCAGTTTATTCTGGTAGCTGGTTTGCTGTGCGGGTGGTTTATTGGATTGAATCTGAAAAAATGAGGTTAATTTATCAGTTTGTTAGTTTATTGAATCTGAAAAAATAACAAACCTTACAGAATAAATGTGACAAACATTTTCCGGCGATGTGTGACTCGTTTCTGGGAATCTTCTTATCGTGCAAAAAAATATACATATCAATTAAACATACATTTCAATTAATTAAACATACCTTATCAAGGGCAACAAGATGTTTGGGCCATGCCACGTAACTATCAATTGCTTCGCCCAAATACTTCATATCTGCATCGTTGTCCGGTATAGGCAACGGTGCATTTGGTTCCAAACCAATGACTGGTGATACTTTGACATGGCCCGCAGGGATCGGTGTGTTGTGCAATACTTCTCCCAAAGTATTGTACAATGTTCCTTTTCCGACCTTTCGATGAGTAGGGGAGGATAAGTACAACACGCAAGGAGTGACACGCTAAATCAATGGTTAATACATAAGTATGTGAAACAATTAGGTTGAATGAATTTCTTATTTTATTAAGTAATTAATTACCTCAGGAAGACTTTTGAGACCAATGTTGCAACTCGCGTTTTCACTCTCCATTTGAATTTCACGTTGGAGCTGATCCGGAAGTTGCTTGTCTTTATTCTTCAAGAGTGCCACTTGCTCTGATAGGAATTTGAGCTTCTCTAATACTTCTTCATTAGATGGATTTTAGCGCTTCTCTTGTGAAAAATACCTTCTAGGAGTTACGCCAAGTCTTTTCCCCCTCACGCGGTCGGAATATTCAGGAACATTAAACACTTTACCTAGTATGTCCCTGCAACTAGCTTTGTTGTCCTCTTGATTTTTCGAACTTTGTTCGAGATTCACCTAAAATACATGTAGGGTTAAAAAGATAAGTTCAATATCATTTTTAAAATATAATATTAAAAAATATTAAAGTGATAAATATACTTACACAAAGTTCTATTACTTTTTGAACATTTTCGTTATCAACAACTCCATCTTTATTTACGCGAGCTTCCTTCCACAAGATATGACGACCCAATGGTTGATCAGATTGGGTGTCTTGTAGCTATTCGTTAAGATCATAAACAAAATATTAGTTAGAAAGTATAGTTTATGTACCACATTATATAAAAGTGATGTTTAATTACTTACAAGTTTTTGCTCTAGACATGCATATCCCATACGAGATTTCTTGTATGGGTGGGTCGGATTTTTTGTCCTCTCGCGATTTGCCTTACTAATATTCTATATAAAATAAATAACAATCTTGTAAAAATTTAAAATACGCTATGAATATGAATAATAAAACACAAATGCTAATTAATTAATCAATTACAACAAATGCGGGGTCCGAACGTTTTGCTACAAATGCGCTCCATTTCTCATTTGATATATAATGTTTATATATTTTTGGAGCTTCCGCATTCATATTTCCATCACCGTCTCTAAGATAGCAGTTGTGGGATTTATTTAACATGACCAATGTGTCCTTGATGCTCAAATGATTATTTCTTTACCTACTGAAATTATGGTTTACATGCATAATATCAAAATTTTGTTGTCCTTCAAGCCGCTAGACGCATTGAAGAATGGTAATATCATTATAATAACATACAATTCAGTAATGAGTAATTAGACTAGTTTTATTCTAGAGAAGAAAATTACTAACTAAACGGTGTCTTTAATTTTATTTATGGAAGCAATAGTTAAACTATGAAATATAATGCCAAGATTTCAAAAGTCTTGGACCTTGGCCAATTCTGCTGCAGAGAAACATTTTAATTTTGTTTATTTATATATATATATATTGCTCACCTATTTTTAACACTCAAACTATAGATATACGCGATAGTTATTTAAATATGTGATTATGTCTTATTTTAATTAAAATTAGAAATTGTTTTAGGTTAGTATACTAATACGTATGTTTCGATAATATTAAATATATTTTTGGGTTATATTACAAATAGTAGATAATTTATTTATCTATTGGAGAAAGTAATTAATCTGTATTTGGTCATTGCGTGGATTTCTTTATTTATTTATTTTTTCGCGAACTATTAGAGACGAGGGTCGACGAAGACGCGACAAGTTAGCAGATCGGATTCGTTGGGCGAAATCTTCAATTGAGGTAAGGGGTGAGAGGAGGTTCAATTTTATGAGTATAAAGTAACGTGGAATGAACGAGAATACCAAAATTTCCAGATATTCATTCAGGGCTTACTACGTATGGTCGAGCCCTATTGAGTAATAATAATTAATTAATAATATATGAATGGTAATAGTGAGGACTAAAATATAATTTAGCAACCTATAGAATTGTTGTGAATCTAATTATATCAAAATTGCATGTTGTCTGATTTTATGAAATCTTATACTGATTGTTGTTGTATGAATGATGTGTACTTGAGTGTTCTTGTTACTTGATTGAAATTTTGATATTACTTTAATGTGCCACCTGTTTAATTCCTTATTATGTGATTGATGAGACTGGACTGTGTATTGTGAGTAGTGTAAACCAAATATTGGGATTTTATTGTGATTGACTGATATACATATTCTGATGAATATTGTGAATTCAAACTGAAACTTATTGAGTTGTGATAATCGAGTAAGTATGAGATAGGTGTTGTAGGTTTGAAGTGAGGATTATTTTGTCATCATATAGGGATTGTTTGACAAACCTAGTGATTCGGGGAAGTACAACTGAATGTGCCTGATCGTGGAGGGCTACAGTCGAACTGTAAGGTAAGACTAATAGACCTTGGGGGTACCTCTAGTGGGGAATTCCTAAGTGGATTAGTGGGTTATTCCCTAAGGTCGAGAGCTACCGTGTAACACAAGAGTACCTCGATCGTCGCGTATATGTGTCTCTGGTTGAGTTCAGGGGATGTATGAAGACTTGACCATTCATGAATTGTCCGTCCACTCTTGTAGTGGCATAGTATCAGGCCGCCTAACCAAGTACTTCGGAGTAGAATGGTACCAAATGATGAAGAAGTATAGAGTATAGGACATGCATAACATTTCATCCTTGTAATTGTTTTATTGTGATTGAACTAGATTAAACTTTGATATTATGTTCTTGAATGTTTCTCTTTATTGTGATGTTTTGACTACTTGCGTGTTCTCTTCGTTTATTTTATACTGTTACATAATTTCGAAACTCACCATTCGTTGTTTGAGTTTGGCGTTTGCGATCGACATAGATGAGCTGCAAGGTGCAAGTGATGACTAATACTCTCAGAGGGTCGGAAGTCGTATTATCTTGAAGACTTTTATTTCATGTTTTTATTTTTATGTCTTTCTAGTTTGGAAATTCCCGCTCTGATAGTTACATCAGGTTGAGACTACATTTGCATTTATTATTAAACTTATATATGTGTATTTCAAAAAGGATTTTGTTGTTTGATATTATGATTTTGAGTTGCTAAGTTTGATGGGTATTTTGGATTAATGTGACACATTCATGATTACATGATACTATTTACCTTAAAAAAAGAAATGTTTGAAAGTTTATATTTTATTTTTTTTGAAGAATTTAATTATTTTAAAAATAAGAAGAAAAAAATTTAAAAATTAATTTGGGGTTTAAGGTGTCAACAAATCAATTATTTCGATTGCTTGGTCATCTATGTAAAATAAAACAATGGTAAAAATTTTAATTGCATAAATTATGTTTTCATTAGTTTAGAAACTTTTCACAAAATTATGCCTCTTTAACTTAAAGTTTAATGAAAACTCAATCTTTAACAAAACCAAAAATACAATCTTTAATTTGGGGGTAGTAAGTGCAAAGAAAGAAGGGGTTGCAGATGGTAAGTTGATTCATTAATTTTTTTATTATATTAAAGTATTTATACATGAAAGTTAGATATTGAAAATACATGTATGTCGCTATGAGGTTATATTATCAAGTTTGGCAAAAAAATAATGGAAACTATGAGAATGGAGAAAGAAAAGCCATCATTGTATGTAAAAAAGATTGCATTGTTATTGCTTTGAGAGCATTTACTACTTGAATGGATGGTGGGTTTAATCTAGCTCGTTGGCTAGAGTTATTACTTGTTAGCATGTTGGAGTGTTGTTATGACCTTGAATCTTTTATTACTTATTAGCATGCCTATGGTTTCTAACTTTTAAAGTATTTGCTACATGTTTGTATGTTGGATTTATCAAACAAGCTAGCTGTCTTTGTTCAATGTTAACATTGTTGGGGTTATTACGACCTTGAATCATTGATTACCTATTAGCCTGCCATTAATTGCTAACTTTTAAAGTATTTTCTACATTTCTGTATTTTGGATTTATCTAGCTAGTTGGTTGTCTTTGTTCAATGATGGAGTGTTGTTCATTGTGTGCTGTTGACTACATTTTGATGTTTTCTGTTGATTGTGTGCAAAAGGCTTTTAAATGTACCACAATAATCAAACTTTCATTTCTTTAATAGAAAAAGATATTAGAGAACTTGCCTTAAGATCAAGAACTTGTTTCCACTATAGGTGTTCCATCAAAGGTTAATGCTTATTCAAATGATGTTATTGAAAAATTGTACGAAGCTAAGCATTTAGGTCAAATGTGTAGTTAAGGTGTTGATGTTTTCCTCATGGGTGTTTGGAATGCGTAGACATTTCAAATCATTTGTCCGTGTTGGTAGCTCTAGCCAAAAAAATATTGAGGACTTTATAGAAAGAAGTGCACTCTTTGAAAGAAAAGCTAAATGTATATGAAGAGACTAAATATCAACTTTCACAAACAGAAAATCAATTGAAAAATATCATGGAGCCCCTCTAGCTTAGTAAAATAATTCTGTATAATAAACATAAATTAATGTTAATAGGAGTTTTTGCACTTAGATCTATAGTTTAAGTCATGACAAATATCATGTTCTATTTCTTTACATAGTAATGAATATTATTCAACTGATGCTCATTCGTTAATGTTAATTAGTAAATATTTGTTTGCATAATATTTTCACTTGGCCGATTCTAATTCTCATAATAAACTAGTAAGGTTCATCTCAATTTTTGGAAAGAAATGAAAGGATTATGTAATTTTTTGGACTGCATACAAATAGAAGGGATATGCTAAATGGAAGGAATATGATGTTTAATAGATTATTTTGTTGTTGCTTTCGGATTATTTTGATGTCTTCAAATTTTTTTTTTTATGTTTCTTCTAGTTTATATAAAAGATTTTAGAATTTACTACTAGTTAATGTTTTGCTACTTGTATGAGCTTCATTTTTTTTCAAAAAATAACATAAAAGAAAAATAAAATAAAAAACTGATTAAAAAATACACACATCTTTAAATCTAAATTTCAATTGTGTACTGTGTTAATTTCGTCTAGAGATATAAATATCAAACTAATGATACGATAAACACAAATATTAGTTGAAATTAATTAAATTGATTTTTTTTTTCATGTGTTATCCGAATTGTATCAAATCAAATAAACTCAATCTCTATTGATATGTATACGATTTCACTTAATTTATAATCAACCACCGATATCCTAACGAAACTATTATATTTATAATTGACTATTTTTTGAAATTTTTATATTGTCTTTTTCTCTTTGTAGTTTATGTACTCGTATCATAAAAGAGTATTTAATTGTTTTAATAGTATACAAAATTTAGAGTTTTAAAAAAGTGAATACAATTGAACTAAACCAAATCAAAATGTTCATCAACAATTTGGTTCAAATTTTATGATTTTTTTAAAAAAGTTCAACCAAATTAATTATCTTTTTGGTTTAATTTTTTGCCTCTTAAAAAATGAATCAAACCGATATGCTACACCTATAACTCTATCACTCTCAAATTTGTGTAGCTTCTCAGTCTGACTCGCTCCCTCTATCATTGTATTAACAATTTTGGTGTTCTTAAACTGCAAATTTATAACTTAAAATTATATAAAAAAGATATTATATTTCATTTATTAGTTAAAATTATAAAATCCGACACCCTCAAATGTTTTCGGCAACCTCCACCACTACATATATGAGTGAGAAATCGTTAACTACAATAGTAATTCTATGATGAGCTACTCTACTTAATAATATAATTTAAACGATTAATTTTCATTAATCCAACCGTCAAATCAAAAGTTTTTATTAAGTAGATCAACTTCATAAATTTTAATCAAATTTTAAAATAATTTGATACTTGGTTAACAAGGCTAGTACTTTAGAATTTTTGATTGTACAATGTTTAGTTTGACTCTATCAATTAGATTTATAATTGATAAAGTGACAGTGTTAAAAAGTAAAGTAATTAAATATCAGAGTTTCCAACTCCACCCTCAACATAATATTAAAATTGACAATTAGAAAAAACGAAAGCAAAAAAAATAACCAACACGTATGAGATGGAATTTTCAATCGTTATCCATATTCCCTTTAAACCATGTCTCAAGAATAGTTTAACTATATTCATATTCCCTTTAAACCTTGTCTCAAGAATAATTCAACTATAGCATCTCAAATAACTTTCCATTCATGAAATACAACTTTACCGTGAAAATCATAAAAAAAAAATCTTATTTTAGCTAAATTTCATGATATTTACAAAAAAAATTTAATACAAAAAATAAAGTGTTAAATAAATATATGAAAATCGTGAGTGTATATAAACAATTATTTAATAATTATTGCTTACAATATAATTTAACTTCCTTATAAGAGAATAGTCTAAATTTAAATACTAAACAAAAATCTACAAATTTTTCACTTGGATAAAAATCTACAAAATTTTCGTTGGACCTACAAGTTCCGACATATACAACATTTTTATTATTAAAAATATAAAATTAAAATTATTTTTTTAAAATGTTAAACAAAAAGGTCTAATAATATTTATTGATATCTCTAAAATTTGAAGTCTTGTATAGTTGCATACTTCAATCATACTTATTAGCACCACTAAGTATAATGACATATAAATGTGCTCTCTCATATTTTGTTTTTATATGAGAAATGACACATAAATGCACATTTTGATATCAATGACATATTAATTCAAAAAATAATATTTTCTCTCTTTGGTCTTTTGTGTTATATGTCTGGATCTCTGTACATCCACAATTTATGTACATCCACAGTTTATCTGTATTCTATACGGTGTCCTGTATTTACTATCAAAAAATGTATCCATATGTCATTTCTCTTCTTTTATATATAAAAAAGGTATATTTATTTATAATAAATTGATAAAATGATTAGAATTTAGAATATAGTAAATCTAGCATGGTTTCCACCTGCGTAAAAAATATTTTGGGTCCCAGCGAATTAAGACAAGTGGTAGTGGTGGTGGGCAAAGCCGCCAGTTAAGGTGGGGATGAAGAAATTAAAAGATATATTTGCGGTTAGCATGCAGATGGCTAAGCTGTGGGGACTCTCTTGCTTTATATTTAACCAAGTCCCCTCTACTTTCTGTTATTGTTGGATGATGCAGCCCCACTCATGCCATGAATCATGCATCATACTAATGGCTTAGGATCAATTCCTCCATGCATGGAGGGTGACATATATGGAAGATGGGAAACATGCACTGCGCATCAAATCTTGATTTTAAGATAAGATTGTGATGACTCTTTTGATTCCTTACGCTACCCCACCAATGTTTTGTTACTTAGTGATAAGATAGCTCTAAGTTTTTTACTAGGCAACACAATATATGATTTATTGAAATCTAATTCTTATAATCACTAGTATATAAAATTGTGTTTTTAATATAGGTCGGTTACGTGCCACGTGACTTAACAACTCAAGCACTTTTGAATATATTGAATAATACTAACCTTACCTTTCTACTTACAAAAACATTGTCATAGAAAAAAATCCTCGAATGAATGAAAAATGATTGTTGAATGAGCATACAAGACTTTTTTAAATTAGTTTAAAGAAACCATTTTAACCGATAATGCATGTTTTGTTACATTAAAATATCTAGTAGGGTCCTAATTTTGATGTCATAACTTGGTCGGCTACGATATCAATAATTTTACCTTCTATAAAAATACTCAGGATGACAAAAGTACAATGCAAAATAGTGGAATTATGGTTATCGCGGAGTCAATGCACTTTTCAAGTTCAAAAGATAATAATTATGTTGTGCATCAATATCTTACTTTGGGATCATTGAAGATATTTGAGATGTTGATTTCATTAAACCTAAAGGTGGTTGGTGATTCTTCTAACAAAAGGTGGTTGGTGGTCCTAGGACCTAATGAAAGTCTAGATTCAATGTCAAATATATTTTAGACTCTTTCTTTCTCACAACAAATACCTAATTTCATTGAGGAAACTATAAAGAATGATGTGTATGCCACTCGTGATGATCATCAAGAAGGGATATGGGAGAATATTCAAACATGACAATTTCAGGAAATAAAACAATACAATATCATAGTTTTATATAAATATTGTTGTTTATAATTTTTATTTACTATAGTATCATCCTTATATGATAGTTTTTCTATAGTGTCATGTTATTTATTCATTATTTTGAATTGTTGCTGATAATAATTATATATTTTTTGAACAAAGACACATGGGTGATCCATCGGCTCCTTCAAAAAGTAGATCAGATACTAACTCTACCCAAAAAAAGGTAGTTGTGGCACACGAATGACAAAGTTGTTATGTAAGTGTAAGGAGGGTGATAAGTTATAGATTGATTTTGATCAATCAACTGGAGTACCTATAGGTGATAACAGGAAAACTTTCATTGGTCATGTGGCTTTCCTTGCTCGAGAAAAAGTCAGTATTTTGGACAATCAATGGGATGAATTACATGAAGACGTGAAGAAAAAAAATTGGGCAACAATCAATTTGATTTTAATTATCTCTATTACTATTGTACTTAATTATAGTATTGTTATACACTAACTATTTTATTTGTTGTGTAATGTAGGAAAATGGAATGTTCCTAATAATGAATTTATTAAAAAGAAATGTTTTCAATATATGGGTGAGCGTTGGAGGGCATTTAAAGATACACTAAGAAGGAGATATTTAAATGATGTATATCCTTTTATTGACGAGGAAATATAGCAAATGTTCATTAAGACTTGAGATGATCCTTCCATTCAGGTTAGTTGTATATATGATTTGGT
This sequence comes from Cicer chorassanicum, assembly GCA_037974735.1. Classification (NCBI taxonomy): domain Eukaryota; kingdom Viridiplantae; phylum Streptophyta; class Magnoliopsida; order Fabales; family Fabaceae; genus Cicer; species Cicer chorassanicum. The sequence continues at coordinate 37,584,531 of JBBPBP010000003.1, read as the reverse complement.
TGCTCAATCTAATTTTTTTAGTATTATCTTTAATTGATTTGTTATTTAAAATAGGAGAAAAGAAAGAAGACACAAATGATTTAGTCTTTTAATAAGTACCCTCACATATTGTCTCGTGGAGGATATGCATTGCTAGACAAGAACATGATGCAAGATAAATAAAAACAAAGGCAAAAATCAGTTGGAGATTTCCGAAGCGGCACCTCGATCTCCACCATCACGCCATGAGAGGTAGAAGAGAGTCGAACAAAGACCATCAGGAGAATACGCATAAGAAGAAACACGTCTTATCTTTGAAAAATTTGTAAGTAAATATGTAATTCTAATTTCTTAATTACATATTTATGCATAACAAGTCTAATATACTTTTGTTTAAATTGCATATTGTTGATTCTCTTATGGAACAAACATCTCAAGGAAACTTCTATCCAAAAGGACGATAAGATATCTTGATGAAATCCATTGGGCACGACTTGAACACCCTACTCATGTTCGGGCAATTGCTGAAGGAGTGGAGATTCGACAATAGTTTGGATCACATTCTTGTCCTTCCTCTACCTCACGTATTATGAGTAGCGACCAAATAAAGACCATAAAAGCAGGCCTTACTAAGGTGATTAGAGAGCAAGTGATGCAAAGTATATGATCTATGGATTGCTCTCAACAAAAAAATTATTTCCCAATTTTCTCTCTTAATACCACTTTACATGCAAGCACAAAAGGTAGTTGTTCTGGTGTGCCACCTATACTAGATGAAGAGGATGATATCTCAGAACATTGTGAATTGTATATTGATAGGCATTTCATATTGTGGCATTTGCTGATGTGACCACGTTGGGGACCACTATACATAATTAACTTCTAAATAATGATATGGTGAGGGTTGTGGTTACTTAGGTGTTAGATGCAAATGCTCAAGTAGCTATGCCCACTAATGAGGTGATAATAGTTGGTCAACCGCCAACAATTTTATTCAACAGCCAAAAAGATTTTTGCAACTTGTTTCCAATAAGGTATTCATTACACAAGTCTTTTTCTACTTACGTACTTGAGTCCTTTTAAATATGTTGACTAATATATTATTTTAATGGTTTAGGTTGTTGAGGTATCAAAGAAAGATAATGTTCCACCAAAAGGGCAAAACTTTCAACTAAATTCTATTGAACAATTGATGGTAATGACAATGAATATGTCAAAGCCTTTAGGCTTTAAGTTGGAACATGGTGGAACTAGTTTTTTTTTTTTTTCCTTCCATTAAAAGATATCATGGAGTTGTGTATGAGTAAAGAATAGATAGGCATCACCATTTTACAACTTCGGCTAATGTAAGTATGTTTTATTTGTAAATTTTGCCAAATTAAGTTTCATATCTTAGGTATCTACATCATTGTTGTATTGACTTGGGAAAGATTGAAGTGTATGGATATATTGATCCAAGTTTCATCTAAAGTGAAAATGATTCAACTAATAATCAAGCCCACATTCAAAGAGAGTTATAAGGGGAAAAAAGAACTTGTTACCTAGAACCTTATCTCATAGAGTAAGTATTTGTCTATTATAGGTATAGCTTATAATAGAGAAAATTGAATATAACACATATTTAATTGTTTGTAGTCTAGTCGTCATTGCCAATTGCTTATTATTAATCATAAGGAACTTAATGTAGTATTTCTATGTTCATTGAGAAGGAAGCCTGATTAAAAATATGCCACATTGTTGATTTGTAAGTATTTAATTTATTTTTTGTTCATAAGTATTGTAATATGTTTTATAACACAATTTTAATTACTATTTTTATACTGTAGAGCTTTTGAAGGTTATTACAAGTTGCTAGGTTTGAGAATTAAACTGAAGTTAACTTGAAGTTTTCTTATAATATTTTAACAATTTTATGTATTTAACATTTTTTTGTGTTATTCAATTTTAGAGTCAGAGAAAAGCTTCAAATTATGAGTTTGACTACTATGTCATGTTACATATGTTGTAACCAACAACTTATATTTTGTAATTTGCGTTTGCATTATTTTGAAAATCAATGAAATATCCATTATGCTGAAAATTTGATTGCATTATCTATTTCACTGTAATAAAAACATCTATTGCATCAATTGAGGGGGAGCTTTTACCCTCTTCAAAATTAAAATTAGAATTAGAATTAAAATCTAAATTAACATGTTTGCCATCATAAAAAACGGGGAGATTGTTAAGACAAACTCTCAAATTAAGTTTTGATGAAAATAAACAAAGGTTAATTAAGAATGTTAATTATGATTCTAAATGATATGTTAATTTAATTTGTGCTCTTGAGTGTTTTTATTAAGGATATGATCCAAGCAAAGCTAGGAAATCAGATGAAAAACTAAACAGAAGATTCTTGATCATAAGTTGTACAAAACAGATAATGTTCTGCAGAATCAAGATTGATTGTCGTAGCCACTTCACCAATCATTCTCCACTATTTTAACAAGGCTTCTGCTTTAATTCTTTATACCAATTTCATCAGTACATGGCAAGGAACAAATAGGAATCATTATTGCTTAAAGAGGTTCTCGAATCACTAAGATAAATCATCATGAATCAAAGCATGTCAAAATGGATTGTAACTTTCACCAGTTTGGAACTGTCAAGAAAGATGAAACAAGACTGAACTTCAAGATTGATTATATCTCCCCAGATTGTCCAGAAGACTATCACACCAGATTGATCATCAATATCCACTTTTGATCATCATTCTCCGTTTTTGAAAAGAACAATCTTCGTTTTATGCAGAAACAGACTTCTCAGTTCTGCAGAAGTTGTTCACTCCTTTCCAAACAGTTTTGGATCAAATAAAGTGTCCAGATCAAAGCCCAATTATCATGAAGTATTTTCGAAGCTTAATGGGTCATTAAGAGCGCAGAAAATCTGTTTAAACTTGAGCAAAACAGCACATTCAAGCAAGGCCCAAAGCTGTCACATGGATGGATTATTTTTAATCAGATATGTTGCTTTAGTCAAAAGTAAACAGAGGACTACCAACTGCTCTTTCTGACCAGAATTAAATGCTCAAATCTTCTATAAAAGGAAGGCAAATTTGCAAGCATCATTCAGAACTTCAAGTGCCAAGTATTCTCATTAAATCATATTCACTTGCATTCTTGAAGTTATCTCATTCATAAAAAGAATCATTCTGAAACTTCTATACACTTCCAGCTTATCTTACTGAATGTATTCTCAAACAAGAGTTGAACATAATCAGATTCAACCAAACCTTTTAAATCATTATTGTGTAAACTCATAACTATAAGGATTGTTTATAGTTTGAGTGTGATTAAAAGAGTTAACTGTAAAATCCTATCATATTTGTTTGGTGACTTGATTGAATCCTTTCTGGGTGGAAAGGAAGCATAGTTACTGATCAAGGTTGATCTTTTACTATGTAACCAAAAAGATTGTTCTTCGTTCTTTGAACACTTAGTGAAAATCTCACAGTTGTGAGGACTGGACGTAGCCCGAGTTGGGTGAACCAGGATATATCATTGTGTGGTATCTCTTCCTTATCTCTATTTACATTCAGTTATTTTTATTATCAAGTTAAATAGAGAAACTAAAAACTGTGATTTTAACTAATTAAGAAAGTTCTCCATTTTCTGTTTCAGAACCAAGAACGTTCTCCGTTTCTGTTTTCATAACCAAGATCATTCTTGAGTTTTTTTTCTTAAGTTTTTAAGAGGAAATTTTAATTAGGCAAGATTACAATTCAAACCCCTTTCCTTGTAACTTGACCTTGATACTTCAATTGGCATCAGAGAAAGATCTCTAAAAGAAACGCTTTCACCAAGTGCTAGAGAAAAAGATTTAGAAGAAAAATGTCAAAAGAAAAATACATTGTTGAAGGAGGATCTTCAAACAGGCCGCCATATTTTGATGGAACTGATTACTACTTTTGGAAAAACAAGATGCAGCTGTTTCTAAAGACTTAAGATACACGAATGTGGCGCATCATTACAGATGGAGATTTCATTCCAAGAGTTGATCAAAATGATTCAAACTCTGCTGAGAAGAAAGAAATCGACTGGACATCTGAAGACAAAACTAAGGTACTCCTAAACTCTAAAGCTCAATTATTCTTATTGTGTACTTTGAGCAGTGAAGAAAGCGAAAGAGTTGATGAATGCACAACCGCTAAATAAATCTGGGATACACTGCTAATTCACCATCAAGGAACAAACCATGTCAAAGAAACAAGAATAAACATCGGCATAAGAAAATTTTAGTTGTTCGAAATGAATGAAGGAGAAACCATTGATGAAATGTATTCAAGGTTCACAACTATAGTGAATGAAATGCGATCTTTGGGAAAGGCTTACTCAGTACAAGACAGTGTAAGAAAGATCATGAGATATCTTCCAGTCATATGGAGACCAATGGTGGCAGCTATAAGCCAAGCCAAAAATCTTGAAGTGCTAGCATTAGAAGAACTAATTGGAACCTTAAGAGCACATGAGGTATTGCTGCAAGAAGATAAACCTGTCAAGAAAGGAAAAGCAATAGCCTTAAAATCATCCCAAGAAAGCATACCAGTCCAAATAGAAGAAGAACCAGAAGAAGATGGACACGAAGATGATGATGAAGAAATTGCTCTTCTCACAAGAAGAATTCAAAGAATGATGAGAAGAAGAGACCAGATCAAGAAAGGATTTCCAAACAAAAGAGAAAATTCTAAAACAGAAATAGACAAAAGCCAAATCACATGTTTTGGATGTAATAAGTTGGGACATTACAAATCCGAGTGTCCTCTGAACAAAAGAACACCAAACAGATTTCCTTTCAAAAAGAAATCAATAATGGCCACATGGGATAACTTAGATGAATCTGATGAAGAAGAAGATGAAAAAGCCAACATATGTTTAATGGAAAACACTGAAGAAAATGAGGTAACAAATTCTGAACCTTGTCTTTTGTGTGAACAAATGGAGAAAGAATTTGACAACTTGCTAACTGATTCAAACTTACTCATTCAAAAGTGTAGTTCATTTAAAGAAAAATTTGATAAAGAAAAAGAAGAAAAATAAAAAACTCAAGCTCTGAATGATAAGCTGAAAGAAATCATTCAAAATCTGAAAGAATCTCAGACCAAAAACTTTCACACTGAAAAACAACAAAGTCAAGAACATTTTGCACTACAAAAGGAGAACGCTCTCCTTCAAGCTAAAGCTAAACTTTTTAAAAATGATCTGTCAAATTTCATTAAAGCTACTGAAACTTTTCAAAGTATCATGGGATCTCAAGTAGGAATATTTGATAAAGCGGGTGTCGATTTTAATCAAACTCAGAAAACCAAAATGTATGAAAACTTTTTTATTCTGGAAAGAAGAGAAAGTAAATGCAAGATCAAATGTTCATATTGCAGCAAGATTGACATCTTGAATTTGCATGTTATTTTAAGAAAAGAGATGAGAAAATCAAGAACAAACATAGAGGAGAACGATCTGGAACAAAAACAAATTTTTTTCAGAAAAAGGGAGAACGTTCTCCATCTAAAACAGAAAAAGGAGAAAGTTCTGAAAATTTGGCAAAACCAGTAAAAAAACCGCTTCAAAATCAAGTGATCAAATGTTCCTCCTGTTCTAAGATTGGACACTCTGAATCAACATGTCATATTAAGAGAAAATCAAAATCTAGAACTAGTCCACAAGGACCAAAGGCTAAATGGGTACCAAAAGTAAATGAAACAAAAAATGCAGGTTGGATTTCAAGGTGTCAAGAAAAAGCCATGGTTCTTGGACAGTGGCCGTTCAAGACATATGACAGGTGATAAAAACTGCTTCATGTCCTTCATCAAGAAATATGGAGGATCAGTCACTTTTGGAAATGACAATCAAGCTTGAATCAAAGGTAAACGGACAATTGGTAAGAAAAACTCTGCTCAAATAACTGATGTTCAAACCCAACCTATGTGAAATCATAAAAACAAAATCTGGTGAAATACTGTTTTCTGGAACAAGAAAGAAAAATCTTTATGTTTTATATCTTGAAGAACTGCCTGATGAATCCTGCTTCATATTTATCGATAAAGATAAATGGATTTGGTATAAAAGGGCAGGGCATGTCAGCATCAAAACCATTTCAAAAATTTCAAAATTAGAACTCGTTAGAGGATTACCACAACTAAATTTTGAAAAAGACAAAATATGCGAAGCATGTGTAAAGGGAAAACAAGTCAAAAGCAGTTTTCACTCAAAAGAATTCATTTCAACAAACATAATTCTTGAATTCCTTCACATAGATTTATTTGGTCCTGTTAAAACAACTAGTTTACGAGGAATGAAGTATGGTTTTTATTATTGTTGATGATTTCTCACGATACACTTGCGTACTATTTTTAAAACAAAAGGATGATGCTTTTGATGCTTTTAAAATCTTTTGTAAAAAGGTACAAAATGAAAAAGAATCCAAATTTCTATAAGAAGTGATCATGGAGGAGAATTCATAAATGCCCCTTTTAAAACCTTTCTTGAAGAACTTTGCATTTCTCACAATTGGTCTTGTGCAAGGACTCCTCAACAAAATGGAGTTGTTGAAAGAAAAAAATAGAACCTTACAAGAAATGGCAAGAACAATCTTGGAGGAATCTAACATTGAAAAATATTTTGGAGCTGAAGTTGTCAATACATCATGTTATATTTTAAACCGTGTATCCATAAGAAAAATCATAAACAAAACTCCATATGAAATCCGGAAAAACAGAAAGCCAAACATTTCATACTTTCACATTTTTGCTTGCTACTGTTATCTTCTAAACAACAAACACGTTCTTGGAAAATTTGATGCAAAATGAGACAAAGCTATTTTCTTGGGTTATTCAAAAGACTCTAAAGGTTATAGTGTATTTAATCTAAGAACTAAAGTGGTAAAAATCAGCATGCATATTCTATTTGATGAGTTTGATGATTTAGAACTGGAAAAAACAAATGAGGAAGAAGATGTGCCAAACATACAACAGAAAACTGCTATGAAGGAAACGGAGATTGATAAACAATCTCCGTATCATTCTCCACCTAAAAGCTGGAGAACGATAGGTGATCACCCTCAAACTGAAATCATTGGGGATACAACTGATGGGATTAGAACCAGAAAGTCATTCAAGAATGATGAAAACAACATGGCAATGACACTACTAGAAAGTTCAATTTTATCTGCCATATTTAGCGTCGGCCCCCGAGTCCGACGCTATGTAATGTCGGTTTAGCGTCGGTCCATCCGACGCTAGCGTGTCAAATTTTATTTTTTTAATTTATTAATATGTAGCGTCGGCCCAGCCGACACTAAATATAATAAGGCAGACGTTAGTTTAATTTTTAATTTTTAATTTTTTTATTTTAATATATAGCGTCAGTTGGGCCGACGCTAAATTTAGGAATTTTTAAAATTAAATTTTTTAATATTATTTGATTAACTAATAAGATTTTCTAAAGGATACATCAGCCCTAACTCTCACTTCGTTTCCTTCTTCTCATCACCGATCCCACCGTCTCCCACTTTCATATCCGTCTCCCACCGTCTCCCTCCATCTCACACCGTCTCCCACCCTTCATCTAACTTCATCACCGGACCCGACTCACGCTCGCGCAGAATCTCCGAACCCTAGCCTGTCACTCACTCTCACAGCCTCACCGTTTCTGTCACCGTCACCGTCGCCGTCTCATTGTCGTCTTGAATCCATTCTCAGTGTAAGTGTACTCTTAACCTTTGTTTTGTTTACTTTTGGTTTAGGGTTTGATTTTGATACAAACATTTGATTTGTGTGATTATCTTGAAATTCCTTTCTTTGCATATAAATGTTTGGGGATATTAGTGTTTAATGTTCTGTTTGAAACCTTAAATGATTTTGTGATGGCCTGTAAGAATTGGATATCATAGCTCTTGCCATTGGTGATGATTCAGAAGGGAGTTCTGGCTCAAAAAATTTATAGACATCTTCATCCTGAAACGGTTTCCATAAACATTATAAAAAATGCTATGCAAAGGGCTTCACAATCACAAGTCATTTTGTTCTGATTTTGATAAAGCCAAAATTAAGATTAAAGAATTCCAAGTTAATGTTTACAATCAATGTTTAACAGCTAGAATTAGTGCTATGTGATTAGGAGGTAACAGGTTCAAGTTATGGAATCAAACCCTTGCAAATACAAGGTAAAACTGCCTATAATATATACCCTTATAGCACTAGATTGCCCTTTTTTTCAAATGAAAGTTTACATGAACTGTTGAGTTTTCTGACAACACAAAGCCATAACTAAAAATAGAAAATCAAATAAACAAAACCTTTGCTAGAAAGTGCCCAATGCATAGGACATAATCAATTGGTTCCTTCATGCCTTTGTTATGAACTATCTCTCCTAGGATATGATCAATAGCTGCCCCCTACATCAAAATACATAGTAGGAAGTCCAAAAAACTAAGTGTCAGGTTTTAGCATGTAGAAAAAAGCTTCTGAACAGAAAAGCCTAGTGGAGAGTCTTTACTAGCCAACTGGAATTTTTTTATACCTTTGACACACCAACTGCACGAACCTCGACAGATCGACCACCTTGGACAACATCAAGAGATGCATTTGATATTGCCCCTGCCCAAAGATGCTGAAGCAAATCTTTTGCTTGAAGCCTTCCAAACTCAACATCTAATATTTTGTCAAAATAAGTTGGCAACTAAACATAAAAGAGGCTCTCAAATTTTGATGACATGTATCAGCATAAAGATCTAACTATAAGAAAATGAATAAGTTAAAAAGGAGAAGATGGCCTCAGTGTATTGTTACATACCTACATACTTATAGTTCCATATAATTGAAGTCTCACGAAGCTCAAAATGAGACCTATGGGTTCTTTCAGTAAAATACTCAAAAACATGCTGAAGTTTTATAAAAATATAAAAAAGTTCAGACTTGAAATCAAAGAAATTTAATATAAGAAACACTTGTGTTCATGTAGCCAAACTACCTTTACACTATCAACCCAATCCATGTTTAAATTTTCAGGCATGGTTGTCATCCACTCACTTGAAGTAAGCCTAAAAAACATCCCATTTTCTGCTGCCAACCACATATTATATTCACCAAAGTTCTGCATAAAATTGGTGTTAGTACAAAAGTAAATGTTGCCGAACATTAAAAAACAAATAAACTTTTTCTTAAGAGTACTTTGTCCAGGACAGCTCTACCACTCCCACTCAGAACAACTATTGTTGTCTTTAATCTGACCACCCCTTCCAAGACCATCCACTGGTTTAGTCAGAGTGGCATTGAAACCCTGCATTTCATAGTAGTGGCGAAACGGTATGATGTTAGTGAAAAGGAACTATAACAATAGCAATTGAGTCAAACATGCCACAACCATTTATTAAAATTTCATTCACTTCAAATAAACCTCATTTATTTTTCTTTGAACAACCACTTTTTTTATACAGAATAGGGTGGATAATTTGGAACATCACAGACCATTGTTCATTATTCTAATGCTCTGGATAACTTCTTATCTGTTATATTTGTTATACACTTAAAATTGAGTATAGCAGCCCTTAATACATCATTGTGCAGAAAGGCTTTACCATTTGGTTCAATCTGACATTGGAGCTCAAAGGCTTTACCATTTTGTTCAATCTGACATTGCCGCCATTGCTACTTGCATAAAGGTATTTTCAATTTAGCTTTATGTGTAATCTGTTTTGAATGATTGTGTCATAATCAGATATACTGATTGTGTCTAATCTGTTTTGAATGGTTAATTATATAACTTGTTTAAGTCTCAATAATGATTCTGCTTCTGTTTAAGTCTAATTCTGCTTCTGCTTCTGCTTCTGCTTAATTCTGCTATTGTTCTGCTTCTGCTATTGTTCTGCTTAATGATTCTGCTTCTATTTAAGTCTGCTTATGCTTCTGATTACTTGCAACATGATATTGTTTAAGTCTCAATAATGATTCTGCTTCTTTTTAAGTCTGATTCTGCTTCTGCTTAATTCTACTATTGTTCTGCTTAATGATTCTGCTTCTGTTTAAGTCTGCTTCTGTTTATTTGCAACATGATATTGTTTAAGTCTCAATAATTTTTAAGTCTCAATAATGATTCTGCTTTTGTTTAAGTTTAATTATGCTTCTACTTATTCTTAATTCTGCTATTGTTTTGGTTCTACTATTGTTCTGCTTAATGATTCTGCTTCTGTTTATTTGCAACATGATATTGTTTAAGTCTCAATAATGATTCTGATTCTGCTTCTGTTTAATTATGATTCTGCTTCTGCTTCTGGTTGGTTTTGATATTTGAGATGATGATGATGTAAATGCAATTGATTTTATTTTTATTAATTAAATTAGCACTGATACTAAGATATATTGGATAGAAAGTAATGAATATAAAGTTGAATGAGTTTGGAATTTATTCCATATGACTAAGATATATTAGATAAAATTGGTAGGTTCACTTTTTTGAAAATGTTGTTAGTTTACTTGTTTCTTTTCAAATCAATGTATAGCTTGTTAATTTTGAATTTATTTTGAATTCATGTTTATTTATCTCTATATTTTTTCAAACTTATTTAGTGGTTGACAAGTTATGTTTTTGTCCCATAGAAAATGGATCGTAGTTGGATGTACAATAGGTTACATGCAAATAGACGCGGATTGAAAAAGGAGTATGTTAGTGGTGTTAAAGATTTTGTGAAGTGGGCTTTGAAACAACCGATTTGTATATCTGAGGGAGGGATAAGGTGTCCATGTATAAAATGCAAGTGTATCAAGATATCTACAGCAACTACTGTTAGACTTCACTTGTATCGGGATGGATTTCAACCAGATTATTGGATTTGGACTGAACACGGAGAAGTGAAGCCAATGATTATAACAAGGGGTGGTTCGACTAGTAGTAGGAATGTCCATCATGACGACCAATTTAATGCAATGGATGGAATGGTGTTTGATGCTTTTAGGAGTTATCGAGATGTCCTTGATGTGAACGGTAACATGGGAAATGAGACATTTTCTGAGGATTAGTTGCCTAACGAAGATGCAAAACGGTTTTATGAGAAGTTGATATCCACCAACTAGCCCATCTACGAGGGGGCTACCCAATCAATATTATCAATATCTGTTCAACATCTAGCAATTAGGTCTAATTGGCATGTTCCACAAAAAGGTATAGATTTTGTTGTACAAATGCTTAAAAGTGTATGTCCAGTGCAAACACTCTTGCCCGATAACTATTACCAAGCAACACAATTGGTGTCAAAGTTAGGGCTGAAGGTTGAGAAGATTGACTGTTGTAGGAAGGGATGTATGTTATATTACAAGGATGATAGCAAGTTATCTGAGTGCAAAATTTGTCATTCTCCTAGGTTCATTCCACGTAGGACTGGTTTGGGAAAGTACAAAGATGTTCCAGCAAAAAAAATGTTTTATTTCCCTATCATTCCTAGATTACAAAGATTGTATGCATCAATTGAGTCTGCAGCTGAAATGAGATGGCATCATGAGAATAAAAAGAGTTCAAATGTCCTTCGCCATCCTTCTGATGGAAAAGTGTGGAAACATTTTGACGATGTATATCCTGACTTTGCTAGTGACCCCAGAAATGTAAGGTTGGGTCTATGTGCAGATGGATTTACTCCTTACATTCAAGCGTCTGCTTCTCCATACTCTTGTTGGCCAGTTATAGTCACACCATATAATCTTCCCCCTGAAATGTGCATGACCAAACCATACTTATTTTTGACTTGTCTCATACCTGGACCTTCTAACCCCAAACAAAAAATAGATGTCTACTTACAACCATTGATTGATGATTTGCAACGATTGTGGTCCAATGGCATTTTGACCTATGATATATCCACAAAGCAAAACTTCATCATGAAAGCATGCTTGATGTGGACAATTAATGATTTTCCCGCCTATGGTATGTTATCTGGATGGGGAACACAAGGTAAGTTGGCATGTCCTCATTGTATGGAAGACACAAAAGCTTTCACCTTGAAATATGGCAGTAAGAATTCTTGGTTTGATTGTCATCGTCGATTCTTGCCAGCTAATCACTCTTTCAGAAGAAGTAAAAGAAGTTTAACAAAAAATAGGGATGAGAAAGACGATCAACCTTACATTTACACAGGGCAAGAGGTATGGGAGGTGGTGAGTAATTTTCCAAAAGTGACTGAAATTGGTTGGAAAAAGAAATTGAACGGGTATGGAGTGGGTCATAATTGGAATAAACGAAGTATTTTTTGGGATCTTCCATATTGGAAGGATAACTTGTTAAGGCACAACCTCGATGTGATGCACATAGAGAAAAATTTCTTCGATAATATATTTAACACTGTTATGAATATTAAAGGTAAAACAAAGGATAATGAGAAGGCGAGAAAAGACTTGTCTTTATTATGCTTTCGCGGGGACTTGGAGATGCAAATCTTATCCAACGGAAAGATGGGTAAACCAAAGGCAAATTACACTTTGACAACATCAGATGCCAAGTTGGTTTGTAAATGGCTTAAGGAATTGAGAATGCCTTATGGTTATGCTTCAAACCTTGCTAGGTGTGTCGATGTTGAAAAGGGTACGATACATGGGATGAAGAGCCATGACTGTCATGTTTTCATGGAATGTTTACTTCCAATTGCATTTCATTCGTTGCCAGAATTTGTTTGGAAACCATTAACTGAGCTAAGTCGATTCTTCAAGGATCTTTGTTCCAATACATTGAGGTTGGAGGACTTAGTTAAGTTGAATGATAACATTCCAGTTATCATATGCAAGTTAGAAAGGATTTTTCCACCAGGTTTCTTTGACTCAATGGAGCATCTTCCAATCCATCTAGCCAATGAAGCAATGTTAGGTGGTCCAGTACATTACCGGTGGATGTATCCATTTGAAAGGTAATTGTTGTGGTTGATTTTTTAACGGATTACATGTTTATTATAACTTAATAGATTTTTAATGATTAAATGGGCAGATGTATGGGAGTCTCAAAGCGGGCAGTGACAAACAAGGCTAGGGTTGAAGGCTCCATTTGCGCCGACTATATACAACGCGAGACAACTTATTTTTGTTCTCATTATTTCAACTCATTCAATTTGTTGCCAACCACAAATTTAAGTAATAATCGTCATTTGGAATGTGATGATCTCCAACCTTCACTATCCATCTTGGTGAAACGTGGTCGACCTAGTGGGAAGTATGGAACACATTATCTAACAGATAACGAATGGAAATCTGCTCATGTACACGTCTTGATTAATTGTGATGAAATTAAACCATATCTTGAGTAAGTGTTCATCATAATGCTTGGAACATTATATTGATGCAATTCATAATACGTATTTACTTATGAATTATGTGATTGTTGATAGCATATTCTTGGAGAATCACTCAATCAACGAAGAAGACACATCTAGACGTATACATGCAGAGTTTCCCATATGGCTGAAAGCATATGCAAATAATGAGGCAAATGAAGTAACCAACAAAGACATAATAGCACTATCTCGTGGACCTTCATCAATGGCAATATCTTGGAACATTTACTTTGTTAACGGGTACACGTTTCACACTAAGGCATACAGCAATAATAAAAAGACAATCAATTGTGGGGTGCATGTAAAGGGTCTTACTGAAGGAGGAGAAGATGATTATTATGGCACAATCAACCATATCATAGAACTAGATTACTTTGGTCTAAAGGACAAGGTTGCATTATTTTATTGTGAATGGTTTGACCCAACAAAAAATAAGGGTACAAAGATTCATCCACAATATCAAATTGTGGATATTAAGATGGATAAACGTTATCGTCTTTATGATCCTTTCATCCTTGTGCAAAAAGCAAGACAAGTGTATTAAGTCCCCTATCCAGAAATGTGTAGAGATAAGCGTGGATGGTGTGTGGCAATTACCACAAAACCAAGGGGTCACGTGGAGATTGACAACACAGAGGATGAAATGCCTTATCAGTCTAATGGGATGTCACATGTTCTACCAATTGCAGAAATTGAACCAATATCCTGTTTATGTGACAACTCACAAGTAGATGTGTTCGAAGAGATTTTTGACTAAAGATTGTAGTGAAGGGAGAAAGGATAGTGATCCAAGATATTATAATAGTATTTTGTATTGCACAATATTAGAGTTTATTTTATGTATTTTGTATTGCACTGTTCATGTTGTACTTAAGCAACTTGTTGAGTTCTGATAAATTGTTTACATTTTGTATTGCACTGTTCATATTATAATGGTATGTTGTATTGCACAATATTAGAGTTTAAATTGTTTACATTTTGTTTTATCATTTTTTATAGTTGTTATATGATTCGTTTACAAGTTACCCTTTTCTAATTAAGTGACATTTTTTATTTACTCTTTTTTACTTATGACAACAGATGACTAACAAAGATGGCGGTGATAAAGGAAAAACCCATCCTACTCGGTGTAAACCAAAGATGTTACGACCGGGTAAACTTAATGAGCAGCGGGATGTCATACGTCGCAAGTTGTCTACCACTAGGCCACTTCATTGTTCGTCTCCAACCCCGTCTCAACCTCCTGCATCGACTAAGATTGGAGCACCCACTGATACTGTAACACCACCATCTCACCAGACACAATCTCCCATCCATGCCTCAACCCCTGAGGTATTTGTGTTTATACCCTGAGGTGCCTCTTCACAACATTCCCCACGTGAGACTTTGGTAGAGAAGAATGTGCAACAAACTTCCAATGATCATGAGGATAGGGTGGAAATTGGGGACCACAACCAAGAGGATGAGGAGGTGGGTCAAAGGAACGTTCCTCCTATCGTGCCTGTGAGAGATGATAATGGAAAAATCATTATACGACCTTATGGTAAAGGGTAAGTTACAACACTTGTTTATTTTCTTCAGCATCAATCAACAAAAGACCATGAGTTATACTAGAAGCATAAGTATAGACACGTTTTATTTACTTAATACTCTATTTCTTCAATACATTAATGCAGACTCAGTCCTAGCAACGCAGTTGCAGATGCCATTAGGTATGCCATACAAAAACAGTTTCGTGAGCCTATCTATGGTTGGAGTGCAACCACTGACATAATTAAACAAGATTGGTTTAAAAAGTTTGCGGTAAGCCTTTGAATAAAATTATATGTTCAATTCATCTTTCTAGCATATATAGGGTGAATTGCGTTATCTATTTTGTTGATAGTAGTTAGTACATATATACTTTTTGTTATTTCCTGGAGAAGGTGTCGTGGGATCCTTGTAATAATGATATGGTGAAATGTCTGTTTGAACAAAAGGCCACTAAAAGACTATCAGATATGCTTACAAAGGTGAGGAAAAAAGGGACTCGACCTAGTTGGATAGGTGAGGAAGCTTGGACTGGTCTTCAAGCATATTGGGAAAGTATATCATTCAAGAACATCTCCAACCAAAATAAGACCAATCGAGCTTCAACAAGAGGCAGGGCTGTCCACACCTCAGGTCGCAAGGCTCATATTGATGTTGCACTTGAGCTCGTATGTATTAAATTCCCATTTACCTAAAATTAATACAGTTTAATGTTATGATATCTACTTGTGAGTTGTGATCCAATAATCTTGATTTTATTTGTAAAGCAATAACCTTTAAAGAGATTTACTTCCCGATGAGTTATTTTTGACAACCCACAAGAGGAAAAATGGTGCTTGGGTTGATAGTCGCGCATAATCTACCTATGTATGTTCTTTATTTATGTAAATTCTTTATGCAAATTCTTTATATTACAAATCATCCAAAAAAGAATATGATCTCATTTACACCAACAGTTCTAGAAGAGCAATCCCTTTATTATACATGTATTGGTGTAAGTTAGTATGTTATCTATATCTTGACTTGTTTGTTTAATTTATTTCAGAAATTGGATCATATATTACCTTATTAATTTATTCCATTGATCAGGAAACATTTAAAAAAAAAAATTGGAGGAAGTACAAACACAAGTTGGGGAAACAAGTGTATATGGTGCTAAAGAGGTAGATGGAGCGACAATACTTAAGTTATGGACACAATCTACAGGGGGTCGCACTCGTGGTCGAGTTTATGGTACGGGAGACTTGTCTATTAACGTCCGACATGGGTGTATATCGCTTACACAACAATCCCAGAATCCTTCTAATTCTATGACTGGGACGTCTTTAGAAGCGGAGAGGGCAGCTAGAATTAAAGCTGAACAAATTGCTCAGGATGCAGTGGCCCAAGCTCAAGCGGCTGCCAAGGTCGCCGAAGAGGCTAGCGAGCGTTCAAAGAAGTTAGAGAATGATTTTGATGCATTAAAGCAATTTTTTGCAGATAAATTTGACGCTTTGCATCGTCAATCAGTTGGTGGATCATCTACTGCAAGTCATCCTCCTTCGCATCCTCATTACGATGATGATTTGGACGACGTGTCGCTGGACGAACCTTGATCTCATAGTTATGCTTACTTTTTGTAGTCATCGGTTGACAATTATGTATTAAGTAACTTTGTTAAGTTGTTATTTGATACTATGTTATTATTTTCTAGTTTCAGAACAAATGATATTTTGTTAAGTTGTTATTTAATACTATGGTGCGTTTGTTATATTGTCAATACAATGACTTTTAATGTTTCTTAAGTAGCAATTATTTAAAAGACGTTAAAATATAATTGAGCAGGTGCTAAAAAAATAAAAAATAAAAAATTTACAATTAGCGTTGGCTCAGTCCGACGCAAATCATTTCTTGACTTTTCAATGTTGACTACTAGCGTCAGACTGACCGACGCTGTGGTATAAATAAAGTTGACTTTTAATTGACCGTAGCGTCGGACGGGGCCGACGCTCACCATTTTATTGACTAGTAGTTGTTGACGTTAGCGTCGGTCATCCGACGCAACATAAATTTTTTTGCTGACGTGGCAACAGCTATAATTAGCGTCGGATGGTGTTTATTTGTTGATAGCGTCGGCATAGCGTAGGCCCGGCCGACGCTAGAGTAGCGTCGGATGGCATTTGGCCGACGCTAAGAATTAGCTTCGACCGTTTTAGCCTGGGCCCGACCCGACGCTAATCCGACGCTAAATCAACGTTAGCGTCGGCTTTTAGCCTGTTAGCGTCAGCTTTTGGCCGACGCTAAAATCAGTTTTTCTAGTAGTGTGATTTCTCAAGTTGAATATGTCAAAACCTTTAGGCTTTAAGTTAGAACATGGTGGAACTAGTTTTTTTTCCTTCCATTAAAAGATATTATGTAGTTGTGTATGGGTAAAGAAGAGATAGGCATCACCATTTTACAACTTCGGCTAATGTAAGTATGTTTTATTTGTAAATTTTGCCAAATTATGAATTTCAATAATAATGAAAATTAAGTTTCATATCTTAGGTATCTACATCAACGTTGTATTGACTTGGGAAAGATTGAAGTGTATGGATTTATTGATCCAAGTTTCATCTAATGTGAAAATGATTCAACTAATGCTCAAGCCCACATTCAAAGAGAGTTATAAGGGGAAAAAAGAACTTATTACCTTGAAACCTTATCTCATAGAGTAAGTATTTGTCAATTATAGTTATATCTTATAATAGAGAAAATTGAATATAACACATTTTTAATTGTTTGTTGTCTAGTCGTCACTGCCAATTGCTTATTATTAATCATAAGGAACTTGATGTAGTATTTCTATGTTCATTGGGAAGGAAGCCTAATAAAAAATATGCCACATTGTTGATTTGTAAGTATTTAATATATTTTTTGTTCATAAGTATTGTAATATGTTTTATATCACAATTTTAATTACTATTTTTATACTGTAGAGCTTTTGAAGGTTATTACAAATTGCTAGGTTTGAGAATTAAACTGAAGCTAACATGAAGCTTTCTTATAGTAAAATGTTTACAAATGAATAACTTCATTTATAATATTTTAACAATTTTATGTATTTAACATTTTTTTTTGTTATTCAATTTTAGAGTCAGAGACAAGCTTCAAATTATGAGTGTGACTACTATGTCATCTTACATATGTTGAACAATGTAATAGTCGATATTGTTGATACTATTAAGACAAACTCTCAAATTAAGTTTTGATTAAAATTAACAAATGTTAATTAAGAATGTTAATTATGATTCTAAATGATATGTTAATTTAATTTGTGCTCTTGAGTTTTTTTATTAAAGATAGGATCCAAGCAAAGCAAAGATATCAGATGAAAAACTAAATAGAACATTCTTGATCATAAGATGTACAAAACATAGAATGTTCTTCAGAATCAAGATTGATTGTTGAAGCCACTTAACCAATCATTCTCCACTATTTCAACAAGGCTTCTGCCTTAATTCTTTATACCAAATTTATCAGTACATGGCAAGGAACAAATAGGAATCATTATTACTTAAAGAGGTTCTCGAATCACTAAGATAAATCATCATCTCTTTTTGCTGCATTAGAAGAACTAATTGGAACCCTAAGAGCACATGAATAAGACAAAATATGTGAAGCATGTGTTAAGGGAAAACAAGTCAAAATCAATTTTCACTCAAAAGAATTCATTTCAACAAACAGAATTCTTGAATTCCTTCACATAGATTTATTTGGTCCTGTTAAAACAACTAGTTTACGAGGAATGAAGTATTGTTTTGTTATTGTTGATGATTTCTCACGATACACTTGGGTACTATTTTTAAAACAAAAGGATGATGATTTTGATGCTTTTAAAATCTTTTGTAACAAGGTACAAAATAAAAAAGAATCCAACATCATTTCTATAAGAAGTGATCATGGAGGAGAATTCATAAATTCCCCTTTTAAAACCTTTCTTGAAGAACTTGGCATTTCTCACAATTGGTCTTGTGCAAGGACTCCTCAACAAAATGGAGTTGTTGAAAGAAAAAATAGAACCTTACAAGAAATGGCAAGAACAATCTTGGAGGAATCTAACATTGAAAAATATTTTGGAGCTGAAGCTGTCAATACATCATGTTATATTTTAAACCGTGTATCCATAAGAAAAATCATAAACAAAACTCCATATGAAATCCGGAAAAACAGAAAGCCAAACATTTCATACTTTCACATTTTTGGCTGCTACTATTATGTTCTAAACAACAAACACGTTCTTGGAAAATTTGATGCAAAATGAGACAAAGTTATTTTCTTGGGTTATTCAAAAGACTCTAAAGGTTATAGAGTATTTAATCTAAGAACTAAAGTGGTAGAAATCAGCATGCATATTCTATTTGATGAGTTTGATGATTTAAAACTGGAAAAAACAAATGAGGAAGAAGATCTGCCAAACATACAACCGAAAGCTGATATGAAGGAAACGGAGATTGATAAACAATCTCCGTATCATTCTCCACCTAAAAGCTGGAGAAGATAGGTGATCACCCTCAAACTGAAATCACTGGGGATACAACTGATGGGATTAGAACCAGAAAGTCATTCAAGAATGATGAAAACAACATGGCAATGATTTCTCAAGTTGAACCAAAATCAATTAAATAAGCCATAATTGATCAATCTTGGATTGAGGCCATGAAGGAAGCTCTGTTGCAACAATCATTGGTACTCGCTGTGTTTTTAGAATCTTGGATTCGATAAAAATGAAGTATGTCCCTTGGTACCAAATCCTCAAGATCAAACAATTATTGGTACTCGCTGGGTTTTTAGAAACAAATTAGATGAAGAAGGTAAGGTAGTGAGAAACAAAGCAAGATTGGTTGTTTAAGGTTATAACCAACATGAAGGTATAGACTACGATGAAACTTTTGCTCCTGTTGGTTAGAAGCTATTCGTATACTTCTTGCATATGCATCTCATAAACTTGTTAAATTATTTCAAATGGATGTTAAAAGTGCATTCTTAAACGACTTTTTAAATGAACAAGTTTATGTAAAACAACCTCCCGGTTTTGAAGATCAATCTAAACCAAATCATGTTTACAAACTTACCAAAGCTCTATACGGCTGAAAACAAGCACCAAGAGCTTGGTATGAAAGATTAAGTTCTTTCTTAATCAAAAATGAATTTTCCAGAGGAAAAATCGACACTACACTATTTAAGAAAATTGATAAAAATGATTTACTCATTGTACAAGTGTATGTTGACGATGTTATCTTTGGATCAACTAATGAAAAAATGTGCGATGGCTTTTCAAAACTCATGCAAAGTGAATTTGAAATGAGCATGATGGGAGAGTTAAGATATTTTCTTGGATTACAAATTAAACAACATGAAAATCGTATTTTTATTTGTCAAGAAAAATACATTAAAGATTTGTTAACCAACTACAAAATAAAAGAAGCAAAAATCATGTATACTCTGAAGGTGCAAACACGAGAAGGGGGGGTTGAATTGTGTTTGCACAAAGTTGATACCTTTTTTATAATTTATAAATAATTAAAAATTAGTTTGGTTTTGGTGACTTACTTGGAGTAGAAGCAATCAAATTTAGAAGCAGCAAGCAATGAAAGCATAAATAATTTGACGCGTAGAATTATCCTTGTTCACCACTAACTTGGCTACATCCAGTCCCCTCATTCAGAAGGCTTTAATCCACTAATTCAAAAACCTTGAATTACAAAGCACCTGACCCTCCAAGTCAGTCTTCCCAAACAGCCTGACAATCCCAGACTTTTGAGGAACTAACCACCTTGACCCTACAAGCCAAGTCTTCTCCTAACAACCTGACGACCCCAGATTGAAGAAGGAACTAAACCACTATCGGGTTGGATACAAGAGATTGAAACTTTAGTAGTTGCTTCTAACAAAGCTAATAATAACAATAACTCTCACACTTTAAGAAAAGAACACTCAAAAAATATTTCTAGCCTGAACAAGTGTTTCTCTCTTTGAACTCTAAGATGAATTTGGAATCTTGAGCTTTAGTTCTTCTACTTTTTGATGCTTTTCTCATTCAGCCTTGAGTGTCTATTTATAGTGAAAATTTGGGCTTCAATTTAGTCCTTATTTAATTCTGAATTGTATCTTGTTTAGGTTGAGTTTGTAAATTCTTCAAATTGATTTTGTTCCTATTTTGTGTAGATTGACTTTGTAAATTCTTCAGAATGATTCTGTTCCTATTTTGTGTAGATTGACTTTGTAAATTCTTCAAATCAAATATTCTTCAAATCTTCATTAAATGTTGATCAAATATTCTTCAAATCTTCATTAAAATGTTGATCAAATATTCTTCAAATCTTCATTAAATGTTGATCAAATATTCTTCAAATCTTCAATTAAATTTTGATCAAATATTCTTCAAATCTTCTTCAAATACTCTTCAAATCTTCTTCAAATATTTTTCAAATCTTCTTCAAATATTCTTCAAATCTTCTTCAAATATTTTTCAAATCTTCTTCAAATCTTCTTCAAATCTTGACCATATTTTCTTTTCAACTTGGTCAAAGATTTTCTTCAATTATAAATATGAATCAAATCTTATTTTAGATTTTTCATCCATTATAAATTTGAATCAAATCTTATTTTAGATTTTCTTCAATTATAAATTTGAATCAAATCTTATTTTAGATTTTCATCAATTATAATTTGGAATCAAATCTTATTTTAGATTTGCTTCAAAAACATAAATCTTCTTTCATACTCTTTGAAGTCAAATATATTGTTCTCATAAAATACTTTTGTTAACATCAAAACTCTAACTGTAATATCAACTTGGTTCCAACATACTCCTATGCATCCACCCTCTTCTTTAGACAAAGATGAACATGGAAAATCTGTTTCTCAAAAAGAATATAGAGGAATGATAGGTTCCTTGCTATATTTAACTGCTAGCGCGCCAGATATTGTATTCGCAGTAAGATTATGTGCTAGATTTCAATTTGCGCCAAAAGAATCCCATTTAACAGCTGTGAAACGAATTTTTAGATATTTTGTTGGAACTACTGATCTTGGCCTTTGGTATAGAAAAGGTTCTCATTTTAATCTTGTAGCATATTGCGACGCTGATTATGCTGGAGATAAAACTGAAAGAAAAAGCACCAGTGGAGCATGTTAGTTTCTGGGTGATGCTTTGATAAGCTTGTCTTGTAGGAAACAAAATACTATAGCCTTATCAACCACTAAAGTTGAATACGTATCAGCCGCAAACTATTGCTCACAAGTTCTTTGGATAAAAAATCAACTTGAAGACTTCTCTAAGAGTTACTCAAGCATTCCAATTTACTGTGATAATACTAGTGCAATCAATTTATCAAAAAACTACCATTCAGCATTCTCGTTCAAAACATATTGAAATAAAACATCATTTTATTCACGATCATGTTAACAAAAAAGATATTGAATTAATCTTTTTTTATACTCAAAATCAGCTTGCTGATATTTTTACAAAGCATCTGGTTGAGGAAAGTTTTAATTCAATCAAAGAAAAACTGAAAATCATGAAAAATTCTGAAAATTCACGTTAAAACTGCTTCTGCAGAAAATAGAGAACGTTTATCAATCTCCGTTTTCCAGGCATCTTTCTCCGTTTTTTCAACAAACTTTCTCCCCAGTCGTCACTTTCCTCATGCGCAGGAAAGGCATGTGTTGGCATTTAATGCTCGTGTCTCTAGGCTTTCAAAGGTCATCTGACAAGCCGTCATTTCGTTTCCCGCCTCCAAACACTTGTCACTTCCCTAGGTTCAAAATCATCATTGCTCTTTTTCTTCGAAGATAGAAAAAACGTGTTGTAGTTATCAAACTCTTCTGTTCCAAAAATTATTCATCTCCCTCAACCTTCATCTTCCAAAAACAATGGCTCGAACCAAACAATCCGCGCGCAAAAATGCATGCACAGATACACCATCATCATTTTCACCCTCACCATCCTTCAATCATTCACCATCTCCACCACCCAGACCAACTCCCCCAAAACATTCGTCTGATACTTCTTTTGCAGACTACCTCTCGTCCTCCCCTAAAACCAACCCTAACTCCTCCATTCCTAAACCTCTGTCTATTGTTTTTCCCCCTCTCTACTTTTGCCAACCTACTAACATTGCCCAAGTTCCCCCACACTTGCGCAAATTATTCATAAACCCATCTCCACCAAAGAAATTTGTATATCCCCCAGCACCAAAAAGACGCTCAACGAGAGTCTTGGCAGGAATTGGGACTTCAAGAACCCCAATCACTAAACCTGCTTACTTTATCATTTCAGATTCTGAATCAGATGAATCATCTGATACTCCTCCTCACATAACCCCAACAAAACCTGTCACTCCATCAAAATCCTCATTTTCATCTGAACCCTCTCAATCAACTCCTCCAAATCAAAAACGGAGATTGATCAATGAACTTTTCTCTTCTCCCAAACCTTGCTATCCCGCAACTCGTCCCCCAAAAACAAGAACCACCATGACAATCTCTCAATTTCTGGCAAGAAAAAATTTAAACATTCGCCAGAGATTCAAAACCATTGCCCCTAAACAAAAATTCATACACGCTCTATCCTCATCTCTAGAACGTTCTCCAAGTCAAGAACGTTTCCCAACCCATGAACCTTCACCCACCCAAAACCAAAAACGTTCCCCTATAAGAGAACGTTCTCCTGTCCCTCCCATTTCTCATGTTCCTCAAATAGCCTCTTCACCTTCTCAAGAATGTTCTCCTTCCCAAGAACGTTCTCATGTACCTCATAAGTCTCCTACTCAAGAACGTTCCCCTACAAAAGAACATTCCCTTTCTCGCACTTCTCCTTCTTCACTAAACACCAAATGACCTCTTTCACCTGAATGTCCGTCCTCTCCCTCTTCTAACTCATCATCCAACTCCGATTCTTCCACACAACCTTCTCCACCTTCCAAGAAAGCCAAAACTCAACCCACTCCTCTAATTCTTCCCACTGCTACCAAACTGTTGAACACCAAATGGGCTCAGAGACCCATTGGTATTGGACGAGTCTTTGTCTTTGACAAACTCGTAGTAGATGGCAATGTTGTCCAAGACTTCACTGATGCACTAGGATGGACTGCTTTTCTCCAAACATTTGAGCATTACTATCCAGATGTTGTCAGGGTCTTCTATTGTCAGGCTCAAACATTCCCTAATAAATCACTTCTCATTTCCAACATTAAAGGAATCAAGATAAAACTGACTCCTAAAATTATGGCATCAATCTTGGATCTCCCTACTGAAAGGTCCTGCTGTATTTGGAAAATCTTGGTATGCAGCTCTCAATCTTAAAGAGACCGAGGTTTTATCTGAGCTGTTTCAAGAAAAATCTACTAGGTACCTTTCCACTTACCTTCGACCCCTCCCAAAAATTTTTAACAACATGAGTCAGCATACTCTTCTTCCCCACTGTGGAAGCCATGAGTATGTCTCTGACAATGATGCGATGATAATCTACCATCTCATCAACTGTCAGCGCCTCAATCTCCCTCATCTAATCCTTCATCACATGATTACTACTCCAACCAAAGACTACAAGAAGAATATTGTTCCTTACAGTATGATTCTAACAAAGGTCTTTAAACATTTTAACATCCCTCTATCCACTGAAAAATCCCTCCAAAAAAATCCAAATTCTCCACAAAAAACATTGCTCATATGAAGATAACTGTCACAAGACAGCCTTCCCCCACACCAGCAACACAACATAACCCTTAAACAACTAGAAAGTCTACCCCAATCACCTCTTCCTTTCCATCCCCTCTAAAAAGAAAACGCTTTGCAAGAAGAAGAGTTGTTGTCCCAGACCCAGCATCACCTTCTCCATCCCCAAACAGAGCAGCTGAAAATGCTCAAGAATGTTCTCCTACAAACCAAGAACGTTCTCCTAAAAACCGAGAACATTCTCCAAGCCTGCCTACAGCAAATCCAACCTTCTCTGTCTTTCCACAACCATCCACATTATCCTCCACTGACTTTATCTCATTCTCCCAATACTTTCATTCTCCACCTGATCCTATCACCACACTCCTCCCCCATCAAAATGTGTCAGCCATGTTAGTTGTCTATATTTCCCCTCAAACAACCACTTCATCCATATTTGGAATCAATCAATTTTTGACTTCTCCATCCACTCCCGATCCTTCCATTAACCAAACTTCCTCTTCCCAACCAAATCCTCAGCCTCTACCTCCCTCTCTCCCTACCATCTCTGCTCCATCAAGCAGTGTTGCTCCTGTCCCTTCTCCAATCATGACTTCTCCAAAGGAACCTACAAACTCATAATTGATGATAACCCTGCAACTCCTTATGGCTCGACAAACTCATCATGATTTTGAGTTTTCCATGCTGCAATCTTGGCTCACAGAAACGCTTGCCCCCAAGCTCGGTGTGCCTCCTCCTCCTGTTCAGCCTGCTCCTGCTTCTGAATAGATTCTTATTCCTTCCAACTCTACATCTTTAGAAGGATCTTCTCCTTCTTTAGCTAAATAGGAATCTTTTTCTCTTTCCTTTTTGTATGAAAAAGGGGGAGAATTAATTTTAGTTTTTATTCTGATAATTAAGATGTCTTTTTTGTAACCAAGATCTTATATTTTGTAATTTGTGTTTGCATTATTTTGAAAATCAATAAAATATCCATTATGCTGAATATCTGATTGCATTATATATTTCACTATAATAAAAACATCTATTGCATCAATTGAGGGGGGAGCTTTTACCCTCTTCAAAATTAAAATTAGAATTAGAATTAAAATATAAATTAACATGTTTGCCATCATCAAAAAGGGGGAGATTGTTAAGAAAAACTCTCAAATTAAGTTTTGATGAAAATAAACAAAGGTTAATTAAGAATGTTAATTATGATTCTAAATGATATGTTAATTTAATTTGTGCTCTTGAGTGTTTTTATTAAGGATAGGATCCAAGCAAAGCAAGGAAATGAGATGAAAAACTATACAGAAGATTCTTGATCATAATTTGTACAAAATAGAGAATGTTCTGTAGAATCAGGATTGATTGTCGAAGCCACTTCTCCTATCATTCTCCAATATTTTAACAAGGCTTCTGCCTTAATTCTTTATACCAATTTCATCAGTACAGGGCAAGGAACAAATAGGAATCATTATTACTTAAAGAGGTTCTCGAATCACTAGGATAAATCATCATGAATCAAAGCATGTCAAAACGGATTGTAACTTTCACCAGTCTGGAACTGTCAAGAAAGATGAAACAAGACTGAATTCAAGATTGATTATATCTCCCCAGATTGTCCAGAAGACTATCACACCAGATTGATCATCAATCTCCACTTCTGATCATCATTCTCCGTTTTTGAAAAGAACAATCTTCGTTTTCTGCAGAAACAGACTTCTCAGTTCTGCAGAAGTTGTTCACTCCTTTCCAAACAGTTTTGGATCAAATCAAGTGTCCAGATCAAAGCTCAATTATCATCAAGTATTTTCGAAGCTTAATGGGTCATTAAGAGCGCAGGAAATCTGTTTAAACTTGAGCAAAACAGCCCAGTCAAGCAAGGCCCAAAGTTGTCACATGGATGGATTATTTTTAATCAGATATGTTGCTTTAGTCAAAAGTAAACAGAGCACTACCAACAGCTCTTTCTAACCAGAATTAAATGCTCAAATCATCTATAAAAGGAAGGAAAATTCGCAAGCATCATTCAGAACTTCAAGTGCCAAGTATTCTCATTAAATCATATTCACTTGCATTCTTGAAGCTATCTCATTCATAAAAAGAATCATTCTGAAACTTCTATACACTTCCAACTTATCTTACTGAGTTCTTTTTATTCTGAATATATTCTCAAACAAGAGTTGAGCATAATCAGATTCAACCAAACCTTTTAAATCATTATTGTGTAAACTCATAACTATAAGGATTGTTTATAGTTTGAGTGTGATTAAAAGAGTTAACTGTAAAATCCTATCATATTTGTTTGGTGACTTGATTGAATCCTTTCTGGGTGGAAAGGAAGCATAGTTACTGATCAAGGTTGATCTTTTACTATGTAACCAAAAAGATTGTTCTTCGTTCTTTGAACACTTAGTGAAAATCTCACAGTTGTGAGGACTGCACGTAGCTCGAGTTGGGTGAATCAGGATATATCATTGTGTGGTATCTCTTCCTTATCTCTATTTACATTCAGTTATTTTTATTATTAAGTTAAATAGAGAAACTAAAAACTGTGATTTTAACTAATCAAGAACGTTCTCCGTTTTCTGTTTCAGAACCAAGAATGTTCTTCGTTTCTGTTTTCATAACCAAAATCATTCTTGAATTGTTTTTCTTAAGTTTTTAAGAGGAAATTTTATTTAGGCAAGATTACAATTCAAACCCCCTTCCTTGTAACCTGACCTTGATACTTCAATTGGCTTCAGATCAAGGTCTCTAAAAGATTTAGAAGAAAAATGTCAAAAGCAAAATACATTGTTGAAGGAGGATCTTCAAACAGGCCGCCATATTTTGATGGAACTGATTACTACTTTTGGAAAAACAAGATGTAGTTGTTTCTAAAGTCTCAAGAGACAGGAATGTGGCGCATCATTACAGTTCACATAATTGATGACTCGAGATCATTTCATCTAGATCAAATTAAAGTTCAAGAACGCTGTGTGAATTTTATTTTGGAATTAATTGAAGAAAATGACAATGCTTGAATATGTGTATTGAATATTGCTACACTATAAATTTGTTAATGAACATCTAAATCATGTGTTAAGCATATAATTTTCCCGTTTGTCAAGAGTGGTCAGAAATGTGAGACATCTTCTTTGTACTGTATATTTTGTATGAACTTCTGGTATTGTATATTTTGGTTATTAGATTGTTATATAAAATTATGGTTGCAAGTACAAAACTCTGATTTGAAATTCAGTACGAAATATTGTATGTATGCATGGAGTAGGAGCACTAAAACAAAATGAGAAATTTATCAAAAAAAAAATAATTATTTTAACTCTATTTATTACGTCAGTTATTCAAAAGAGTCAACTTAAAAGATTATTTGTTAAGTCGGTTATTCAAAAGAACCGACTTAAAAGATGATTTGTTGAACTAAATTTATGATGTTTAAGTCGGATAAGCTGAACCAACTGAACAACATGAAGTTATGTTAAGTCGGTTTAAGAAACGCATTAAAAAAAATATGTTTATTAAGTCGTTCGTTGTTAAATCGAACACGAAACTGACTTAAAATGTATATTTTAACCGACTTAATAATGTAAAATTCTACTAATGAATCAGTGACACTATTTGAAAGTAGAAGTTTAGGGCTTATTGGTCGTTGTGGGGGAGATGGTCATCAGATTGATTTCAGATCATCGAATTCAGTTTTAAGGAACACATCTACCTTAGAAATATATATATATATATATATATATATATATATATATATATATTTTTGTTGAACTAAATTATATCATGTATGTTAGTACATATTATTTAATGTATATGATGTGGGGTTATTGGATACATACATCACCTTCAGTTTAGCTTTGGTAACCGTTTTACATTATTTTGGCTCCAATTAGTTTAGTTAGTTAGAGATGTTAGCTAACTTCTAGGCTTTTGTTGAGATTAGTTAGTTTACTGCTTCTGGTTTTTCCTTTCTATATAAATATCCTTGTTTAATATTCAATTTCATCCCTTGTAATTGTAATATGGTGGTTTCTTGGTTTACTCGTTCCATGTCATTTTCCATTGCTCAGAGTACAATTTACACTGAGTTGGCTATGGATCTTTGGAACGAACTCAAGGATCGATTCATCAAAGGTAAACCATTTTTGTGTTTCTCATATTCTTCGTGAAATTCACACAATTTGTCAAGGGGAATGAATGATCACTACTTTCTATACCGATCTTAAGGGATTATGGGTCTGATTGGATCAAGACCAAACCCTAATTGTATTTGTACTCCTGTTTGTACCTGTTCCAAGAACATGTCTCAATCTTTCAGGAAACTCCATGACACTGAACGGGTAATTTCTATCCTCAAAGGTCTTATAGATCAATTTGCATCCATGAACACTTAAATTCTTATGATGGATCCTCTTCCTTCAATTTCAAGTGTTTTGGCTTTGGTGCTTCAACAAAAGGGTTAATTGGCTTCTTCGCATAGTATTTTAGTTGACCCTAAAAACCTTTTATCTGTTGCACCATCTAATTCTACTTTAAATCACAAAAATTGAAGAATAATCAAATACTTTATTATTGCATAAATAGTATATAAAAATAAAAATTACATAGATTCAAGGAATTTCATTTAATCCATAATCAATGAATAGATTAGCTATTCATGTTTGATAGAAAATACAGATAAAGAAAAAAATTACACATAAAAAGGTTGCACAAAGTCTCCTCTGAAGTTGCATAAATCTCCTTTGGCTTAAATAATAGTTTGGAAATAATAGTTTTTGGCTTAAATAGAATTTGGAAATGAGTGCATGAGAATTATGCCAAATAGAAGCACAATGTGTTGCTGCTTTTAAAACTAAATGCGCAACAAGCTTGTGCAAAGTGCTGTGAGACTACTCTAATGTGCTCGAAGGTAGGGAGTTGTGCCAGCAACTTAATTGAGGGCGGGTCCAGTACGCCCTTATTTCATCTTATTGCGCTCTAGACTTCAAATAAAGACAATTTAGCACTCTAAAACAACTTGTGTTTGCAGTAACCCTCTGTAATTTTTCAAATGTTCGTTCTCCAATTTAATGACCTATAACATCAAAACAAAAAAAAATACTCCGAGAATTTGTTTAATTAAAAAGGGTTAGTAGCAAAACATCCAAAGTTATTCAAAGAGATTAAAATTCTTTTTATTTATTATAATAACTATAAAGCCACAAGAAAATAAATAAAAAATCAATAAAACCACAAGAAAATAAATAAAAAATCAATTAAACTAACAACAAAATGCTTAAAATCAAGAACTCATCAAGACTCATGACTTCTAAGGTTTTTGATTTAATTCATTTAGATATATGGGGTTCTCTTTCTATTGTATCGATTCATGTAGTGGCAAACTTTTTAAGGAGCTACGATATCCCTATTTTTTTATTTTTTTTTTATAAATAATAATGATAAGTTATTAAAATAATAGTGATAAATTATTAAAATATCACTTAAACTTTTAGGGTATGGAGAAACCTATTCACTATTGCATCCCTTCTCTCGTCTCTCCCTCTCAACCTTCTCGTTCGCGGCCGACCAGCCTCCACACGACGGGAGTCTCTCTCGTCTTCAATGCGACACTTGTCTCTCCCACTTAACCTCCTCCTCTGCGGCCTCCACACGACGTCGATTTCTCACTCAAACTCTCTCTTCTTGAATCTGACATCTCTATTTTCCCTCCTCTGAGACCAGCGCCACCGCCAGCCTGTCTCTCTCTACTTCTTCGTCTCATATCACAGTCTCTGACTTTCTTAGTCTGCTTGTTATATTTTTCAGGTTCTAACTCAGTTACTCTTTTCCTCTTCTACTATTCTTTTAATTTTGAATTGTTTTAGTTTATGATTGTGAATTAGTTGTAGTGTGTGAATTGTATTTGTGACTTTGTGAATGATTTTAGTGTGGGAATTGGAATTGTGAACTTTAGTATATGAGTTGTGACTTTGTGATTGTGAATTGTGAACTACTTTTCTTATTAGTGTAGTGAGGATGTGGGATTCTGAATTTGTGAACTTTTTTACTTTATGAATATGAATTGTGACTTTGAGAATTGTGAACTGTCTCTCTGAATGTGTTTGTGATTCAGTTTTTTTTTTTTTTGTTATTAAGTTAGTGTTGTGTAATTAATGTGTATTTTTTTTAGGAGTAATACAATGTTTAAACATAAGAAAATTGATGCATTTTGCAAGAAGAAAGTTTCCGACAAAGATAAAAATTGTAAAGCTTCAACATCGACACTTGAAAAACATCATGTCGGTGAATAAACAGTTCAACCGGATGATACACCTAAAGTTTCATCCCTTTCAAACTTAGCAATTTCTCGATCTAATTTCCCTTCTTTAATGTTTTGTTTGCAATTTATTGTACGCATAAATTGTAAATTTACAATTTAAAATATGAATATACAATACAATATTATATTTAATTTATTAATTAAAATTATAAAATTCGGCACCCTCAAAATTGTTAGCCAAGATCTGCCATTGGATTCATGATCATCACTATTTTCTCACTATTTGATGATTTCAATTGACATACTTGATTATTTTTAATGAAACATAAACATGAAACTAGATTGTTATTATAGAATTTTGTTGTTTTAATTTCCACGCAGTTTGATTGCAAGCTTAAAGCTATTCGTTCTAATAATGGCCTAGAGTTCTTAATGTCTCAATTTTAGGCTTAACATGGCATCTTGCATGTATCAAACCTCATATGTGCGTAAACCCCACAACAAAATTATGTCGTTAAACACAAACATCGACATATCCATATGTTGCCCGTTCTCTTCTTTTTCATTCTCACGTACCTCATTATCTTTGGTCCTATTGCAGTTAGCCATGCTATATTTCATATCAACAGGTTGCCTACCGCCCTTTTGAAAGGTAAATCACCTTATGAGGTTCTCCATGGTGTACCTCCCATCCTCATTGATCTTAAGGTTTTTGGGAGTCTCTGTTACGCTTCTACTTTGACAAATAAATGAGGTAAACTTTATCCTCGAGTCACTAAATTTCTGTTTCTTGGTTTCAAGAATGGTACTAAAGGTTGCATTGTTCTAGATATTTTCCATATGCTCATGTTTTTTATTCATGTTTACTAATCATTTACCTACCTCCTTTCCCGCTTCTAGTACTTTGGATTACAATTTTTTGGTGCCTTCACATGGCACATCTACTTTCCTGTTTCTTCTAACTATTATGAAGATTCATAAGATGTTTCATCCACTCCTCCTTCCTCTGTTGTTCCTGTTTTTCCATGCTCTACTCTGCTCATTTGGCTGCTCGTAAATCCTACAAAAAATCTAATCCTTCAAACTATTTGAATTATTTTATACGTCCAACTCTTATGAACAAACAATCATCTCAAAATTCAGGTATTTTGTTGCCCTTATCCTTTGTTATTTTATATCAAGACATTTCCCCTATCCACAAAAAATTTGGTTTGGCCATGTCTTCCAATTACAGTCCTATTCTGAGGCCTCAAAACATTCCATGTTGGATTAGAGCCATGTCAGCTGAACTAGAGGCTCTTCATTCCAATATCACATTGATCATCACCTCTCTCCCTGCTAGAAAAGTTATCATTGGTTGTAAATTTCTCACTGATCTTCAAGTTCCTCTGATTACTCCTGCATTTTTATTACGTAACAGTAAGTTAGCTTGCCACATTGCTGCAAATTCAACATTTCATGAACAGAAGGAACATATCGAAATTGACTGTCACATTGTTCATGAAAAACTACAATCCAAACTGTTCAAGTTGCTTCCAATTTGATCACCAGACCCTCTTGCATACTGTTTTACTAAGCCCCTTGATCGTCAAATTGTAGGGGTTATTAGATACATAACCTTCGGTTTAGGTTTTGTAATGGTTTTACATTGTTTTAGCTCTAGTTAGTTTAGTTAGTTAGAGATGTGATTCATTGTCACTCACTGGTCGAATAAGAGTAATAAAGACGTAACTTAGGGCAATAACTCAAGTCGTTTCGCAAGGACTCCTGACAATATTAACTGAATTTAGATTCAATAAAAAACAAAGAGAGGGTTTGAAAGACAGATTGAGAAAACGAATTACGATCACGTATGTTGGAACGGTTAATCAACTGGTTCGAGAATTTCAAACTTATCACAGATTCTATGAACGGATTCAGTTTCTAAATTGTGATTCTATTCCTGTTTGACTATGTGAATTGATCAAACAAGCGTAATCAATCTTATGTGAATTTTGTTTCTTTGACTGGATTAAGCATCACAATAATTTATGGATTATAATTAACAATCAAACATTGAAAAACTACAAATAATTAATTTAAAAACCAAATTATGTCAAACCAAGTGGCTTGATACTAAATATTATTACAAAAGCTCAGGTCACGTAAAGAAGAAGAAGAAGAAGAAGAAGAAGAAGAAGAAGAAGAAGAAGAAGAAGAAGAAGAAGAAGAAGAAGAAGAAGAAGAAGAAGAAGAAGAAGAAGAAGAAGCTAAACGGTTGGGAACAACTACACAAAATTCTTAGTGGGAATGAAAGAGGAGGTTACAAGGGTTACAAATATACTCCTGGTGTTGCAAACGATGCACTTGAGAGGAAAAGTGTCACGGAGGTGTGCTGTTGTTGGTGTGCAGGTGAGAGAAGAAGAGGTTGACAAAACAGTTTTTTGGGAAAAATTACACAGGATTCTTAGTGGGAATGGAAGAGGAGGTTACAAGGGTTACGAATATACTCCTTGTGTTGCAAACAATGCACTATTGAAATTGTGGAAGAAGAGAGAAGTTTGAGAGTAAATGTGTCACGGAGGTGTGTTGTTGTTGGTATGCAGGTGAGAAGAAGAAGAAGAAGAAGAAGAAGAAGAAGAAGAAGAAGAAGAAGAAGAAGTTGACAAAGCAGTTTTAATTTTACTATTATTATTTTATTTGTCTAAACAAGAAGTTAAAAGGTTGGGAAAAATTACACAAGATTCTTAGTGGGAATGGAAGGGGAGGTTACAAGGGTTACGAATATACTCCTTGTGTTGCAAACAATGCACTATTGAAATTGTGGAAGAAGAGAGAAGTTTGAGAGTAAATGTGTCACGGAGGTGTGCCATTGTTGGTATTCAGGTGAGAAGAAGAAGAAGAAGAAGAAGAAGAAGTTGACGAAGCAGTTTTTATTTTATTATTGTTATTTTATTAGTCTAAACAAGAAGCTGAAAGGTTGGTAACAATTACATATGATTCTTAGTTGGAATGAAAGAGGAGGTTACAAGGATTACAAATATACTCCTTATGTTGCAAACGATGCACTATTGAGATTGTGGAAGAAGAGAGAAGTTTTAGAGAAAAAGTGTCACGAAAGTGTGTTGTTGTTGGTGCGCAACTGAGAAAAAGAAGAAGCTGACAAAGCAGTTTTAATTTCATTATTATTATTATTTTATTAGTTTAAACAAGAAACCAAAAGGTTGGGAACAATTATTCTTAGTGGGAATGAAAGAGGAGGTTACAAGGGTTACAAATATACTCTTGGTGTTTCAAACGATGTACTGTTGAGATTGTGGAAGAAGAGAGAAGGTTGAGAAAAAAAATGCCACAGAGATGTGCAATTGAAGTCTTAAATTTCCATGATGTAAAATAAAACTAAAAATTATTTGGTATGAGAATATGAATGACAACTTCAACTCAACTAATTAAATTGATTGTTATAAAGTTGGTATGACAAATAGTTATTATTAAATTGTGATGAATTGAATTTGTAGGTGGGTGAATGTTTTTTTGCCTAAAGTTTAGTTATCTTGTTTCAGGTTGGTAGGGTTATTAGAGAGTTTGAGAACAAAGGTTTCTCCTTGAAATGTAATCCTTAGCATAACATACTTACTTTTAATCTTTGGAATATTATAATTCTAGATCCTATTATTTTGTTCTTTATCCGATAAAAGAAAACTTTGATTTTTGTATTTTTATTTTTAAAATTTATTTGTCTTACTTGTAAATCTTTGATATGCTACTAATTCATAATCTAATTGTTTCAAAGTTGAGTTATTCTATTAAATTAAAATAAAGTTACATTTGGATGCCTATTTCAAAGTTTTGGTTTGGAAGTGTACAAATAAAACTTTGGTAATATTTGATTTCATTATCGATATGTATAAAAAAAAAATTCTAGTCATTTCTATATTTTTAATGTTTTGATTTTTTGTTCACCTTTTCCACTTTCCTAGATGAGTATTATTTTGTTTTATGTTTTCTCTAATTTGTTTTATTTTGATTTCCCTTTCTTGTTTGTTTCGTTTCTGTTAGTTTTTATTCAACATTTGGTCAAATGGCGCATAAAGGTTGGATGGGTGATGAATAAGAACAAAGTATAGAATATATTCAAGGGATTAATGAATTTCTTGAATTTGCTTTTCAAAATTCAGAAATCAATGGAAAAATAATGTGTCTTTGTACAAATTGTGCCAATTGCCACTCACATTCCTGTAGAATTGTTTACGAACACTTAAATAATCCATGACGTGGATTTCTTAGAGGTTATAGGCGATGGGTATTTCATGGTGAGAAGCCTACAACTTCAAGCAAGACAACTGAACGTGTAGAAATGTAGCAAGACATGGATGGGTTAATTAATGATATCTTTGGAATTAATTCTACATAAGAGCCATTTTGTGGTGAAGGTGGAAGAAGTCTAGCAAGCTATCATTTATCATACATTTGTATCATTTAAAGTGTCTTCATGGGTGGAGTGAGAAGTTATTTTCTAGTTGAAGAAAATAGATTGCCAAAGTCATATAAGAGATGTTTTACTAAAAGAAAATAGTTTGCCTAAGTCATACTATGAAACAAGGTGGAAAACAAAAAATGAAGATGTACAAACTGTGCGGTGGACACTTCTCAAAAGTGAAAAACCTTACCAACAAAAGTCCTTCGATGATTCCCATTGAAACCAAGGCTGTAAAGGTCGTTCATGTCCTCCAAAGTTGTTGATTCGATGAGATGGCACCATGAGGGTCGATTGAATGAGGGTCTTCTTAGGCATGCTGTTGACTCCCTTGCTTGGAAAGAATTTGATACTCGATATCCAATATTTTTATCAAATCCTTGTAATGTTCGATTAGGAATAGGTTCTAATGGGTTCAATCCTTTCAATACTATGAGTATTACTCATAGCACTTGACCTGTTATGGTAATTCCATATAATCTTTCTCCTTGGATGTCCATGAAACAATCATTCTTCATGTTATCACTACTAATTCCCGGTCCTAAAGGTCCTGGAAATAACATTGAAGTTTACCTATAACCATTAGTACAAGATTTGCAAGAGTTAAGAAAAAATGGGATTGAAACATTTAATGCCTATAAGAAAAAGACATTTCAACTTCGTGCTTCTATAATGTAGACTACTAATGATTTTCCAGCATATGCTAGCCTATTTGGATGAAGTACTAAAGATCAATATGCATGTCCATGTTGTGGTATTGAAACAACCTCGTGATGATTACGTCATGGTAAAAAAATTTGCTACATGTGTCATCGTCGTTGGTTAGCTCCCAACCTTAAATAGAGATTAAATAGTACATATTGTGATGGAGCGTGGGAGTTAAGGAAACTTCCAAGAAGACTTGATGGGAGTGATATTTTAAGGAAAATAGATGAATCTAGAGAAAAAGGTGTAGCGAATGGGGCACAACCTTGGAAAAAGAAGAGTATTTTCTTCACATTGCACAACCTTGGAATGTGATGCACATTAAAAAAAATGCATGTGATAACATCATAGGTACATTGTTAAACCAAGAAGGAAAGTCTAAAGATAATTATTGGTCGTGAGCTGACCTTGTAGATATAGGCATAAGAAATATTCTTCACCCATGACCAAGCCCTAGAAGTAGTATAATGTTTTTTCCAAGTGCATGGTATCAAATGATTAACAAAGGAAACGATAATATTTTTAGCATCCTCAAGAATGTAAAAACTCCAGATGAATGCTCATCAAGCATCCCAGGTTGAGTGCATATCAAGCAATGCAAAATATTTGTCTTAAAAAGTTATGATTATAATGTTTTGATGCAAGACCATATTCCAGTGGCATTAAGAGGTTCATTGCCAAATAAAGTCACTTCAGTTTTTGTTTTTTTTGTAATTTCTTCAAAAAAAATTGTTCTAAGGTACTTACTGTGTAATTTCTAGCACAATTGGAGTCTCAAATTGTTGTGGCACTTTGTCAATTGGAAACAATTTTCCCTCCTTCATTTTTTACTATCATGGTGCATTTGGTAATTTCATTTGGCATATGAAGCCAACGTTGTTGGGCCGGTATAATATCGATGGATGTATCCTATTAAGTGGTATGCATCTTTTATTATTAACAATTTGTTTAATGAAAAAAGCATAGATATTTAAAATAAATTCAATTTCAGGTTTCTTCTTACTCTTAAATCCTTTGTACGTAATAAAGCATATCTAGAAGGATCAATTGCAATAGGTTATTTGGCCAATGAATATTTGACTTTTTGTTTGCAATACCTAACTGGGGTTGAAACAAGGTTTAATAGACCTAGAAAGAATGATGATGAAATTGATCTCTGTGCATATGCTTGATAAAAGTGGTTTTGATAATCATTTTGCTTCTGGAAAGTGGAAACTCAGTAAAGGTAACTTGGTTGTGGCTAGAGGGGAGAAAATTAGTCAACTATATTGGACAAAAGCTTTGGTTGCTAAAGACAGTGTGAATGTCGTGGATATGGAATCATCTTTGTGGCACCGAAGGCTTAGCCGTATAAGTGAAAAAGGTTTAAATTGTTTAGCAAAAAAGGATGTGCTTCCAGGATTGAAGAATGTAGATTTGGAGAAATGATCTCACTGCATGATTGGTAAACAAACTAGAGTATCCTTCAAAAGGTATCCTCCCTCTAGAAAGTCAGAGTTGCTTCAGTTGGTGCATTCTGACATTTGTGGCCCTTTAAAGGTAAAATCATTTAGTGGTGCACTTTATTTTGTTACTTTTATTAATGACTGTTCTAGGAAACTATGGGTTTATGTTCTGAAGACAAAAGACCAAGTGTTAGAGAAATACAAACAATTTCATGTTTTGGTTGAGAGGCAGACAAGCAAGAAGTTGAAACGTGTTCATACTGACAACGGTGGTGAATATTGTGGACCCTTTGATGTCTATTGCAAACAGCACAGTATAGCACATGAAAAAACTCCTCCTAAAACTCCTCAGCTGAATGGTTTAACAGAAAGGATGAATCGAACACTTGTTGAGAGAGTGAGGTGTATGCTCTCTGAAACTAAGTTGCCTAAGCATTATTGGGATGAGGCACTGTACATGGTGGTGCATGTTATTAATCTTACTCCTATTGTCGCTTTGAATAGTGAGGTGCCAAACAAGGTATGGTTTGGCCAGAATGTCAAGTATGATCACTTGAGAGTTTTTGGTTGCAAGGCTTTTGACCATGTTCCGAAGGATGAAAGATCCAAGTTGGATGCAAAGTCAAAGCAATGTATCTTCCTTGGTTATGGTGAGGATGAATTTGGCTACAAGTTGTACGATCCTATAAACAAAAAGGTTATCAGAAGTCGTGATGTAGTGTTCAAGGAACACCAAACTATTGAAGACATTGATAAGGTGGAGAAGACTACACCTGAGAGAGATAACGTCTTAACTGACGGTGATCTAGTTCGATCACCTGTTCCTGATTTGGATACTACTGATGGTAATATTCAGAATGATGAGCCACATGATTGTATTGATGATCATCGACTTAGAGATGAGGTAAATATTCCAACTAGTGATGATCATGAGTTGTCACACAATGATAATCTTAGTGATGCTTTTGAATCATCTCTAACCAAACTCATGAGATCTAAGAGGCAGAGACAACCATCTACAAGGTATGTTTCTGATGAGTATGTGAATTTCACTGATGAAGGGGAACTTGAGTGTTTTCGAGAGGCCATGGAAAGTGAAGAAAGTCAAAAGTGATTGGATGCAATGCATGATGAGATGAAATCCTTGCATGATAATCACACTTATGATTTGGTGAAGTTGCCAAAAGGCAAAAGGGCTTTGGAAAACAGGTGGATCTATAGAGTGAAACTTGAGAGTAATTTAATGTCTCTGAGGTATAAAGCCAGATTAGTGGTGAAAAGTTTCCGCCAAAGAAAAGGGTGTTGAAGTCTATTGTGTGTGACCAAGGATACATGAAGACTACTTTAAACCATTGTGTATTTGTTAGAAAATTTTCTAACGATGATTTCATTATCCTGTTATTATATGTTGATGACATATTGTTGGGAAAAATATTTTCAAGATTGACAGGTTAAAGAAATAGTTGGGAGTGTCTTTTGCCATGAAAGACATGGGAGCCGTTAAACAGATTCTTGGCATAAGAATCATAGGTGACAGAAAGGAGAAGAAACTTTGGATGTCACAAGAACACTATATTGAGAGAGTGTTGCAAAGGTTTCAGATGGAAAACTCCAAGCTTGTAAGTGCTCCTCTTGTTGATCATTTTAAGTTGAGTTCTAAACAAAGTCCTTCTAGTGAAGATGAGAAAGGAGACTAGTTTGATGTATGCAATGGTGTGTACAAGACCAGATATTGTGCATGTTGTTGGTACAGTCAGTGGATTTTAGTCAAATCCAGATAGAGAGCATTGGAATGTTGTAAAACGGATTTTCAGGTATCTTCGTGGTACTACATGTATGAGGCTTTGTTTTGGAGGTGACAAACCTATTTTGGTGGGGTACTCTAACTCAGATATGGCTGGAGATATTGACTCGAGAAAGTCATCTTCAGGCTACATGACTAAATTTGCAGATGGAGTTGTGGCTAAGCAGCCGAGATTACAGAAATGTGTAGCATTGTCTACAACTGAGGCAGAGTTCAATGCCATTACCGAAGCATGCAAAGAGTTGATTTGGTTGAAGAAATTCTTGCAGGAGCTTGGGTTTATTCAGGACAAATATGTATTATTTGTCGATAGTCAAAGTACTATTCATCTTGGTAAGAATTCGACGTTTCATAGCAGGTCCAAACACATTGATGTGAAGTATCATTGGATACGTGATGTTTTGGAAGCTAAGTTGTTGGAGTTGGTTAAAGTCCATATTGATTATAATGGTTCTGATATGATGACTAAAGCATTACCAAGTGAGAAGTTTGAAACTTATTGTGATATTGCTGGTTTGGCAATTATCTCCACATAGTTGTGAGGGGTAGACGTGTTGGGTATTGGGCTCCCTTCCTATGTAGAGAAAAGCTCAAATATTGTAGCTCATGTGTCTCACTTATTTAAATGGAGAGTGGTCTGACTAGAGTTGTAAGAGAGAGGCTATTTTGAAAGAAAAGGCAGCCACCAAAAGAAAAAAAAGAGAAGAATAAATCAAATTCCCGATTTTGTTAAATTAGTATCAGAAAAATATTGATTGCGTATTCGTTAACCGTCGGATCAGGCTGACTTTTGGACAGCAGGTTCGCAGCATTCAGGTCTTGATTTTCAATGGTGGGATCGGTGAAACGACGTCTGGAGGGGAAGAAATCGGGCTCCCACAGCAGCAGGTTTTTTTGGTGTTTTTCTTCTTCTTGCTTTTCATTTGTAGGTTTTAGTGCTTTTGTTATTTTGGCTGGTTGCAGACACAATTAGTGCATCATTTTTAGACTCTCTTGTACCCTTATATTATTATAGTAGAGCTATTTCTTTGGTCTGGACGACCCGTGGTTTTTACTCTTGCATTGAGGGGTTTTCCACGTTAAAATATCGGTTTTCTTCACGCTATTTATTTTGATTAATTTGCTACCATATAAATTTGTTGTTGCTCCTCACGGATTCTCGCAAGTTGGGGGAATTTTATATCCGCTGCGTATTACTTATCATTGTGTTTTTGTGTTTATTCTTCATCACAACTACAGTCGACCAATTGGGAATAAAGCAAAAACTCTTACTCGTTTCATAGGTAGTGTGGTTAAAAGGCGTTAATATGCTCCCATCAGCTATAAATAATGGAAAAACATGCCAACGAGTTTCAGAGAGATGCTGAAATTAATAGCGGTATTATTTTTTTACATTTCAATTTTTTTGTGTAAAAGTTGTAATATAACTTATTATTTTATTTAACATCTCTCATTATGTAGAGAAAATTTGGCTTTGTTCCTCAAATAAATGACTCAACAAGAGAAATGATAAAATTTGAGTTGAATGAGAAGTGGAGGCAATGGAAAAGTGATTTAAAGTAAACGGCATATGACCCAAGTAAGACAAAAGATGAAGTTGCAACTACATTACTTGATGATAGGGTTGACCCAAATCAATATCATTATTTGGTTCTTCGTTGGTTATCTGGTGAAGGACAAGTAAGTCATAAATGCTATTATGTCTCAAACAAGCATTAACTGATCCATTATGTTGAATAATATTTTTTGTATGAAATGCAGAAAGTTAGTCAAATTAATAGACAAAATCGTGCTAAATTCGAAGATGTCCATTGTATGGGTACAAAATGTCTCCCAAAACATATTGATGAAAAGGTTTATTTCAATTTGTACTTTTCATGGGGTGAATTGTATTTTTTTAAAAAATACATTTAACATTTTTGTTTGGGTTTAGAAAAAAAAAAAAAAAAAAAGGGCAAAAGAGTGGTACTTGTACGTGAAGAGATTTACGTTGAAACTCGTACTCGTAAAGATGAGTCAATTGTCAATGAAAATGATGCAAAAGTGATTGTAAGTTTTGAACTTTAATTGGTTATATATAGTGACTTACTTGTTTTAGTATAGTGACTTAATTTTTGATAGTGTTGTTTGTTTTGGAAGACAATTGATAGTATTTCGTAGAGTCACTTATAGTAAGGATTCGTAGTAATTCAAGTGATTAATTTGCTACTTTAAAGTATATGTAAATGATCGATGTTGAATTTTGTTACTCAAGTGCTGAATTTTCTTATCTGCTAGTTATTAAAATACTGAAAGGACTTGATGTTGCATGTGTTTTTTTTTTTAATTTTGTTACTCAAGTGTTGAATTTCGTCATCTTCTAATTGTTATAATATCATGGATTCGATGTTGTTGTTTTATAATTTGCTACTTAAGTGCTGAATTTTGTTATTTGCTTGTTGTTATAATATTGGAAGGACTCGATGTTGTTGTTTTATAATTTGTTGCTCGAGTGCTGAATTTTGTCATATGCTAATTGTTATAATATTCGAAGGATTTGATGTTGCTGTTTTATAATTTGCTACTCAAGTGCTGAATTTTTTTATCTGCTAGTCGTTATAATATTTGAAGGACTCGATGTTGTTGTTTTGCTAATCTATGATATTGCTTTCTTAATATACTTGTTATAGATTTGTTTACATTTCAGGAAGAATTGAGAAAATATAGTAATGAGGTTGGAACATCTCAATCACTCTAAAACACACAAGGTTATATGTCTTGAAAGAATGATAAGTTTTCTTGAGTACAAGGACTTTCTAATAAGGGACATGTGTGATGTATTGGCAAGATTCCTAAATCTAAAAAAAAAAAAAAAAAGTTTATGTGTCTGAAAATGAAGAGTTACGTGATAAAGTTAAACATATGAAAAGTTTGTTAGCAAATGTCATGACCTTGATTCAAAATCGATTTCTTGTAGAAGATGTGAATAACATAATCCAAGTTGTCTGACAGGTATACAATTTTTTTTATTAATCTTCATATGTAACATACAAGTTGATTTGTAGGTTTAATACTTATCTTTTTTATATTTAATATCTTCTATTTTCATGATAGATTCCCGATGATTCTAGTGCTCCTAATCATTTGAATTCCCCTAGTTCGGACAACAATGATGATAATGAAAATGGTATTTAGTTTTACTTTTAATTAATTCTCACTAAAATTATTATTTTCTTTATTTTTTACATTTGAATAGTGTGTTAATATGCTCCCATCAGCTATAAATAATGGAAAAAACATGCCAATGAGTTTCAAAGAGATGTTGAAATTAATAGAGGTGTTATTTTTGTACATTTCAATTTTTTTGTGTAAAAGTTGTATTATAACTTATTATTTTATTTAACATCTCTCATTATGTAGAGCAAATTTGGCTTTGTTCCTCCAATAAATGACTCAACAGGAGAAATGATAAAATTTGAGTTCAATGAGAAGTGGAGGCAATGGAAAAGTGATTTAAAGTAAACGGCATATGACCCAAGTAGAATAGAAGATGAAGTTGCAACTACATTACTTGATGATAGGGTTGACCCAAATCAATATCCTTATTTGGTTCTTCGTTGGTTTTCTGGTGAAGGACAAGTTAGTCATAAATGCTATTATGTCTCAAACAAGCATTAACTGATTCATTGTGTTGAATAATATTTTTTGTATGAAATGCAGAAAGTTAGTCAAATTAATAGACAAAATCGTGCTAAGTTTGAAGATGTCCATTGTATGGGTACAAAATGTCTCCCAAAACTTATTGATGAAAAGGTTTGTTTCAATTTGTACTTTTCATGGGGGTGAATTGTATTTTAAAAAAAAATACATTTAACATTTTTGTTTGGGTTTAGAAAAAAAAAAAGGGCAAAAGAGTGGTACCTGGACGTTAAGAGATTTACGTTGAAACTCGTACTTGTAAAGATGAGTCAATTGTCAATGAAAAGGATGCAAGAGTGATTGTAAGTTTTGAGCTTTAATTGGTTATATATAGTGACTTACTTGTTTTAGTATAGTGATTTAATTTTTGATAGTGT
Organism: Cicer chorassanicum; assembly: GCA_037974735.1. Taxonomy (NCBI): domain Eukaryota; kingdom Viridiplantae; phylum Streptophyta; class Magnoliopsida; order Fabales; family Fabaceae; genus Cicer; species Cicer chorassanicum. The sequence continues at coordinate 37,541,270 of JBBPBP010000003.1, read as the reverse complement.
TGTTTGTTTTGGAAGACAATTGATAGTATTTCGTAGAGTCACTTATAGTAAGGATTCGTAGTAATTAAAGTGATTAATTTGCTATTTTAAAGTATATGTAAATGATCGATGTTGAATTTTGTTACTCAAGTGCTGAATTTTGTTATCTGCTAGTTATTATAATACTGAAAGGACTTGATGTTGCATGTGTTTTTTTTTTTTTTTTGAATTTTGTTACTGAAGTGTTGAATTTCGTCATCTTCTAATTGTTATAATATCATGGATTCGATGTTGTTGTTTTATAATTTGCTACTAAAGTGCTGAATTTTGTTATTTGCTTGTTGTTATAATATTGGAAGGACTCGATGTTGCTGTTTTATAATTTGTTGCTCGAGTGCTAAATTTTGTCATTTGTTAGTTGTTATAATATTCGAAGGATTTGATGTTGCTGTTTTATAATTTGCTACTCAAGTGCTGAATTTTTTCATCTGCTAGTCGTTATAATATTTGAAGGACTCGATGTTGTTGTTTTGCTAATCTATGATATTGCTTTCTTAATATAGTTGTTATAGATTTGTTTACATTTCAGGAAGAATTGAGCAAATATAGTAATGAGGTTGGAACATCTCAATCACTCTAAAACACACAAGGTTATATGTCTTGAAAGAATGATTTGTTTTCTTGAGTACAAGGACCTTCTAAAAAGGGACATGTGTAATGTATTGGCAAGATTTCTAAATCTAAAAAAGAAAAAAAGTCTATGTGTGTGAAAATGAAGAGTTATGTGATAAAGTTAAACATATGGAAAGTTTGTTAGCAAATGTCATGACCTTGATTTAAAATCGATTTCCTGGAGAAGATGTGAATGACATAATCCATGTTGTGTGACACGTATACAATTTTTTTTATTAATCTTCACGAGACCTTCAAACATCCAAAATACATTGGGGATGTAAATAGCATTCCTTATAGAAAATTACAACTCCTTCAAAAAAACGAAGTTTTTTAAGTTATTTTTCCCCCAAGAAGTCCCGCCATATTATTATTGAACATGAATTTAGACTTAAATTCAAAGTCTAAAATTGGTGCACTTGAACTTTATAATAAGATAAATAAAAACAAATATAATTCTTCATAACCCGTCTCGTGCTAACTCGTGCCGTCAAGGAATTTGGGAATACTGTCTTCCTCAATTTTTATTTATCTTCAAAAGTACCTTCGTAAAGGTAAGAATCATGCTAAGTTATACAAATTAAATAAAAGAGCCAAGACGGTCGCAATTATGCATCATACCACACGTTCAAAGGTTAAGTGCATGGACACATGTTCATCTTAATTTACCATTTCATTTATTGCTGGCTATTAGGTATAACAAAGAAAGCAAAATTTTACACCACATTCATCTAGCTTAAATGGCCCTTGTTATTGGTACATAATTGGCCTATTTAAAATTATCATTTTTTTTAACAATTAGCGGTGATTTTGTAGAAAAAAAAGATTATTAGCGGTTTCTTTTGTAATGAAATATTTATTTTATTAATTTTGTGGATACAATTGCTAAAGAAATGAATGAAATGAACTTTTTCCTATAAAGAAATTATTCCTTTTTTTTTAAGATGATTTATTTTATGTTTATTATTTAATGTTTTAAATTCTTATTGTATGATAATCATATCGATCAAGGGGTGGTGAAAGTCACACACGAAATGTAGACATAGTCTTAAATCAGCCTGTAATTCTCCACCATCACGTTGTGACGGAGTGTCCTTTCTACAAACCTTATTTAATTTGCATTGTTAGACTATATAAACATATAACCATTGTTGTATTTGATCAAATACCTTGAATGAAAATTATTTCAAGGCTACCAACAAAAGGTACGTGATACATACTTAAAACAATATTAAATGCCACAATACGTGAAGAGTTAACCGTTGAAAGTTAAATATATAGTAAAATGAGATCCAATTTATTTTAACAAGCGGGTGGGTGGATTGCTAACTTTATAGATTTAAACTAATTAAAGATTAAAGAATTTGAGAATTCGGATTCAAATTCAGAAAATGAAAAAATACTAATATTTTTAACTTTGACAATTGCAAAAATATATATATTTTAATAAGCTCAATAGGTTTAATTAATAAATAAATAAATATAATTTTTTTAGAAAATTAAAGTAAAGATCGCAGGACTCCGAATAAGTATTCTAAAATGAGTGAGTACACACCATATATATACTATTAATAAATAAATAAATATAAATTTTTAACTCTGAGTTAGCATTATAAAATAAGTGTGTATGTACACCATATATATACTATTAATAAATAAATAAATATAATTTTTTTAGAAAATTAAAATAAGGACCGAAGGACTCTGAATTAGCATTATAAAATGAGTGAGGATACACCATATATATATATATACAGATATGGTTTAATAATTTACATTATAGTGTAATTAATGTCGAATTAACAAGTTATACGAACCTAATAACTCTCGATCCCGATCACTTTTGCTTCAAATGACTACTTAAAAAAAGGAAATTATATTCTTTGGATATAGGATTTTTAACTACTCCACACAGGATTAAGTGAAACAATAGATTGTTAGAGAAGTAAAAGTTAAAAAATAAAACAAGTAAAAGCAAATAAAAATAGAAAGAATAGGAGTTAAGATAAGTTGTATGGATTGAAGTATAAGGAAGCTATATAGAAAGTGTTTATTGAATATACCTCATGTTGATTATTGAATCTTTGAATCAAAGATTACATTTACAAAGGTTATGTACAACCTTATATATAGAGAATAAATTAACCGTTATTGTCCAACGGGTAAGACAGTTATAACAAAATAATTAACCCTGTTAACCCATAGCTAACTAACTAAGTTGGTTACGAAGCTCGACTAATTGTGACTAAGCAAGGAATAAAGTTGACTGTATGATTGGCACAAGACGAGCTCCTAAACTGACTATGAAGCATGGTACTTCTAAAATGGTAAAATACTCATACCGGGTACATCACCAGAGTACTAGTAGTACTTGTACCGTATCAATACTCTTTATTCATCATTATTTTATTGCGAGAGAAATTAATGTTTTTCTTATATAATAATATAATATTATTTATGTAATTGAGTTTATTTATCGTTGTAATTGAACATAATTGTGTACTTTTTAAACTTTTATTGTGATTTTGTGTTATGAATTAGACAATTTAGCTCTCTCAATTAAAATATAAAAAAAAAATTATGTTTTTGATTAACATATTTGTACCTTGATTTCTCTTAAAATAACGTATCTCATACTCGTACTAGTACCTGGTAGTAGTAACACACCCGTACCTATGCGTCATAGTTGACTGGTAGCTTGTTGATGTGGGATGGTTGGTGCATGACCTAACTAACTGGAAGTTTGTAAGCTCGACTAATAGGCAGCCTTGCAGACTGACTGAACTAGTGTAGGCTTATGGCAAGCCTACTGAACTAATGCAGGCTTATGCGAAGCTAATTGACATGTATCTTCTAGTAGGTCTTCACAAGCAGATCGGGAGTATATATATTGACCAATCCATGCTTGGATACAAAGTGATTAAAGACTTGTGGATGCAAGGCTTTGGTGAAAAAATCTGCTAGTTGGTCATGGCTTGGAACAAGCAACAACTTCCTTGTGCCATTTTGTGACTTCTCTCTAACAACATGACAATTTATATCTAGATGCTTTGTCCTCTCATGAATGATTGGGTTAAATGCAAGATGTAGTGCACTTTGGTTATCACAGTATAGGATAAGAATCTTGGTGGTGGAAATCTTCAAATCTGTCAATAAGTAAACAACCCATTGCAATTTACATGTAGCTGAAGTCAAGGTTCTATACTATGTTTCTAATGAGGATTTGGCCTCTGTAACTTCTTTCTTTGTCTTCCAACTAATGAGTGAGTTTATAATAAAAAAACAATAGCCTGATATGGATGTTCTTGTATCTTTACAAGTCCCCCCAATCTGTATCACTAAAACCATTTAACTGCAAAGTACAATTTCGTGGAAACAATATCCTTTGCCAAAGACTCTTATTTAGATACCTTACAATTCTAGTTGCTACTTTATGGTGAGCTTCAGTGGGTCTAACCATGAATTGACTCATTTTCTAGACTGCAAAAGTAACATATGGCCTGCTGTTTGTAAGATAAAAGAGTTTTCCAGTTAATCTATTATAACTTGTCATTTGGGTTGAGGTGTGTCTGCATCATTCAATAAGTCAAGAAAATATTCTCCTTTGATTGAGATAAATTCCCTTTTTGGACTATGCAACCTCAAGAACCAAGAAGTATTTGAGTGGCCCTATATACTTTAAGCCAAAAGATTTATGCAATATCTCTTTAAGAACTTTCAATTTTGATAAATCATCACCAATTAAGATTACATCATCAACATATATGGCCAAGGCAGTGAAAGACTTACTAGTGTGCTTAATGAATAATGAATGGTTTATTGTAGCCTGCTTATAACCAATGGTTAACAAAACAAGTAAGATTTTTTCATGCCATAGTCTACTAGCCTGCTTTAGGCCATAGATGGATTTAGAAAGCTTGCAAATTTGATTAGGGAAGAAGGATGAAACTTCATGTGGAAGGCTCATGTAGACATCCTTATGCAAGTCACCGTGGAAGAGGGCATTGTTGATATCAAGCTGATGTAGGTTCTAGTTTTTAATGTAGGTTAGGGCTAATAAAACTCTCATTGTGGTCATTTTAGTAATAGGACTAAAATTTTGTAGTCTTTCTCTTGATTTTGAAGACCTGCTTGTATTCTATAAGAGTGGTTCCATGTGGTAAAGGCACTAGTTTCCATGTGTTGTTTGGTTGGAGAGCTTATAATTTTGCAATCATGGCTTGCTTTTAGTGGGTGTTTGAGCTGGCTTCGTCATATGAGTTAGGTTTAGTCTCATTGGACAAAGATACATTGAACTCTCTTTATACATTAGACAAATTGTAATATGACACCTAGTTCGATATAGGATTAGGTGTGTTGGTCCCTTGTGTTGTTCTTTTGACAAACATAATATGTCAAGTACGATGGAGGGTTGATGACACGTGTTAGGTTGATGTCACTGATTGTTAAGCTTGGCACTGCTGTTGTTGAATCAGGAATTGTTATTGCTCCATTGTTGTCCTCGTGAACATATTCTTGTGGTCTTTGATGTAGAACATCAACTTCATTATTTGTAGATGAACTAGGACTAGTGTCTTCATCAAGATCAAAGGTTGATGAAGGAACATGACTGAAATGATTAGAAAGTAGAGTAGAGCAAAACATTATGGAGATTTGTTAGATAAAATAGTTATAGGTATCTTGTTTATCAAATGAACCAGCGTATGCAATAGCATAAGACTAGAAATGTTTAGGTAAGTTAGATTGGAACAATAAACCACGTGCTACACCAAGTATGTGTTGGTGCTTTCTTTTAACTTTCCCATTTTGTTAAGGAGTTTCAACAGAGCTTGTCTGGTGGATTATTCCTTTTAATGAATAAAATTTTGGTCAGAAAAATTCCATACCATTATCACTGCGCAAAATTTTCAAATTACCAGGTTATGAATAGCTGCAAGTGATATGAGTACCCTAATGGATGTTATTCTAGTGACTGGTGAAAAAGTGTCGATTAAATATATATTTTCTCTTTGTCTAAAACCTTTGGCTACAAAGTGTGTCTTGTATTTATCAACAGTTCCATCGGGTTTTAGTTTCTTTTTCAAGATCCATTTACAACCTGTTGATTTGCAATCAGGAGGCAAGTCTACTAAATGTCAGGTCTTCTTAGACACTAGAGAATCCATTTCATCGTTTATAGCTTCTTGCCATAAATCTGCATTCAATGATGACAGAGCTTCCTTAAGATTTGCAGGATCCTCTTCTAAATTATAGGTCATATATTCAGGTCCATAATCTTTAGCAACTCTTACTTTCTTACCCCTTCGAGTTTATGTTTCGTCTTGTTTATTGCTTTCAGTGCTTCTTGTCACAGGAACTTGACTAGGTTCGCTGCCCCCACTATTTCTCGATTTGAAAGGGAATTTATTTTCATAGAAGTCAAAATCATTTGATTCTATGATCACTTTCGCATTTAGGTCATAAACCTATACGCTTTATTGTTTACTGCATACCCAATGATTACACATTCATAGGCTCTACTAGTGAGTTTAATTCGCTTGGGATCGAGGATTTTGACAAAAGCCAAATAGCCCCATGTTCAAAGATAAGACAAGTTGGGTTGTCTTTTCTTCATTATCTCATAAGGAGATATTTTGTTTTTAGATTTAGGAACTCTATTCAAAACATAGAAAATAAGCAATATATTTTTCGCACACCAATAAGATGCAGCACTATAGTTAAGCATACTAGCAACAACTAGTTCAATAAGAGTTCTATTCTTTCTTACAACATTACCATTCACTTCAAGCAATTATGGTGCAGTTGTTCCATGTATAATTCCAGGCAATTTATAAAACTTATTAAACAAACTAGAATCATAGTTAGAACCTCTTAAACTTTATACTAAATTGATTTTCAATTTCAGTTACAAAGATCCTTAACATGTCAAGTGTTTCACTTTTATTTTTCATTTCTTGTTAACGTCCCACCAAGTTCACATATATCATAGTGTAATAAATCTAAAAACTCAGATTCTCTAACTACAAATTTATGTGAACTCATTGTTATTTTAGCTTGATTACAAAAATCACGTTTTTTCAAAATCATTTAAAGATAACTTTGGTATTAAACCTAAGTTACTTGAGTTGGAAATCAAATGTGTTCACATCACATAGTCTAGCATGTCAAAAATTAAAATCACACAACATGTAAGCAGAAAGAGACATTTCATTGATTTCAACATTCAAACAGAAGGAGATATATTAAATTTCAACATTTAAATTAAATATTCCATGAGTGGCGTACCTTAATAGATGATCTCATGAGTTATCTTCTGAATTTTACGGCAGTGAGCCTCCACGAATTTGTCATCGGTTATCTGATACTCTGAGTAGCAGCTCACAACATACTTATTCAGAGCATCTCAAACATCTCTAGCAGTATTGCTGGAACTGTAGTAGTTATACAGATCATCAGCAAGTCCATTAAGAATATAATTCTTATCATTATTCTCTCATGGGTTAATTCTCCAGCTTTCTTATCATTTTCTGTTTGCTTCAAGCTGAAATAGTTTATTGAAATCAGTGGCAACATAACCAAATCCAGTAATCTCTTCGGTTGAGATGGCAGAAAGAAACGTCTTAAAATTGTTGTTTTTGAGTTTCGGAAAACTGTTTAAAATCACAATTTATGCCACCAAAGATATTATTGGGTTGAGTCGCGGACTAGGTCGCTCTCTTTAAGACGTTTCATGGAACTGCCCAAATTGTGCAAGGCAGACTATCAACCACGAAGTCCCCAAGATAACACCCCAGATTCACTGTATCGGAGTTCCACTGCACCGTAGAAAACCGTTCTAGAATTACACCCTCAATATGGTGGTTAAAGTCACTCTCAATATGACGATTAAAGTCACTCGCAATCACAAAAAAACCGTTCATAGTGGTATTATGACCACACAAAAATCGACGAGACTACGACATTAAAAACCGCTCTAAAAAGATAGTTGTATTAGGACCACTCAAAAATCGACGGAATTACGGCATAACAACCGCTCTAAAAATCAAAGGGATTACGGCATAACAACCGCTCTAAACATCGAAGGGACTACGGTATAACAACCGCTCTAAACATCGAAAGAACAGAAAGAAAGGGGATAAGTGGGTCGAAAATCAGTCGAGCTGAATAGAAAAGAGAAAAAAGATAAAGTTGGGAAATTCATCCAACTTTGGTGTACTTTTCACAATAGTTTGAAACTCATTATGGGTGCGTTTGTTTGAGTTTAAATAAAAATGATTTTTGTTTTAATTAATTTAGAGATTATTTTTTAGAGATTTTTAAAAAAATGATTTTTTAACTCTCGTTGTTTACTATTATAAAAATGATTTGTTTTTAAAAAATGATTTTTAACCTGTTTGTATACAATTTTGTAAAAATAATTTTTGAAACTATAATGACCATTTCGTAGATACATCTTAAAATTTACTGAATGTAATTGAGCACTCTTAAAAAACCAATAAATATGTAATGAGAAAACTAACAACATCGTGGAAAGAGAAAATATGGCCACTGCGTGAAGGAGAAATACGCAACTAATGAATTGATGTAAACTAATATATAAAAACTTATTAAAAAATGAACGGAGGGCAATTGGAATTTTAATGTAAACTAATATATAAAAATTTATTTAAAAAAACTTATTAAAAAATGAACTGGGATTTTAATGTAAACTAATATATAAAAACTTATTTAAAAATGAACGGAGGAAAATTTGGGATTTTCAAAATAAGGTAGAGGTAATTGCATCATTTTCTCTCGTTAATGATTTTTTTTAACAAAATCATTTTTAAAAAATCTAAAACAAACCCCCTTCAAACCCTACAAAATGATTTTTGACTTGAAAAAATAGATTTTTTTCATATAAAAATATGAAACAAACGCACCTTATATGGTGATAGAAACAAACGCACATATGATTTCTAACAATGTGGGACTTAAGCAGTTAAAAACTACTCAAGAGAGTTTTGCAATGTGGGAATTTAAAAAAAGTTATTTCTAATGTAGGACTTCAAAAAAAAATTATTTCTAATGTAGGACTTGAATTTTAAAATACATATTTCTTTCCACTTGAATTTACAAAAACAAATTTTTTCCACCGTAAGACTTCAACAAATTTTTTAAGTTCCCACGTTAACATCCGACGTAAACTTATAAGCTTGACTCATAAACTTGAGTGATAGTGTCCAATACACCTCGTCTCTCTCTTGGTCATGCCTTCGTGAAAATAGTTGTCGTGCCCAACCTCTATTTTAAAGTAAATTTATAGAAGAAATGTGGCTTTTGAGGTCGAATTATCTACATCCCTAGTTTCGGCTTTGATGTTTGACTAAAATATAGTTCCTCATTTTGTTGACCCACTAAAAAACGGTTGACCGCCGAAGCACACGTTTTATATTAGTTCGGTTGGATATAAGAAAATTAATTTGAGGATATAATTAGTATTTACAAAAAATAAAATAATGAAATTAAGAATAATTTTATATATTGTTTGCATAGAGGAAAATAGAAATAGAGATACAAATAATGAAATTAATTAAGAGTAATTAAATAATTAATGTGGTATATTATGTATTACTTACTAAATAAAAATAAGAGAAACTTATTTAACAAATGTTATAGAGATATAACGTGAATTAAAAATTAAAATTAAGTGAATTAAATTTTTTTTTTTAAAAGAAGAATTTGGCTGAAATTTGAATTACTATAGAGATGTAACTTGGAAATTTCTAAAATAGAATTACCTTATTTTCTTATATATAATATTGCGTTTCTGTTATTTATTTCGTTTTTGTTGGCGTTAGAAATTTGGAGTTGAGTCATAAATCAAGTAAAATCCAAAGAATTGGTTGTAGAAGTGTGATTGCCACATATTTATTAATAAACATTTTGTTTTGTTTTTCTTTTTGTATTAATAAATTTTGTTGTGTTTTAATTCTCATGTAAAAATCCTTTAAAACAATGTATAACCCTTTAAAAAAGATCCAAGATTCGCTAGCCAGCACGATACGATATATCAATAAATAGTTAATTTGTTATAAGAAAAATATATATTAATATTTAAAATCACTAAGCTACTTCTTTGAGACAAGATGTGTAGAGTACAAATTAAAAAATTACAGCTAGTAAACCAATGTGAAGTCAATGTATCAAAGGATGTAATCTTCATAGAAATTAAATTTTTAAGTAACCACAGATTCTAGTCAATCAACAGATCGATGAGGCACGTTGTGATGCCACTATTTCAAAGTCTCCCAGTTTTATCTTATTCCCGAATCATTCAACAAATCCATTTAGTGGTTGACATTTTTTTATACGTTCTTTTCTCGAATCAAATACAATTAAAATTGTTCGGCGTACATAGTTCACTTGATAATTTAAAAGACATTCAAGAAGTATTGACAAAAAGATCAAGAATTAAATTTGTACTATTAACATTTTTACTCCTTACTAAATAATTAATCACTAAAAAATATAATTAAAATTAACATAATTTTTAAAATAAAATATATAATTTAATTAATTCATATATACCGTCATGTAACATTTTTTTTATAATCAATCAATTACAACCGTTGAATTATTAAAGATGTTTATTTGATTTTTGTCATAACTACTCTAAATGCATATCCAAAAACATTTGTAATGTGATGATATTATAAAAAATTTTACATTGAAATTGACAAATTAACAAATAAATAATATCAATAACTTTTATTTATTTTTTGGGTCAAATACCCTACTCACATACTTTAAGTTTGAAGAGGTAGGGAGTTTTGTATTCAAACTCAAACTCTTGCATATTAATATCCTTGGATCTACCTATTGAACCATATTTACGAGACATTTTTTCATTTATTTAATGATAGTACATCTAAAGTACAATTCAAATCATTTAATCCATTTTCAATTATCTAATTTATTAATCATGAAGATATTTTAAGTAACATATCTAATTTTTATTAAAAAAATTACATAGATTAAATATGATCAACTATCTTTTTTTCTTATATTAGGGTGAGGTAATGATTTATGAGTTCAAGGTAGAGAAAACCTAAAAGTTTGTTAAACATTTATTACAAAAGAATTTACATTAGTCTATGTGACACTAACGGACATAATTAAACTATGGACCCAACTATCTATCAAATTTAATAATTGTCTTTTTAGTGTTAGGTCATACCATTTGAGTTATGTAGGAGGGAGTATTGTATTGGTTAATGAAACACAACAATATAAAAATGTTATAAAAGGCCATAAACTGCACCACATTTGTAAATGGAAGCAAGTTTTTTATTTTTAAACGAATAATTAGAGAATTAGAAAGGCTAAGATGGTTGACACAAACACTACTAGCACGCCCTCGAGCTCGGGAGTTTCAAGAACCGTTCTTCTCATTTTAAGGGTCTTAACCTTCGTGTTCCTTCTCATTGCTCTCATACTCATTGCTATAGACAGAGAAACTTTAGACTCCAGTATTGGGGAAATGAAAATCAAGTTCAAAGATATACATGCTTATCGGTGAGCAAAGCATTTTTTTTAGTTTAATTGGAATTTTGATTTTCCATATTTTCATTCGACTATAAAATTGGTCTCTCTTTTTATAATCAATTTTTTTGATTATTCATTTAAATTTTTGAATAAAAAATAGTAATGTAATAAGTTTTTTTTATTGACGTGTAAAAACTATGAATGTGAAATCATCTAGGTAGATTTATAATATATATGTTATAAACTATATAAATAAATAAAACATGCGACATCACTATTTATGAGTTTTAAAAACTAAATGAGAAATAAAAATAACTGGATTTTAATTAAAAATGGGAGCTAGTTTCCTGATCAAAGTGAACTTAAAGGGACAAAATTACAATAAAAATTAGTTTTTATTTTTCCCCTTAATTATTTGAAATCAGATAATTAATT
>JBBPBP010000003.1:37467975-37529468 GCA_037974735.1 Cicer chorassanicum | reverse complement strand
ATATGATAACCAATATTTTTTTATAAAATAATATTATCTTCTTTCTCTATTGACGACTATCATCATATGATTCCTAATATATTACTGACTTCGGTCTAAGAAAAGTTTTGAAGATTTTTTTTCTCATTTATAAGAAAAATTTGTAAATTTTAAGATGCATTTATTGTTTAAATGACTTTTTTATTCATTTTTTATTTTTATCTTTTGAATATTAGTGAGTGTATTTAATATTTTACATTTTTTCTATGAGGGCTATATTTGTACAAATATTCAAAAAGGGATATAAATAAATAAATTCATGTTTTTTGGTTTTTCATATTCAAAGCAGTGGCTCAAATTAATTAATTTACAAAAATTCATGTATAATCTTGTTTTTTTCATCTTTACTAAGTAACTACAATTTTGAAAATGTAGATACATGATCTCCACAATAGTAATTGGATTTGCATACAACCTCCTCCAATTGGCACTTTCAATTTTGCCTGTGGTCTCAGGAAACCGTGTATTAACCGGTAATGGAGGCTATATGTTTGATTTCTTTGGTGATAAGGTACATCAACGTCCCATAACAACTCTTCAAATATATTATCTCTCGAAATCAAATATAAACAAAAGTAATAGTTGAATAATTGATATATGTAATTAAAAATTTGATTTAAATACATCAATTTTTTAAATATAATTTTTATTTTATATTTCATTCCAGAGAGAGTGTAAAAAAATATTCTTTACCATACTTTTATTTTGGTTTCAATATATTGTCATTTTAAACAACATTTGGTTATTTTCTTGGACAGATTATTTCATACTTTCTACTTTCCGGTTCAGCTGCTGGATTTGGTGCCTCTGGAGATTTGCATAGAGTCTTCAAAGCACAATATTTTCCTTTCAACTCGTTTTTCGAAAAGGCTAATGCCTCAGCTGGCCTTCTTCTTATTGGATTTCTATTCACAGCCATAGCATCAATTTTCACTTCATTTGCTTTGCCAAAGAAAGTTTAGCTTAATGAACAAAATGATCTATGTTTGTGAAATATTATTCTCTTTTCAATTCTCTAGTAATTTGGTTTAGTTCATTTAGGTTCATTTGGTTGTCAATTAATTGTAATTTGTGGTGGATTTTTGTTTTCCTTATTTTCTCTAAAAAATTCTTCCTAAGAATTGTACTTGTTTTTATTTGTTAATAGTGAATGAAGTCCTCTTGATTTGCTTCAATATTATATACTCATTTTTTAATAAACAAAACTTTTACATTATATTAATGATCAAATCAACTATACAAATGGGATAAATATCGAAATCATGGGAGATTGTAGAAAATAAAATAGTCATTAGAGTGTGAGGCACAATATTCGTTTTCCTCTTGGTAAAAACTACTAAGTAGTTTGGGGGAAAAGAATCTAAACTTCTCCTACGTATACTTATTAATAATTATGTCAAATTCAAGCACATCATCAATCGTGCAATTGAAACCATCCACTACTATCTTGGAATCTAGTTCAAATATAATATTAGTTATGTTCAACGTCCTTACCTAGTTAATATTTGTCAAATTAAGAAGTTGTATGTAAGATTGTCGTTAATGTATACAATGACAATGTCTAATGTTATATGGAATTCCATTTATATATAGTGCTTACTAATTTAAGCAATATTTCCTAATGTTTTACTTAAATAGTGAAAATCTAGAATGTTCAACTGCATTCAACAATGAAAAACCTAGATATTTTTCTTTAATTTTTTTTATCTACACACCATCTCTTATACAAAAATTTATCTATACCATTTTTCATATTGTACGTATTACAATATTAACTTTATTTCGTGAATAGTTTTTCCATCAATTCAAATTTTTCGATGATAGATTTAATGTTTTGATGTTTGTTTATGTGTTCGCTTTCATGTCTACTTTATGTTTGAAGGGAATTCAAGTTTTCCGATGATAGATTTAGTATTTTGACATTGGTTAAAAAGGGAATGTGTTCACTTTCATGCCTACTTTCTCTTTGATGGGAAACTTGAGTCAAACTTTAATTATAACTTCTTAAACTATATCTTTGAAATGGAAACAATCATTAGTAGTGTGACCAATAACATTGGGAAGTTTACAATATATTTTGGTCTTTGATTTCATCTAATCTTAATAACCTATAGCCATCAGAAAATATCATTTGTTTATATTTTAATATGATATCAAACATTTTGTTGACATTTGTAATGTCATAAGTATAAACTTTAGTATTAGCGAGAGGCATTTTTTTTCTTATGTCGTACTTGTTAGAAATCTTGACAAACATAAGGTCGAGCATTTTCATCTCTGCCAAATTTATTTCATAGATTTCGAGTATGAGATTTCATCATTTTATATTTGTGGCCTGACATATACGAATATTTTCTTTCTTAGAAGGATAATTAAAATTTCTTTAATACTTTTTAGCCTTGAGTTGTTGTGTTTGTTAGACATTTTCTTTTAATTGAGCTAAATCAACTAAGTGTTGGTTGATCAATTTTTCTCTAACATAAAAATCTACCACCAATTGTCATTTTCATAATTTCTATCTTTGGTATTGGTGTAAAGCACATATTTTATCCCTGCCCAATCCATGCTAAATAGTCATTGACGATTCATCAGTATTTCTTTCAATATTAAATTGAAATATGTCAATGTGACTTTTAAATCTCGTTAGAATTTTTTTTTAAACATCTCTCTAAGTGGTACCAATCATGAATGGAGTTTGGTCGAAGAGTAGAGAACCATGAGAAAGCATATTTAGTCAAATAATTGGAGGAAATCTCCCTATTTCAGTGGTATATCTTGCAATGTGCTCAATAGTTAATTCTCTACTATCCCCTACAAACTTACAATCATAGGATCTCTGCATGCTGTACATATTCTGGGAATGGTGAAGTAAAGAATAGTTGGTTTGCATACCACACATTAAAACCAAATTTGTTCAAGGCCTTTTCAACCACTTGATTCACATTGTGATCAACCTGATTAACTGCAATATTGTGTCGAAATGCTACTACCAAGGTTAGAATGTACACTCAAACCATTCCTTTGTAGTATGTTGACATTTCCATAATGCAAATGTGGTATTCAGTTATGGTGTTTGCAGTCTCTTAATACACTACAACCCTTTGATTTGGAATTAAACTATTAGCCACCTTCCCTCTTTGTTCATCATAAAGTACATCATTCATATGCACCTATTCCAATTCCTCGTTCAGGGGAGGATTATATATGTTGACATTTCGTTGTTCAGGCACGTCGACACCTAAGACTTGATTGAACCTAGGCATTTGAAATTTTTAGTGCAAAATTGATTTTAGCTACAATTTTCTAGTTGATATTTTGATGATAACAAACCAAACAAATAAGAACAATTATCCCCTAACTATATTTGCTAAGGGTGCAGATTAAGTTAGAAAAAGACGAAGTATATTAATTACTATCTATTTTAAGGTAACATAAATTATGAGTAAATTAGATATAATAATTTAAGTGTTTCTAACACAAAGAATAGTATCACCTAATGAACAAGTAATTACGTTTACTAATAGAGCATATCATAATATAAGCAATAAGAAAAATTACAATAAGCATCTAGTAATCTTCAGTGTCAAAGCGTTAAAGACAAACGAAATTCAAGTATATGATTGTCCCTTTAAAGACAAAGGAAAATAACACTACAATAATTATTTGCCTCTAACTAAAAGGCCATGTTGATCATCTGACTTAAAGACCAAAAGAAGAAATCTTTAAATGAACTCTCTGATAAAGTCAATCTTCTAGTACAAGTTAGATCCTCTAATGAACAAAGAAAGAGAATCTACTAAACAAGTTCACAATAACTCTAGCAGATCTGTTGAAGTTGTGTCTAACTCTCATAAACCTGCTCTCAGCGTGCCTCTGACGAATCAAATTACAAGCTCACTCTAATAACTTTGCATTTTATAATTATGGTAAACTAGTTGATCGTCTAGTCAACGTTTAAAGTCAAGACTCTAATACAGTCAACACTCTAATAAGAAGTCAACATTGCAACATCCTCTACTCGTCAAGGATGGACTTATCCTTTGACTGAAGAAGCGCATGATATCCTCTAATAGTCACATCCTCTAAGATTTGCCTTCTTAATATAAGATATGTTGAATAAATTGTGAAGATATATATGGATATGTCTTAAAGGCTAATTTACCTTAAATGGTGATTCAAGATCTCCAACGGATACATCTCTCTGTATTTAAGTAGAAACTGATAAAAGGAAGTGTATTAAGAAGAACTTCTGTAAGAGCCTATAACACATCAAAAGAAAAAAATGAAATGAAAAACCCTCTCAGTAGAGATTTATTAGAAATGATGTAAATCAATCAAGTTGTTTGATACGCTTGAATTGATATGCTATTCCAAATGTAATATTCTCTCAATGAGAATAGAATCATAGAAACAAACTTTGTGTCAATTCAGACACAAACAAGAATTGATGTAAATCAACCCGATAGTGACTACAACTCTTTCATCCATAAGAAGTATTTGAATAGGTATAACAATACTCATGAACCTCAACAACTAACTGTTAGAAAGTTGAGAAGGGTTCCAATGGTGATAACTTGGAGAGGCTAAAGAAGAATGCTCAAAGCCTGAAGAGGCAGAGTATATAATACTTGTATGTTATTGTTTAAAATAGTGGATTAAGTCTTCAACTTTACTGAGGCAAAATATCAATGTAAGGGTAGGAATAGATGTAGCAATAGTTTGTTGTGAACTAGTAAAAAAATTCTTGTGTCCATTCTCTCTCTCTCTCTCTCTTTCTTTATTATTCTAATATAAGTTCTTTATGATTCAACTTTATTTTCACTAAACCTATTTTATAATCGTAAGTTGAATGATTTGATAAAGAACATATTTTTGGTTAAGTAACTAAAGTAATTTTCAGAAATGGCAAAATACAATTCAAACTCCTCTTTCTTGTGTTTTTCAGCACTTTCATAAATGTCTAGTGTTGCATAAGAGTTGTTTGTATTCTACATCAAAGGCATAACAATTTCCCCCATTTGTATAGTGAACATGTTCACCATCTCATGGTTGCCATCATTCACCCGTTATATTAATCCACGATGACACATCTAATTGCTCAAGAATCCAACTTAGTTTGATGTTGCTTATGAATATAAACAAGGGCAACGCACCCAAATACTCGAGACTCAAGGCTCTCCATGATAGGAACAAAAGAAAGACGTGAGGTTATAAATTGAACAAGACTAACATTACCTAAAACACAAGATGATACATGATTAATTAGATAGGCAGCAATTAAAATTGCTTTACCCCAATATGATCTTGGGACATTCATTTGAAAGAGAAGAGCTCGAGCAACTTCAAGTAAGTGTTGATTTTATCTTTCTGCAATCCTATTTTGTTGTAGAGTGTCAACACATGTAAATTCATGGATACTGCCTTGTTTACTATTACTGCTTTAAAGGTTATGATTATCATATTCCTTCTCATTTTCATAACGTGATTTTTTAATGAATTTCTCAAATAGTGTTTTTACCATATTGTAAGATTGAATGAACACTTGAGGTACTTTTGATTTTTCATTCATAAAAAAATCCAAGTTACTCGAAACAGTCATCATTAAAATAAACAAACCATATCGCACCAGAAATATTAGAAATAGGGGCAGGTTCCCAAACATCAAAATTCATAAGAGCTAGTGGTTGAACACTTTCTAGTAAGACTCGAAGGAAAATTAGTATGATAATGCTTAGAAAACAAACATATTTCACATTTAAAAGACTGGACATATTGTTTTGAAAACAAGGGTGAAACACATACACTTCATCAATGGAAAAAAAAGATGACCAAGACACTTGTGTTGAAGCCATACTAATGCATAAGAGGAAGACTCATACTAGAAATAGGAAAATAACATCTTTGGACTAATTCGCACATGAGACATATAGTATAATCCTCCATTTTCCTTAATTAGCAGCAACAATTGTCTTCCCTGTTGCAAGATCCTGAAAAGAAAAATGATAATCCAAAATGTTTACTGCACAATTATCATTCTCTATAAGCTTATGAATCGAGATAAGGTTGTTCGAAAGAACGGGAACATGAAGTGCATCTTTCAATTTGAAGGATTAAAGATCAATATCACCATAACAATCAACATGGGTACGAGAACCATCTACAATAGTAATATAAGATATGTTAGAAGGAGAAGTATACTTCAAAAAATATTGAGAATCAAATGTCATGTGATGAGTCATTACCACCATTTAGAGAAATCAAGGTCGAAACCAAAACATAACTATCTTCTGACAAGTAGTAGTAAAATAAAGGGACCCAAAAATTGAAAGTGTCTTGTAATGCAACAATGTTGATAGAAAGTCTAAAAGTCCAGAAAAACAGATAAAAAACGTGAGTTCAAAGTGACTCATGAACTAAAGTGTTTGGATGAGAAAGTGGACCCCCAAAATAGAAATAGGAGTGTTGGCAAGAAAACTAAGAGATACGCACTAGAAACGAAGTCGGCAAAGGCGGTGTGCAACACATACGCTGGAGGGTGGTCAGTGCGTAAAGGCACGTGCGACATCCATTTGCCGCAAAATTTCAAGTTTTAACAAATATCTTAATGGCGATTTTGATGGTAAGGAGGTGAGTCTTCAATCGTGGTGGGAAGTGGTGAATAGTAACAAGTGAACAATAAAGTGTATCGTATCTGAAATCGCAGTGAACCGGCACACAAAATTCAAGTGGTTGCGAAGGATAAAAAACTACCACAATGAATGCAGAAAGACAAGAGAAACCACAAAGATGAAGGTTATGATTTTATGTGGAAGTGATACCCCAAAACCGCGAGCTCTGGTAACATGTAGAAAATGTATTTAAATATTATTCCAATGATGATGGGAGTACAATCACTAAATTGTTTAAATAGACTATGATAAACTTAATGGACTTAATTAATGCTAATGAACCTAATTAACAAATACTCTAATATATGTATAAATAATAAAATTTCTATTTACATCATTACCTTGGCAAAATACCATAATGTCATCAGCAAATAAAAGATGGCTAAGAATATAAACTCCCTTATGACACAATTTATTAGACCCTCAAATTACTTATATACAAAGCAACTCAATAATCAAACTCAACGGATCAATCGAAATCATTACTTTTTTTCTTTTTCTTTTTTTAATTTTTTCAAATTAAAAATACCTGATATGATGGATTTGATTTTCAAATCCAAATTTTGAATAAAAATATATCTATATATGAGCATGAGCACAAAATCAATATAAAACCAACAACATGTAACTACTTCGAGGAAATCATGACATAATCGTCTCTTATCTCCTCTACTTTTCGTCTAATATTAAATTAATCAACAAAAATTAAATATACAAATAAAAAATAAATAAAAATTAACTAAAAAATAATAATAGATAAATTACTATTAATAGAAATATTATAATATGCAGTTAGATAAATTAAAATTATGTTTGTTTTATTATAATGTATAGAAGATTAGATTTAAAGTTTTTTTTTAATTTGTTTTAACTTTTTAGCTGGGTTTTGGCTGTCCCTTTTTCTTTATTATTTATTTTATTTAAGCAAACATGTGTTTTCTCAATCATTATTGTTATTTTTTTTTTGTAAATTATTCTAATTTGTAATTTTGGACTAAATTTTGATCTAAAATGAGTTAATAAAATTAAAGTTGAGTCCAACTACACTCTGTTATTTAATATTTTATACTTACAAAAATAAAGTGGACAAACAAAATTATGATACAATATGTAGTTATTCGACTTGAAGTCATTACAATTTCTACTTAGAGAGTTGTATACTTTAAAGACATCAAATATTATATGTAATAAGACCATCATAACGGTGGTTATTGATTCTACAATAAATCATGTAGATAAATGTGAGTGATGTAGATATGATTCATCCATCCTACATAGTAGGAGTTGTGTCTTGAGTCTCTTGATAAAGTGATATGTGAAATGTGTGTGGCCACGCCGAAATAGACCAATATAAAATATTAGGTTCATTAGTGATTGCATGTATACTCTAGAATCGAGAAAAAATTATTGGATCTAACGAGGATGACACTTTTTATTCATTGTATTCAATTAAGACGTTTGGATGAAGGGACAGTTACCATACCGTAAATAGTGTTCGTGGTAAGGTTAAAATTGTATCACCGATTTTCTCATTAATTGCATAGAAATGAGGCATTGCTAGATGTCACTCATTGTTTATAATAGTTAATATTATTTTAATATTTTCTATTATTGCGAATTGAGTGGGAGGTTATAGAGTCACGCGATAGAATGGTTAAATGAGAAAGTATAAATTAAATTAAAGAAATATTTAATTAAATAATGATTTAATTAAATATCTATATATATATATTGTATTTTCTCTTGACCTAATCCTAGAATCATAAATTTTACTATAACTATCAGTTAACACTGACACATTTTAAGAGAACCGTTTGCGTGCATTGAGTAGAGACACTACGAGATCGTGGTGTGGTAATTTGGATTCTCTTTGATGCTTCAAGAGGCAAACACATGAAATCTTATGTGAATTTTGTGCTTACGTAATCTATGGCCAGAACTAAGACTTTTGAAGCTATCACAATCCTACACAATTGCCTTCATTTCCTCTTCATCAAACATTTAGTCAACTGAGAAACCTTTTCAATACTAATGGACTTAAACTGAAAATTCTCCACTTAAATCCTTCTCTCCTGACTTGATTGGAAATGATTTTTAAAATATTGAAAAATGGATTCCCTTAATCCTTCCACACCATCCACTTGAGTACATTCAATTTCACTACTCAAGATGGTATTATGCCTTCTCTTAGAAGAAATAATAGCATGAAAGTACTTCGAATTAACCTCACCCTCCTTCAAACATCTCACCCTTGATTTCTGCCATCGAATACTACAATACAATCTAGAAAGGGAAAATAATTGGGCTGATAAAAAACGCCTCTCCATAATCTCGGCCTCATCTTGATTTCTGCCATCGAATACAACAATACAATCCTCCATTTTAAAATATTTTTATTATTTTTTATTTATATATCCTCTTTTTCAAAAAAAAAAACTATCCAAAAATATATTTTCAAAAAATATATACTAAAATGACCTACTTTTTTTCGGAGGTCGCATCTCCAGTATGTGACACCACCTGAAGGAATAATTTTTTTCTTCAATAGGAGGTTGCATTCCGGAGATGCAACCATGTACTACGTTTTAATTTTTTTTGTTTTGAATTTAACAAAACAATAATAGTTAATTTAATAAATAAAAAATAATGAAAATATTGAAAAAAAAAAACAAAGTAATATTAATAAAATAAAACAAAATACATTTAATAGAAAAAATACATCAAATTTAGTGCAGTTGAGTAGACGTACCAAAACAACGAACGTGTCCCTAATATTTTCCAGATAAAATAGCAACACAATTTTATTTTGTAAATAATTTCCTTCTATTTTTCCTTCGATCTAATAAATAAAAATAAAAATAAAATATTGTTAATTTAATAAATAAAAAATAATAAAAATATTTATAAAAAAATTAAAATGATATTAAAAAAATAAAACAAAATACATTTAATAGAAAAAAAATACATCAAATTTAATGCTGAATAGATCTGCCAAAACAAATAAAGTGTTCATAATATTTTGCAACAACTCCCTCGTACCCCCGATCTACTAAATAAAAAATAATAATAATAAAAATAAGATATTGTTAATGTAATAAAAAATAGTAATAAAAATATTTTAAAAAAGCTAAATTATATTAATAAAATCAAACAAAATACATTTAATAGAAAGAAAAAAATACATCAAAATTAATGCGGATGAGTAGATGTGTCAAAACAAATAAGTGTCACTCTCATTATTATTATTTTTTATTTATTAGTTTGGAGGAAAAATAGGAGAAAATTGTTAACAAAATAATATTAAGTTGCTAATTTAACTACAAAATAAGATTGAGTTGTTAAAATAATATAATAGGTTGTTTGTTTTGACACATTACTCAACCGGGTTATGATGTATTTTTCCTCTGTTAAATGTATTTTGTTTAATTTTATTAATATAATTTTGTTTTTTTTAAAATATTTTTTATTATTTTTTTCTACATTAACATTACTTTATTATTATTATTATTATTATTATTTGTATTTATCAGATCGGATGAAGAATATGAGAGAGGTTTTATCTGCGAAATTATTTGTTTTGACACATCTACTCAACCGTATTTTATTTTGCTACTGAAGTAAAATATTTTGGTATATATTTTTAATGGTTAGTTTTTTTTGAAAAAAATGATATATCAATAAAAAATCCCATCATTTTAGAAATACTCATTTCTTTTTTTTGCTAAAAACAATTTCCAATTTTAAATTTTCAAAAATTAGCACCATCAGCATATACCCTGAAGCTTCCTTATACCTATCATCTTCCCTCAAAATCAAAATTACTTAACAAAAAAAAAAAAAAAAAAAAAAAAAGAAAAGAGAGAATGGGCGTAATAACAAGACCGCATCCTATCCACTTCGACATTCATCTTCCTTAGTCGCTCCACACTCACATCATCACTTCATCTCAAAAGCAAAGGTAATAAATAATAATCTAGGGTTTGCTATTTCTATTAAAATTAGTTCATAAAAATAATAACTAGTAAATGTTTATTGTTTCAGTAAGTGGTAATTGAGTGTAGTTGAATATGAGCATTGTTCCGAAAGAGACGATCGAGGTTATTGCACAGAGTATTGGGATTAACAATTTATCTCCCGATGTTGCTCTTGCTGTTGCTCCTGATGTTGAATACCGTATGCGCCAGATCATGCAGGTCAACTCTCTCTCTTCATTTTTTTTGATTAATTTAGGGAATGAAATTTGAACTGATAAACAAGTGAATTTGTTGTGTCGAAGACTTGAACTATGCAACGTAATCCTCATATTATCTTGCACTGTTTGTTCAAACAGCTGTATTAGGAGAATAGTTAGTTAGTTAGGATGTTAATAGTTAATTAGAGAATAAGTGAGTGTGTAGTAATTGCAGTGTTTTATAATAGATATCAATGTTATCAGTCCTGGAGAGCAGAGCGTAGCAGTTGACCCGCAAATTGGTATAGTGAGGTAGTAGATAGTGTACTAATGCTATTTCAAAATGTTTATACCTGTGTTGTCAATTGCAGATCTTGGAAAATAGCGGTTTGTTCAAATACCACTATGTTATAGTACTATAGCGCTGCAATAGTAGCTATTAGACAACACTTTGTACTAAATAGTGTATCCCAGAGGCCACAGCAATAGTGATTAGTTCAAATTATGCTATGTTAAATTATAATATGAAAAATCAACAACTAGGTGTGACTGACCATTGAGGAGGTGAAACAAGAGTGAGACAGAAACCAAAACGCTGTTTTGGTGTTTTTTTAATTCCAAAATTCATAAAATACTCCAATCAAAAAGCCTTGTAATTTGTAAGGGTTTATTTGAAATATTTGAGCTCATTTTGAGGTGCAACGCTTTAGCTGTCACACAATTTGCTGTTTTGGCCGTTACACTAAATTGCTCCACTACACAGCTATAGCATTGCTATAGTGTACAATTGACAACACTGGTAGATACACACTGCTTTTGTGTTTGATTTCTCATATATTTTATGGAGGACCAATGCACAACGCTCCCACCAAGTTGGGGGTCTACAGGGATGATAAATGTACTCAACCTTACTCCATAGAGATCTTGTTTTCAAGATTTGAACCTATGACCTCTAGGTCATAAGACAAAAAATACCTTTGTGCCAAGGCTTGTTAGGAAAATAATTTTTTTGGATTGATGCTCCTCAAAATAATTAAATGTTCTATCCCTTTTTCTAATCTTCCTTTAACGATGGAAACTTTCACTCAGGAAGCAATCAAATGCATGCGACACTCTAGGAGAACCACTTTGACGGCAGATGATGTTGATGCTGCACTCAACTTGAAGAATGTTGAAGTAAGCGACTAGAGTATTTTTTGTTTAAAGTTTGAGTGATAGGTTTCAGTTCTATTATCGTTTAGCAACAATCATCTCATTCTATGATTTTTTAAGGATAAATCTTGTCTTAATTTTCACTTTGTGGTATTTTTGAGCTCTTATGTATGAGTATGACCTCAAGAATTACTGTCTTTTTTTTCTAACAGTAACTCCGAACCCTATCTTAAAACATGTATAGATAGAAAAGGATTAAAGCCTACTTAACTTTTGTGAATTTTGAAGATTGTGAGTTACGTGTACTTTTAAATATATCCACAGGTGATTGAAATAATGCAATTATTATTATTATTATTATTATTATTATTTTTATTTTTATTATTATTATTATTATTATTATTATTATTATTATTATTATTATTATTATTATTATTATTCTTGTAGAAGGAAAGCACGGTCCTTAATTGTAAACCCTCTAATGTGAAAGTAGTTTATGTGTTTTCCATTTTCTATTTGGCAGTTCTTTATTTATCTTTATAAGATTATTTTGTTATCTGTTTATGCTTCCAAACTAATTGCCCACCAAGAACATTAAAATAACGTACATTTATTATATTTTTTCTCTCCTTTGATTTGATAAAAGATGTATTCTTATATAGTTCTCACGTTTCTCTGGTTTAGAAATGCTTTTAATTAGATCTTTTGATCTTTTGTAACATAAGTTTTATTCTAGAATGTAGAAACATTCCTTGTTTTTCTCAGTTTACATGACTTATTTATCACATCTGAGAGCATATATGCAGAAAATTTTAAAGTATCTTCCTATTTCATACTGGTTGGTCCGCATTCTCTAAACTTGTGGGAAGATGTGTATTTATTTTTCTATTGAATGAGAGCTTGACTGTGGTTATGAGGATCTGTTGATAGAGTGGTTCATATTACAAGTATCAACTGGAAGCTTAAGCAAGGTCTCGTCATTGCAAAAATGCTTACTTTTTGTCTCTAATCTCAGTATCATTTTTTTGTTTCGTCTTATGTCAGCCAATATATGGATTTGCATCTGGTGGTCCTTTACGGTTTAAACGAGCTGTCGGACACAGAGATTTGTTTTATATTGATGACAAGGATGTTGACTTAAAAGATGTAAGGGAGTAGTCAATCATTGTTACTTCAATTGGATTTAAACCTGGAGTGCATAACCTCCTTAAAATTATAGTTTGTGCTAATTATAGGTCATTGAAGCTTCTTTACCAAAAGCACCCCTTGATACTGCACTTACATGTCACTGGCTTGCCATTGAAGGAGTGCAACCTGCCATTCCAGAAAATGCTCCTGTAGAGGGTAGGTATCTAACATTCAGAACTGCCAGTAGTTTTTTTGCTCACAGAGGAATGTTACACGCTACCCTTCGTTGACCTAGGTTTTAGTCAACTAAAATAAGAATCAGAAATTGTTGATGTATATTTTTCTGATGTTATTATTACTTTGTCTTATGCCTTCTCTGTCCGTTCATGAATTTTTTCTCATGTTAGTGGTTAGATTGTGAGATGTGATTATTTAAGTGGTTTTTACAATTTTTACAATGTCATTATACCGTGGTCATCATCAGTTCATCACCTGTCTACACTATTTGAAAAAAACATTTATCAATAAATTATCAACATATGGATGTCTGTAGCTATATATACTTGTGGAGATGGACATGATGCAGACAAACAGGGATTATTTGTCAGTTTAATGCTTTCCGATCTATTATTGATTCTTTTTAAATCTTCCAAGTTACCTATAACTTGTGTTCCCCTGCCTCTTTTAAGAATAACTGTTTTTCCCATTATTTTATTTGCAGTAATTTCAGCTCCTTCGGATATCAAAAAGCATGAACAAAAGGACGACAACCTTCCAGTTGACATCAAATTACCTGTTAAGCATGTATTATCTAGAGAGCTTCAGGTATCAAAATTATTAAGCCACTGCAAGCTATCTTGTCTCTTATCCTTTAGTTCATTTACATTAGCTTTATATTTTCATACAGCTGTATTTTGATAAAGTGGCTGAGTTAACTTTGAATGAGCCTGATTCCGTTCTCTTCAAAGAAGCATTAGTAAGTTTGGCTACTGATTCTGGACTTCATCCGTTAGTTCCGTACTTCACATGCTTTGTAGCTGATGAGGTAACAATATTTTTCTTTTTTAGTTTTGGTGGATAAGAATGAAAGTGTCCCTTACACTTGCTCATCGGAACTGTGTGCTTCTCCATTATTTTCAGGTTTCTCATGGTTTGCATAATTTTCCCCTTCTATTTGCGCTGATGCGAGTTGTTAATAGCCTTTTGCAAAACCCTTGTATTCATATTGAACCTTATGTAAGTTTAACTCTCGGGTTAATATACTTACATTATTAATATTTGAATTAATATTATTGCATTCTCTATTTGGAATTCTGTAGTTTCCATTGAATCACATAAGCATGCTTTATGCATAAGTATTGAGGTTGATTTGACATTTGTTGCTCCACCATCAAAATGACTCTAACAACGTTTGACCCAAAATTATAGAAGCCAATTAAAATTAAAAAAGACACATTTAGTGTAGTTTCTAAAAGCCTGGTGTGTGGGATGGCCCATCAGCCTGCAAAGACCAGGCCTGAGTTCCATTTTCTGGCCCCATATTCTATTGTCAGCCAGGTTGGGAAAACCAGCCCATTTGTCCGTACTCAATGGCTTTAATTACCTAATAATGTGTTTTTTTTTTTTATGTATACATAAGGCCAGGTTGAGTGGTTGTAGTCTTGAAGAGCAATAAAAAAATTTAAATGAGCAACCAATTCAAAACTGAATCACACAAAACACATGGCACACATAATGAGAGGTAGCTTAGTGGGCTAACCAAATTTGGAAATACCAATCTTCTTTATGTGTACTTTGTGAAATTAATTAGTTTTGCTTGTTAATTTGTACCAGATGCTTGACTACCAATTTTCTTCATTTTTATTTTAAATTTCTGCTCCTACTTTTACTAAATAATATAATCATGTAAGTGATGCCTTTGTTTTTTAATTATACTTGATTGACTAGTTGAGTGTATATACTCTTCAATGCTCATCATTGTCGCCGCTTGTAGAAAAGCTTTATCTGCTTAGGACAATTTACCTTTTGTTTCTTTGCAATTTCTTTATTCGGCAGTAAGAGTTCTAATGGGCAGCATTTAGGCACAAGCAGTTCTCATCAATGAGATAATGTGAAACAGTCTCTTACGTCTTTATCTTTCCATTTTTGCTTTCTTTAGCTACACCAATTGATGCCATCAATTGTAACCTGCCTTGTTGCCAAAAGGTTGGGAAGTAGATTGACAGACAACCATTGGGAACTTAGAGACTTCACAGCTAACCTGGTTGCATCAATATGCAAAAGGTAAGATATCCTCAATCTCTTTGTTATATGTTGTGAAACAAGGGAAATGAAAGATATTTTGATGTTTTTATTGGTATCCTTATTGCAATTCATTATACATTTCCTCCTTTGATTTTATTGCGGCAAAGTCAATGAATAATATATTTGTTGTGTATTTGGTTCCAAATGAACCCATTTTTTCGTAGGTCGAGTTCAAAGACACTTCAATATTTCCTTTCATTTGATAAATTTGTTTTGTTTAAAACTTATGCTTTTGGTGAGTTAACAGCTTCCTCGTGCAGTCGTTGTCCTTTGATGATTTTGAACTTGCTGCTTACTGTTGAAATATCAAGTTGTAAACTGGAAAATCTAGTCTTGCTCAATGATTTTTGGTATCTCACCTGGTTTGAAATATTGGGTGGCTTGTTTGTTGGCCACTAATTGATTGGATCCTGAATCGGTCCTTTTTTAAATGCTTCTGTTATGCAGGTTTGGACATGTTTATAGTAATCTACAGTCGCGGTTGACAAGAACATTGCTAAATGCATTCTTGGATCCCAAGAAGGCAATGACACAACACTATGGTGCAATTCAGGGGTTAGGAGCTCTGGGACCCAATGTGGTATTGTGCCTCTCCCTGCTCTTTGCAATTTTGGAATTAGTGAAACACTAAAAGTAGGACTAATGTTGTGAAAGATGAAAAATCTTAAACCAGTGCATTTGTATTTATTTGAATATAACCCGGCAATAGGTACTGTAACGTGTTGTCTCTCATGGCATCGGGAATAGGATATTAAAATTTGTTTTCATATCCACAATTTTTTTTAAAACACCTGGGAAGAAGAGGCCGTTGTTTTGCAGGAAAGATGGTGGAAGAGGAGCTAACTTCATATTTAAGAGTTAACAAATTTGAATTTTTAAGCTCAACCTTTGTTGATCAATTTATTCAGAAAATGAAATTGATTGATCAATTGTCAAAATATGTCCTAGAATATACTCTGGTTAGTTAAAATGACAGCTTCCAATAGGCTGACTGTATATGCTTGTAGTTATCAATATTATTAGGTTCACATTTTGTTCAGTGTGACAGAAACTATTAGTTCTTTATATATTTAATATTATACAGTACTTTGAGATTTCTGTTGAAGTCATAATTTTGGGGAAAGAAGGTGCTACTTGTTTGATTGTTATTCATATAACTATCAAGCATGTATGAAACATAATTTTGTTATTTAATTTAGTTGGTTTAGTTGATGTCTTCATAACAAAGTTGAATAAAGTGAACACTTAAAGGATTTAATTGGCTCATTCCCAAGAGCTATATATTTTAGTTGTTTAACTCTAGTAGGATTTGATATATCCGAGGCTTTGAAGTGATTTTGTTGCATATCCTTACTCTGGAAGTAGGTTCGCCTTCTTTTGCTGCCAAATCTTGAAACATATATACGACTTCTTGAACCAGAGATGCTTCTTGAGACACAGAAAAATGAAATTAAAAGGCATGAAGCTTGGCGTGTCTATGGAGCCTTGCTGGTAAGATATGTCATCAGATATACTTGCTGCAACTGATAAACATCAGTACCTCAGTCTCAGTATTTATTGTGATCTGATGATTGTCCGTAATGTTTTATTCAGCGTGCTGCAGGTCAATGTATATACGTTCCGCTAAAGTTGTTCCCAGCTTTTCCATCTCCTGACCCTCATGCTGTTTGGAAGACCAGTGCAACTGTTCTTACATCTCCACCTCGTGAGTATTTTCATCATTGCTTGAAAAAAAACCGGTTAATTGTAAATGTAGGTATTGTAACTTTTAAATCTTGTCATAGAGGGTGAACAAGATATATTGTCACTTTTGCTTGCGTAATTTAATTTAATGGAGTATAATACCCACAAATGAAAAGAAGCTGCATTCTAAAATATTGGCATCTCAATAAAATAAATTAAGCTTTTGAACCTGAAGAAATAGTCAAGTTGGTCACAATCAAGGCTTATCAAATTGCATAACTTATTTTTGGACCGTGAATTGTAAAATTCAAGTTATGAATTGTGATCATAAGGAATTGTAAAATTCTAACTCAGAGACACAATGAAGATATCTTGGAACATAAAATATATTAATGATATATGATGATCAATGTAAAGTTGTAAGCTAGTGTTTGACAAAACTTTCCTCTAATTTTTTGATAGACTTTCAATAGATACCATAGACAGCCTGGGCTGATTGATTTCATCAGAAAATTCAAAGATCTCGACAATGTTTCTGTTGAATATATATTTGTACAATTCTTTGAAAGTACTACACGGGATTTTCAGATACAATTTGTGATGTTATAAAAATGTCAATAGTGATCATCCACTTGAAACTTTAACTAGTCTGGTCTGTATGTAGACTGTAGTTTGCCAGACCAGAGTATCAACTGTACGCTGTGTACCTTTTTATGATTATTTTGTGTACTGATGCCTTCTTATGATTGATCATCAAGATAAACGCAAGGCAAGCCCTATGGAATTGGAACAGCAGCCCCCTGTGAAGAAAGTAGCTACTGATGGAGTTAGTGTGGTTCAGGCAAATTCCTCACCATCTCATATGCAAGGTGAGACAGGAACTCAAGCTTCTTCAGTTGATTCAAAAATTGGTTCATCATCATCTTCTGGACAAATGACAAATCAAAATCAGATCACTATCGATGGTGAAGTTAGAAGCAAGGGGGTTGATACTCAGGGTCTGAACGCTTCTGCCATCCTAGCCCATATTTGGAAGGATGAGCTGAACTCGGGACGTATCTTGTCGTCACTGGTTGAGCTGTTTGGTGAAAACATCCTTTCATTCATTCAGTCTCGTGAGATGTGTATGTTCTTGTAACCTAGGGCGTATTTTAGCATGTTTTTTTATGGATAACCTATAGGTAATGTGTGATTTCTAGAATAAACTAATATCACTTGGTATAAAATATATAATTTTTTTTCTGGCGAATGAAATTTTAGTCCACCTGAATTTTAGTTTTTGATACTTTAGATGTTGGGTGATAATTGCTTGTTGGAGAATCTTTTTGCAGCCTCATTGAGAATTTAGGTGATATTAAAATAGTTATATGGGGATATGAAGTGGCAGATAAATTTAAACAGCCATAACTTCAATCATTCTTATAATTTCAATACAATTCCTTTTTTGACTGATGAAAAAATCCAGATTAAGATAGTTTAGTTGATGCAGACATTTGCAATTCATAACAAACAGTTTCAGTAAAGTGTTTTAATGGAAACAGTTAAAACAACAAGCCAAATATTAAAAATACTACAATACTTGCAGAATTAGTTAAATTTTAGGCATGATCAGAGAAGCACTTAAGCTGCTATTTTATTGGACTCTCTTTCAACAGCTTTTTTCAGGATGCTGTCTTCTTCTAAAACCATTTGAACTGGCAAGAAACCCATACCATCTGCCATAGCAAGCATCATCTGCTTAGTTTCCTTCATGAACTCTTCTAGATCAACAGTGCCATTCAAGTTGTGATCGAATTGTACGAACAAGGATCCATAAACACGAGCAAGCTCATCAGGGTCCGGCTCCACATCAATACCAAAGTGCGTTTCCAAAACCCTCAAACTCTTGAGCTCCTTCAGCATCTCTTCATATGAGAGAAGACCATCTTTATTTGTGTCAAGTTGAGCGAAGCGGTTACCTATCGAGTTGTTAAAAGCTTCTTCATCTTCAAGAAATTGGACAATTGTGGCACCATCCAAAATTTCTACACTCATTTTTCTCTACTATTTAATGTTAAATGGAAGGTAGTTTTTGTATGGAAGAAAAAAAGTAATGTTTTCGCAAATGCTAGTGATTTGATGAGAAGCGTTGGTTCCTTCCTAGTATATATATAGCCATTGAAAATTGGTTCCAAAAGCATATATTCTTTCCACAACTAACATGGTATAGAAACCATGTGTTGTTCTAGTAAAACAATAAAATAAAAAAGAAACCGTATGTTGTTTACGTCCCATAATTAATTAATGTTCTTTTATTTTTTAGTCAAACCATCTAAATCGAACCATTCGCACCTGATTGTTGGAACTTGGAATTATTCCTGTCGGTAGTATATACACAGATATATACGGTGTAAACAAACCATGTAGTTGAAGCATATGATTAATGGGGTATATTATTTATTCCTATTCTTCATTGTAAACAAAAAATAATTGACTTCACTTTTATTGAAAAATTTAGTTAAACATTATTGATATTATTGATTTCATAAAATTATTACGCCGACCCCTTTTTAAACAAACACCAATTACATAATTCACATATATTGAAAGAAGTTGATAGTGTAATTAATATATATTTTTGTGTATTACTAAATTATCTTGTGTATAAATGTGTTTAATGTTGATTTTTCATCTTCTAAGATGAATTGATACTATTATTAAAGGATATATTCCTTCCAAATTTATTTATAAGCACAAACAAATCAAAGAAAACTGGTATATTTGATTTAAATTTGGATGAAATTCATCGAATTTCTTTAATCAATTTTTGCTTATGAAGAAGGTCATAGAGTATTTGAAAAAATATCAGTAAATGAATCGAGTAACTTACAACGAGAATTATATTTAGGAATTTTATTTTTTCTCATGGGAGCTTATAGTTTTTAGAGATAGAGATAGTATAGGTGCACTATCTAAAGTGATATTCATGAAAATTTATTCTGAGAATAAAAAGAGTTGTTAAAAAATACTAATTGCATTTGTGTTTGTATTTATTTTTTATGATAGAAGTCCTTAAATTTTTTTTTTGGAGTAATTCGCTTTATTTACACTAAAAAACTTATTTTGGTGCTAGAAGTAAATTAGTTAAAAACCGACGTGGTTAAAATAATGGATTAATACGATTTATTTAAAGAGGAATTGTTTAGTAAAATTTGAATGTATATTTTTGTTGATACAATCTTTAAATAAATTTCTATTTACTTTTAAATCAAACAATTACCAAAACTAAATTTCCTTAAAAATATTTTGATTAAAGAAAAAAAATAGTTAAATCAAAATAGGACTAGAGAGTACATGGATCATGAGGCAAGTCAATTTGTAAGTCAGTGGCCCAATTAAATTCCATGTGCCAAAGTAAAAGTTGGAAGTCTAATGCTCTCCTACTGCCAAAGTAAACAGTGTCAACCATTTCCAAACGAGTAAAATAGCTTAGTTTTATGTTTGGTTGAAAGTCTTAAACAAGAATACCCATTGATTTTTAGTTTTATGTTTGGTTGAAAGTCTTAAACAAGGATACCCATTGATTTTTTTTAATACTATTATTCAATGAACTAAAATTATTATGCATACCAATGGATCTTCTTGGTATATTCTTTTTTTTTTAAGCAACGATGCTGAAAAATGTGTAGTCATTCATTAAATGAAATTAAGGTTTGAAATTGGATAGCTCATGTACTGATTTCAGTGTAAGCTTAATCGGTTAGGCGTAACACACTAATCAATTAGAAGATGGAATAGTGACACTGTTGCGTTATTTCGTCATAACTTTAATTACAAATGTTGGATTAATGTGTTGTTAGTGGCGTTGAAAATATTGAAAAAAAATGTTACAAGTTCTAAAATCTGTAGGGTTATTTGACGAAAATATAAGGAAACATACTAACATTAGATTTGATCGTTTAAAAAATTATATAAAAAATCTTATAAGTTCTAAAAGAGTAGTTTGCCTGTAAATTGAAGAAAAACTTGTATGGGCTCAAACAAGCACCTCGACAATGGTATAAAAAATTTGATTCTTATATGAAGAAACATGGGTATGGTAAAACTACTTTTGACAATTGTGTGTTTGTCAAGAAATTCTCTGATGGTGATTATATTATTCTCTTGTTATATGTGGATGACATATTGATCGTTGGTCGTGACACTAAGAAGGTTATATGTGGATGTCATATATAGAGGCACTTCCAAAGTGTATTTATGCTATGGAGATGGTGAACCTGTGTTGGATGGCGATGCAGATATGACAGGTGATCTTAATTCTAGAAAATCTACTTCTGGCTATATGAAGGGGGAGCTGTGTCTTCGCAATCAAGACTACAAAAGTGTGTTACTTTATCCACTACTGAAGCTGAGACATTGCAACAACGGAAGATTCCAAAGAACTCTTGTGAATGAAGAAATTCTTACATGAGTTAGGCCTCAAGCAAGACAAGTTTGTGTTATTCTGTGATAGTTAAAGTGCGATCCATCTCAGCAAGAATCCGGGTTTTCATGCAAAGTCGAAACATATTGTGGTGCGATATCATTAGATACGAGATGCACTGGAAATTAAGTCTTTTTTAATTGAAAAAATTCATACTAACGAGAATGGTTCAAATATGATTTGCATGTGTCGAAGATTATATGCTGTAGATAGAAGGCCGACATAGTTGAGCAATCCCTTCCCATTTGAGTGTGAAGGAGAAATGTGTTGGATGGACTCACTCCCCAAGTGGAACTCACCAATTTTACTTGTATTATTATTATTATTATTATTATTATTATTATTATTATTATTATGATTATTATTATTATTATTATTATTATTATTATTATTATTATTACTATTATTATTATTATTATTAAAGAAAGAAAAGAAAAGAAAGGAATGTTTAATTGGGCTTGACCCACGTGAAGAAGAAAAAGAAGAAGGGATTTTATCCCTAATAAAATAAAAATGAACAGTGCCACACATGAGAAGAATCAGGCAAGGAGAGAAGGAAAAGAAAAACTTGGTTCCAATGGTAATAGGTTTGTAGCAAACTTGCTTTGTTTGATCTACAATTTTAGTATGTTATTTCTACCACTGAATTTTTTCTTTTAATATACAATGTTAGTAGTTTTACGAGTTACTTTGGAATACCCACTTTAGTAGAAGGTTGATTGTTTGGTTTCCACATCTGGTGATGGCTATTGTTGATTGATGTTCGCGAGTGTTACTAGGAAGATTCTGGTGTACCAATTAATTATTATAGTGGAAGTTTTTACTGAATTAGATCCGGTGATTTTTATTCTCTCAATTTGAGAGAAGTTTTCTACATTAAAAATTATGTTTGTCTCATATTTAATTTTCAGCCAATTATTGTTATGTGAAATTGTGGAGAAAAAATATTTCTCATTATTTTATATATGATTTTTTCCCAGCACAAATTATGGAATTGGGAAAAACTTTATACCACCACGCAGACCTGATATTGCATGCTCTTGCAATTTATGATTCACATTGGCGGAAACCATGCACAAGTTTTTTAAAATGCAATATCGATTCAACATTCTACGAGCACCAACAACAAATAGGCTTCGTGTCCATCATCCAAGATGAAAACGACACATTTTTTATGGCTAACACTTCCTGGATCTCGTGCTTGCAACATGTTCGTGAATGTGAGGCTATCGGTCTCTTGCTCGTTCTTCATTGCATGCCGGAGCGAGAAGCATACCAAGTGATATTTGAAATGAATTGCAAAGTGGTGGTTGATGCACTTTATCATCTCACCAAAATTTTAAGGTGTTTTTTATAAGAAGACAAACGAATATGGTGACTCGTCACTTAGCGAGAGCCTCCATTTCTTATGCTAGTACACATCTTTTTTATGATCCTCCTATAATACTTAAACAATTTTTAATGAATGATATAAGTTAAGTTTAGTTTTTCCTAAAAAATAAATTTATTATTATTATTATTAGTGGTTAGTAGTAATGGTAGTTTAGTCTTTTCAGTTATCGGCTATATATATCCATTGTAACATTAACATTATAAGTCTTTGTTCATTTTATTGTGTTGAAAAAAATCAGATATAATTATTTCAAGAATGTGGAATATTTTCCCCCACTTGTACATATAAATGGTCAAATAAAAAATTAAAATTTAATAGATCAATAACAATTGATATAAAGTTAAATATCAGACACACCATAATTTTTAACATGGAAAACTTCTTTCAAAGCGAGAGAATAAAAAAACCAAATGATCTAGTCCAACAAAACCCTCTATTATAATAATTAATAATTAATAGGTACATCCAAAGTCTTCCTAATAACACTAGAACATCAACAACACATAGCCATTACCAAAAGGTGGAAGAAACCAAACAAATAACAAAACAACCTTCCACAAAAATAGATAATCCAAATTAACTTTTAGATAAGGTAAAACTACTAACAATGCATATCAAAAGAATAAACTTAGTGATAAGAATAACATACTAAAATTGTAGACAAAACTGAACAAATCTTCTATACACCCATTTACTACTGGAATCAATTCTTTCTTCGTCTCCTTCACATTGTAGTTCGTGTTATGTTTTTTTTTTTTTGATACAGGTAATGATGCGCTCACAGTTTCATTCTTTTTTTTGCCTTGCACTAAAGTGCTACGACACTAGGATTTTAATTCCCTTTCTCTTATTATTATGGGCCAATCCCAAAATCATGTTTTTACCATTTTTTTTCTTTTCTTTTAATAATAATAATAACAATGATTATAATAAAACTAGTGGGTCCCACTTAGAAGGGAATCCATCCAACAAATCTCCCCTCACGACTCAAGTGGGAAGGTATTGCTCGACCATGCCCGTCTTCTTTCTGCAACATATATTCTTCGGCACATGTAAAGTATTTTTCATCGTATCTGAACCATTTTCATCAATATGAATCTTCTCAATTGAAAATGACTTCATCTTCAGCGCATCTCGTATCCAATGATACCGCTACTCAATGTGCTTCAACTTTTCATGAAAAATTAGATTCTTACTGAGATGGATCATACTATGATTGTTGCAAAATAACACAATTTTATCTTGCTTGAGGCCTAACTCTCGTAAGATTTTCTTCATCTACAAAAGTAATATAGAAGAAACATTTGTTGCAATGCACTCAACCTCGGTTGTGGATAAAGTAACGCACTATTATAGCCTTGATTGCCAAGACACGACTCTCCCTGAA
Organism: Cicer chorassanicum; assembly: GCA_037974735.1. Taxonomy (NCBI): domain Eukaryota; kingdom Viridiplantae; phylum Streptophyta; class Magnoliopsida; order Fabales; family Fabaceae; genus Cicer; species Cicer chorassanicum. The sequence continues at coordinate 37,505,081 of JBBPBP010000003.1, read as the reverse complement.
AAAGTCATCGTATAACCAGAAGTAGATTTTCTAGAATCAAGATCACTTGTCATCTTTGCATATGTGTAGCCATCTATCACAGATTCACCACTTCCAAAACATAAACACATTTTGGAAGTGCCTTTAAGAGATATGAAAATCCACTTCACTGCTTTCCAATGATCTTTACCACAATTAAAGAGAAGTCGACTAACAACTCTCTTCCACATATAATAAATCCAAATTCCCACCAATAAAAATACATGCATAAGACCCATACCCCTCACCAAACCCATTATTGTTAACAAAGAAAAGAAAATATACAAGAAAGGTAGAGAAAAGGGGAGACAAGAGAGAAGAAGAGGAAAAGAGAAAGAGGGAAAAATATCCTCTAACCATTGCATGTCTTTCCTAAGTCCTCCACACCACCTTTCCCCATAAGTGAAATCCACACCAAAAATTGATTAGAGGTAAGAAGAAACATGTAGAAGAAGGAAAACGATTAGAAAGATGAGAATGAAGTCATGACGGAGGAAGAGAGTAAAAGGATTAAGGTTTCACCATGAGTAATCTTGATGCCAAGTTTGATTGGAGTTCATCATAGAATCCCTCACACAAAAAAGGGTTAGAAGAGGGAATGAGGTTTTCACCATTAGTACTAAGTATTAGAACACTGTAGAACGAGAAACACAAGAAATGGGGGAGGTTTGAAATGTGTTTTATTTTAAAAAAGGGTTTCAACAAGATTAAAACATAAAATAGAACAAATAAAAACGATAAGCACATAATAACACGAGCCAATTTATCCTAGTTCACTACCATCACGGTAGCTATGTCAAGTCCCTTTAAAGTAAAAGATTTAACCCACTATTCACCAAAGATATCACACGTCCATTGAACATTTGCTAGTCAACCTGATTGTGTTCAAGTTTTCTCAACCTTCTAGCTTAGTACAGTCAAGATTGTTGGAACCAAGTTGATATTATATTTAAAGTTTTGATGATAACAAAAGTATTTTATGAAAACAGTATATTTGACTTTAGAGAGTATGAAAAAAGATTTGAAGAATATTTGATCAACATTTGAAGAAGATTTGAAGAAGATTTGATCAACATTTATCTACAACAAAATATGAATAGAATCAATCTGAAGAATTTACAAACCCAATCTGAACAAAATACGAACAAAATCAATATGAAGAATTTACAAACTCAATCTAAACAAAATAGAAATAGAATCAATTTGAAGAATTTACAAACTCAATCTGAACAAGATGCAATTCATAATTAAACAAGGACTAAATTAAAGCCCAAATTTTCACTATAAATAGACACTCAAGGCTGAAGGAGAAAAGTATCGAAAAGCAGAAAAGAGTAGTCTTAGAGTTCAAAGAGAGAAACACTTGTTTGAGTTAGAAATATTTTCTAAGTGTTCTTTTCTTAGAGTATGAGAGTTATTATTATTATCAGCTTTGTTAGAAGCAACTGGGGTTGTCAGGTTGTTAGGAGAAGACTTGGCTTGTAGGGTCAAGGTAGTTAGTTCCTCAAAAGTCTGTGGTTGTTAGGCTGTTTGGGAAGACTGGCTTGGACGGTCAGGTGCTTTGTAATTCAAGGTATTTGAATTAGTGGATAAAATCTTTCTGAATGAGGGGATTGGATGTAGCCAAGTTAGTGGTGAACCAGGATAAATCTACGTATCAAATTACTTATATTTTCATTGCTTGCTGCCTTAGAATCCGATTGCTTTTACTCCAAGTAAGTCACCAAAACCAAATTAGTTTTTTTTTTAATTATTTATAAATTATCAAAAAGTTGTCAACTTTGGCAAACACAATTCAATCCCCCTTTCTCGTGTTTGCACATTCAATTGGCATCAGAGCTCGGTCTCAAGGCAGAGCACTTTACAATGTTTGAGAAAAGATCCAAGGGCTCAATATGTCTGGATTTAGTGAAGAAGCTACTGGAGGAAACATCAATAGACCACCTCTATTTGATTGAGAACTTTTTGAGTATTGGAAAGACAGACTGAGAAGTTTCTATATTTCACAAGATCCAGAACTTTGGGACTTAGTGGAAGATGGTTATATAGCTCCGAAGAATACTGATGGTATTGAAATTCCAAGAAAAGGAGATGAATGCTGATCAGAAGAAGATGTACAAGATGCATCATAAGTCTAGAACATTCATGATAAATGCAATCACCTTCAAGGAGTTTGACAAGTGCACCAACAAAGAGACAGCAATGAGTATTTATGATAGTCTAATTCTGACCTATGAAGGAAGCAAGCAAGTTCAAGAAGCAAAGGCCAACCTTTTTGTCAAAAAGTATGAGTTGTTCAAGATGGAAGACGATGAAGACATTGAAACAATGTTTTTCAGATTCCAAACCATGGTCTCAAGATTAAAGGTACTTGAGAAGAGTTATACTACTGCTGATCATGTGAAGAAAATTCTTAGGAGTCTGACAAGCAAGTGGAGACCTAAGATCATTGCCATTCAGGAAGCAAAGGATCTAAATACTCTAAAGTTGGAGGAATTAATCAGCTCTCTCAGATTACATGAAATTGAGCTTGAAGAAGATGAGCCCAAGAAGAAGAACAAGGCTCTGACCTTGAAATCTAAGCAGACGAAGGTTCTACAGGAACATCAGAATCAGAGGATAGTGATTCAAATAATCAGAATATGAACTCAGAGGAAGAGGAGATTGCTTTGATATCCAGAAAAATTCGAAAGATGTGGCACAACAGAAAGAAGAAATTTCCCCTAAGATATTCCAAGCAATCCAACAGAGGGAATGATGATAAATATGACAAGAAAAGCATCATTTGTTATGGATGCAATGAATCTGAATAAATCAAGTGAGAATGTCCAAATATGGAGAAAGGGAAACACCAGAGGAAAGACTCCAGACCCAAGAAGAAGAATCTGATGGCTACATGGGATGATTCTGAGGAATCCTCTGACGATGAACAAGAAGATTTGGCTATAATGGCTCATTTCAACTCTGTCTCTGGATCCAACACAGATTATGACTCTGGAAGTGAATCAGTAGATGAAGAAATTGAGGTATTTTCTAACTTTACTCGATTTGATTTAATTACTGCTATTAATGATTTTTTTAATAATAATCACAAATTGTCTTTAAAACTGAAAACACTTAGGAAAGAAAATACAAATCTAACTGAAAAAGTTAATGCTTTAAAGAATCAAAGTGTTGAATTTAAAACAGAAAATGCAACTCTGAAAACTGTTAATGCTTTAGAAGCAATCATAGTTTAATATCAATTAAAAATACCACATGTAACTCTGATAAGCATGAACAAGTATTTCAATATTTTCTTGCTAATGGTATGGAAAAAAGCAAATATGCTTCTATGATTTATGGAGTTAGTAGAAATGGTAAAAGAGGTTTAGGATTTGAAGAAACTATAACTGAACCTAAACTTATTCCCTCTGATATCTTGTGTACTCTATGCTCTAAGAAAGGTCACTCCAAATTATCTTGTCCCATGTTAAATACAAGTAAAGACAAGAAACCTTTCAAGACTAACAAACCAGGATTCAACCAAATTTGGGTACCTAAGAACAAAATTATCTTTGTTGCAGATGTCCTCAACAATAAAGTCAAAAAATCAATCATGGTACCTGGACAGTGGATGCTTACATCATATGACGGGAGAAAAGTCTATGTTTCAAGAACTAACTTTGAACAAAGGAGGCACAGTGACTTTTGGAGGAAAGCAAAAAGGTCAGATCATTGGTCAAGGTACAGTTGGTAATGGAACTTCCCCTTCTATTAAAGATGTCTTGTTTGTTAAAGGTCTTAAACATAATTTATTAAGTAGTAGTCGGTTAAGTGATAATAATTATGATATTATATTCAATCAAAAAACATGTAAGACAATTAGTCAGAAGGATGGATCTGTACTCTTTACAAGTCAGAGGCAAAACAACATTTATAAGATAGATCATTTTAGTCTAGAGAAACAAGAGGTTAAGTGTCTTATGTCAGTAAATGAAGAGAAACTAATTTGGCACAAAAGATAAGGTCATGCAAACCTTAGATTAATTTCAAAACCGAATAAACTTCAACTAGTTAGAGGTCTACCTAAGCTTAGTTACAAAACTGAAATTATGTGTGAAGCTTGTCAAAAGGGAAAACAAACAAAAAACACCTTTATCTATAAGAACTCAGTCTCTACGTCAAATCCCCTTGAGCTCTTATATATAGATCTCCTTGGGCCAGTGAAAATAGCCTTTCTAAGTGGAAAGAAATATGGCTTTGTTATATTAGATGATTACACTAGGTGGACATGGGTAAAAATTTTAAGAAGTAAGGATGAATCCCACAAAGTGTTTATCACATTTTGCAAACAAATAATGAATGAAAAGGGTCTTAAGATTGTAACAATTAGAAGTGATCATGGAGGAGAAATTGAAAACAAGTTCTTCGAAAGTTTTTGTGATGAGAATAGGATATGTGACAACTTCTACTCTCCTAGAACAACTCAACAAAATGGAGTTGTAGAAAGAAAGAATAGATCACTCCAAGAAATGGTCAGAACCATATTAAATGATATGAATGTTACTAAACACTTTTGGGCAGAAGCAATTAATATTACATGTTATATTCAAAATAGAGTATATATTAGATCTATAATGAATAAAACACCATATGAATTGTGGAAAGGTAAAAAGCCTAACGTCTATTATTTTAAACAATTTGGTTGTACTTGTTATATGTTAAACACTAAGGATAACCTTGGTAAATTTGATTCTAGATCTCAAAAGTGTACCTTCATTGAATACTTTGAAAGATCCAAGGCTTATAGAGTGTTTAATAGAGAAACTCATACTATGGAAGAATCCATACATGTTAAATTTGATTACAAACAGCTTGACCTTGAAAAATCAAAGCAAGATGATGATAATGCATGTTTATCGGAACCAAAAGAAGTAAATGCAGACAAACCAGAAGAACTTGAAAAATTAGAGGATACAAGCAAATCAAAAGAATATGATAAATCTTCAAAGGATGAATCTGATCAAGTTAGAAATAGTCAAGATAAGTCAGAAGAAAGATCTGCTTGGAAGTACCAGTCATCTCATCTTGAAACACTAATCATTGGAAGTGTAAGTGATCCTTTGAGGACCAGATCATCGCTTAAATATACCAGTTTGTTTGGCTTACTCTCATCAATTGAGCCTACCTCTATTGATGAAGCATTGACAGATGATGGATGGATTCTTGCAATGCAAGAAGAGTTAAATGAATTTGAGAGGAATGATGTTTGGGATCTAGTACCTAGACCAGAGAAGAACATTATTGGAACCAAGTGGGTTTTCAGAAACAAGTTAAATGAAAAAGGTGAAGTGGTTAGAAACAAGGCAAGACTTGTCGTACAAGGCTACAATAAGCAAGAGGGCATTCATTACACTGAGACATTTGCTCCAGTAGTCAAATTAGAAGTTATCCGTATCATACTTTCTTTTGCTACAAATAATAACATTACATTATTTCAAAGGGATGTTAAAAGTGCTTTTCTAAATGGTTATATAAGTGAAGAAGTCTATGTTAAAAACCCCCAGGTTTTGAAAGTTCTGAATTTCCAAATCATGTTTTTAAAACAAGCACCTAGGGCATGGTATGATATACTTAGTAACTTCTTGCTTAAAAATAACTTTGAAAGAGGACAAGTACATAATAAACTTTTAAGAAAATCAATAGGAGATAGCATTCTTATTATTCAAATTTATGTTGATGACATTATTTTTGGATCTACTAATGGCAATCTTTGTCAAGAATTTTCAAAATTGATGCAGCTTGAATTTCAAATGAGTATGATGGGAGAACTTAAGTTCTTCTTAGGGATACAAATTCAACAAATTCAAAAAGGTCATCAAACAAAATATACGAAAGAGATTTTTAGGAACTTTAAGATGAGTGATTGCAAACCTATGGCTACACCAATGCACCCTACTTGTTCACTTAAAAAAGATGATTCAGAAGACAAAGCTGACCAAAAAACCTATAGAGGAATGATAGGATCCCTACTTTACCTTACCGCTTCCAGACCTGACATCATGTTTAGTGTATGTGTATGTGCAAGATTTCAAGCTGATCTTAGGGAATCACATTTAACTGCTGTTAAGAGAATCCTTAGATACCTAAAAGGCACTACCAACCTTACCTTGTTCTACAAGAAATCTTCTAAGTACAAGCTTAGAGGATATTGTGATTCTGATTATGCTGGAGATAAACTTGAGAGAAAGAGCATTAGTGGCAACTGCACATTTTTAGGTGACAACTTAATATCTTTGTCAAGTAAGAGACAAAAAACCATTGCAATGTCAATAGCAGAAGCTGAGTACATTTCAGCAGCTGGCTGCAGTTCTCAACTACTTTGGATGAAGCATCAACTTGAAGACTACAAAATCCTTGAAACCAACATTCCCATCTATTGTGATAACACTTCTGTCATTTGTCTAACCAAAAACCCTATCTTACATTCTAGAGTTAAACACATAGAGATCAAACACCACTTCATTACGGACTTTGTTCAAAAAGGGGTACTAAACATTCAATTTGTAGACACTGAACACCAATGGGCTGACATATTCACCAAACCATTAATTGAAGATAGGTTTGACTTCATCAAGAAAAACCTAAACCTTACCTTTTTACCAGACTGATGTTTTGATAACTTTAAAGTAGTTTAGTTTTAAATTAGTTTATATATTTTCTTGTACTATATTATATTCATGTTATTCAAAAAAAAAAAAAAGAAAAAAAAAAGACACAAAGTTTCACTTTCAAGTCTTTTTGTCTAATGACAAAAGGGGGAGAAATATATTTGATAAATTGGAGAGAAAATGAAACTTAGACTTAGGGGGAGCTCTAAGTTAGAGGGAGTCAAAGAAATATAAAGAAAAGTTGTTATAAGAAATACAAGTTTTGTCATCATCAAAAAGGGGGAGATTGTTGGAACCAAGTTGATTTTATATTTAGAGTTTTGATGATAACAAAAATATTTTATGAAAACAATATATTTGACTTCAGAGAGTATGAAAGAAGATTTGAAGAATATTTGATCAACATTTGAAGAAGATTTGATCAAGATTTATGTACAACAAAATATGAATAGAATCAATCTGAAGAATTTACAAACACAATCTAAACAAAATACGAACATAATCAATCTGAAGAATTTACAAACTTAATCTAAACAAAATAGAAATAGAATCAATTTGAAGAATTTACAATCTCAATCAGAATAAGATACAATTTAGAATTAAACAAGGATTAAATTGAAGCCCTAATTTTCACTATAAATAGACACTCAAGGCTGAAGGAGAAATAGCATCGAAAAGCAGAAAAAAGTAGTCTTAGAGTTCAAAGAGAGAAACACTTGTTCGAGTTAGAAATATTTTCTAAGTGTTCTTTTCTTAGAGTGTGAGAGTTATTATTATTATTATTATTATTATTATTATTATTATTATTATTATTATTATTATTATTATTAATATTATTATTATTATTATTATTATTATTATTATTATTATTATTATTATCAGCTTTGTTAGAAGCAACTACTCAAGTTCCAATCTTTTGTATCCAACCCGACAGTGGTTTAGTTCTTGCTTCAATCTGAGGTTGTCAGGTTGTTTTGAGAAGACTTGGCTTGTAGGGTCAAAGTGGTTAGTTCCTCAAAAATATGGGGTTGTCAGGCTGTTTGGGAAGACTGGCTTGGAGGGTCAGGTGCTTTGTAATTTAAGGTATTTGAATTAGTGGATTAAATCCTTCTAAATGAGGGGACTGGATGTAGCCAAGTTAGTGGTGAACTAGGATAAATCTACGTGTCATATTATTTATGCTTTCATTGCTTGTTGCCTCTGAATTCGATTGCTTCTACTCCAAGTAAGTCACCAAAACCAAAATAGTTTTTTTAATTATTTATAAATTATTAAAAAGTTATCAACTTTGGCAAACACAATTCAACCCCCCTTCTCGTGTTTGCACTTTCAAAGATGTTGAGGAATGCAGCCACTACTAGTCTAGATTACAAACATAAAATGTTTATGATGTTTTGTTGAATAAATTTCTCAAGATTGTGTTGACAAAGCTATGCTCTCATTAAACAAGATATCTCTCAGTACTTAGAAAAGTAATAAGGTTATTAATAAAGGTGCAAAGACGATAGTATTGTGTTTTTAGTATTATTTGATGTTGTGTTTCTCTCAATGAAGATTTCACGTCCATTTATAGAAAAACCTTAGGGTTATTAAGGTTTCTGACCGTAGAAGTGATTGCAAGAAATCAACATGTATCATAATGTTTTGTATCAAATCTTCATAGATTGATTCACTATTTAAACTTTTCCTCATAACTGATTCAACGTATCTGGATAAGGACACAGGAAGATCAGAGGTTGCCATGATCACAGTATGTCACATAGTTCTTTAGAAAAATAACAACAATATTAGGGTTAATTTGGGCCAGTCTGTCAATAATAACTAATGTAATAATCTAGAATTTGTAATTTGCAAGAATAATAGGTTTGTATCGGTCCATGGAGTCAGCATTTGGAGTCTTTGGAATGAGCACAATTGTGTTTTAGTTGATATTTTGTAGCATCCAGCTTGAAGTGAAGAATTACAGTGTAGCTTTGATCACATCATCTTTTATAATTTCCCAATATGTTTGGAAAAATAAAGCTCCAAATTCATCAAGGCTAGGAGCTCCATTTTTGTTTAAAGAAAAGAATGCATTCATGATTTCTTCACTGGTAGGCAGCGTGATGAACATGTTGATAACACCTTAATCCATCATCTTTGTGATAACTTCCTCCACCAGTCCATTGTCAATGACTGAATTGTCGGAATTGAATATTCCTTCAAAATGATGTGTCACATGGTCTTTAATAGATGATATTAGCTTTGTATTGTGTCTTATTTTTGCAATTTTGTGGAAATAACTTGTATTCCTATCTCCTTCAGAATGCCATTTGATTATCTAGTAATTTTTTCTATTTGTCTAACTCTTCTTCAACCATTAGACCATGTAAAGGGAGACCCTCTAGTTAGAAGAGGCGATAGACTGTTTGTGATAGTCCATGCTTGAAAGTCTTCAATTGAGATTCTTGATGGTGTGTGAGAGCCTCTATACTCATGGGATCCAAGGATGGAATTGAAGTCCCTTCTCTACACACAATTGCTACTCATATCCCCTCTGCACCTTTGACCAAATCAACCTCTCAAATCATTTATGTGTCTTCTAGCTCAGGTTTAGATACAAACATTTCTAATGAGATGTTTGAGGAAACCGTAGTTGAAAATCTCGCAGCTCTTAGATATAGATCCAATCCCTACCCTTTAAAAACTAAGTTTTCTACCTCTATACTGTCAACTTCCCATTCCAACCATCCACAATCACCTATCCGAACAACAAGACCAACCTCACCTATCCTTTTCATACATCCCTCTAATCCTCACTCACCTTTAACTATGGATCCTATCCACAAAGTCACTTTGAAACATCCTCAGATGACTCACCTGCCTCAGACTCCACCCAGCCTCAACCTAAACCTCATACTCCCATCCCTCTAGACCTAGAACCTTTTATTGCCTCCATTTCCTCTAACTTCTTAAACTTTGATTCATTCATTACCTGTCTTACTACTAATATTACAAAGATTAGGAACTTGAATGCTCAAATCTTGGATCCAGATGAAGTCTCTAGTCAATGAAAAAATGTCCTTTCTTTTGTCACAACCTTGATTAAGGATAACATGGAGCATGGAATGCATTTGGCCGCATAGAACTCCAGTGCTTCCAAAAAAACTGATGAGATCATCTATATTAAGGTCTTGCTTTTTCAGAAAGCTCATAAAAAATAGACCAAAAAGCAACGGATTGTTGCTTCAGAATGTCCATCCAGTATAAACAACTTTCTCGTGGATTATGCTCATCTAGATTCACCAGTGGTTGCTCCCTTCACACCATTACAGCTTCCTCTTATCATTCCACGTGTTGAGTTCCCTTCCTTAGATGTTCCTGCTACTATTGTGTCAAAAGTTATTGCGTCTACCTCTGAAGGTCCTTCTATCATTTCCTCTACATCGGCATTTGACCTATCTTAGTTTGCAAGAAGGAGGACTTTGATTGCTTAGAAGCTTAAACTAAGGCGTTCATGGAAAAATATCTAAGAATCAAGAATTTATTCAGAATATCTTAAGACATATCTTAGCTAGATAATTCAATCCTCACCCTAAATTTTTGGTTCACTATTTCTTGTACTATGCACTTTCTAATGACATTTCACACCGTTTTGTCTGATGAAAAAATGGGGAATATGTTTTGTAAAAACAATTTCTTTTCAGAATGCCATACTCCACATTTTTTTTGAAACCTAATAATCTTAAGAGGTAGCTTTACCATTTTACTACTTTAATTTGTTTTTATCACTTTATTATTAAGAAACATTGTTCACAAAAATAGATATTTGTCATCGACAAAAGATGGGAGATTGTTATAACCAAGTTGGTTTGAAGAACAATGACCCTTAATTGTTTTGATGATAACATAACTTATTTTGTGGGAACAATTTATTGTGTTAATAATTTATTTAAGTGTGCAGGCTCTTGTCATGAGAAGTAAACGTTTTTATGTTGCATCCTCTGATGAATAGAAAAGCTAATCAAAGCAGTTCTAGCAATACCCTGTTACATCTTTTGAAATATAATTGATTCTAAAAAGCTCACTCACAACGGACCTCTGATGAATCTTCTGAGAAAATTTCACTCTGATTATTCTACGTCTGATAATCTCGGCATCTAGTTTGACTACTGATAAATTCAAAACTCTGATAAAGTCAACACTATGATTAAAGTTAACACTTTGATAAGTAGTCTACGCTCCAACAAGCTCTGCTCATTAAAGAAGACTTATCCTCTGATTGTAGAAGTACATAACATCCTCTAGTCATCTTTCCTTTTCTGTCAAAATACGTTGAATCAATCATGAAGACAAATTTGGACAAGCGTTTAATGCTAATTCACACTCTTTGAAGATTTGATACGTGCTATTAATGCACATGTTGATTTCATGCAATCACAACAACGGTCAGAAACCCTAATAGTCTATTTGATACTCTATAAAAGGATTTGTGACTGTCACAAAAAAAAAACAATAACAACAATGAGAAAACAAGAGAAACATTTATGTCATTAAAAATACTTGAAAATTTCTTGTATTAGCTCTATGTGCTGGGAAACCTAAGAAATCTTTTGAGAGCAAAAATATGTGTAAACAGTTTTGTGTGAGAATTAGTTTTGAACCCAATCTGAAAACTTTGTAGTTTTGTCAAATAGCGGCTACTGTCCTCAACAACTTGACTGTGTTAAGCTAGAAGGTTAAGAAGACTTGAACATAGTAAGTTAGCTAGAAGGTGTTCAGTGAACGTGTGATTCCATTGGTTAATAGTGGATTAAATCTTTTTTTGTGAAGGGAGAATGTAGCTACCGTGTTGGTGGTGAACTAGGACAAATTGGTTTGTGCATCTTTCCTTATCTCCTTAGTTATTGTTTTACTCATTCCTGTTTTCGACATTGCAGTTTTTAAATTAAGTTTTTGAAACAAAACACAATTCAAAAACCCCATTTTCTTGTGTTTCTCTCTCTATAGATCTTGGAAGTAGAAATCTTGGATCTTAGCTTGTAGTCCTTTTGAACTAAAAAAAGGTTATAACAAACATCTCTCTTTCTCTCTTCATTCTATGTTGTGGCCAACTTTTTATTTGTGGAGTTGTGTTTTCTTTGTGTGTTCTTGAGGATCTAACTCAAATGATGATGAATGTGCTTGTGTGAGTGTTTTAAAAAGATCGAACATTTTGGCATTCAGAGCTAAAGTTCAATGAGTTGTGAGTGAAATAGTGACTAAAATTAATCTTAGAATAAATGAGCTTTTTAGTAAGGAAGAGTCAACCTTAAAGCCTCCATTTTTAGTATGATTTCACAAAACCAAACACTGTTATCGTGTTCAAGAGGTCCAAAAACAATGGCATATGAAATTTCGCGGCAATATCCAGCCACACGCACGGCTGTCGGAGTCCCACTTGTCGACCACGCGTCACCACTCTTTTTACGCGTCACCACTCTTTTTACGCACGACCATGTATCCATATTTCCACGTCGCCACACCATGTCTTCTTACACCTCAACTACCACCTCATCAGTTATGTCCTTTTTTTTGCATCCAACCACTTTCAACCACATGTCACTTCTTTCAAGGTAAGCACAACAATCATTTTTAAAAATTGCAGGTAATCCCCTGATCTTTAAATATTTACATTTTGGCCTCTCAACTTTCAAAAATTGTAAATTGACCTTAACCTTTTGAAAATAAAATTTTGACCCTAAATTTTTACAAGTTTCTGATGTGGCCCTATGTCTTTAGAAATTTTCAAATTTGGTCCTACCTTTCTGTAAAATAAACATGAATAAATTTTAAAAAAAAACTTAAAAACAATTAAGAGAATAAAATATAGGCGAAGCTTTAAGAAGAGAAATTCAACAATTACAAGAAATTGTGAATGCTTAGAAAGTTCTATTGGTCGAATACCGATAAGGATCAGAATAGAATTTGACACCTCCATTAGAGATTTGTCATTGAATAGATGTCATCATCACATCGACGTTCGTCTAGAATTGGTGACATCAGTGTAGAAAGTTCTGATATTGAATGAAAACTCCAGCCCGATGAGTTTGTAGATTGGCTTCAAACTGTTGAATGTGTGTTCGAATACAAAGATGTACTTGAAGAGAAGAAGATAAAGTTCATTGTTGTCAAATTAAAGAAGCAAACCTCCATATTGTGGAAGAATCTTTAAAAACAATGTGAACGTGCTGATTTAAAGCTATGAGTTATTGGAAGGAGAGTTCCAAAGTTGATAAATTACAATATAAGAGATTAGTGGGAAAGTTGATTTACTTGGCACACATTAGGTCATATTTTGCATAAGCTGTTAATGTGGTGAGTCAATTAATGCATGACCCGAGGATAAGATATTTATAAGTAATAGACTGTGTTCTACAATCTGTCAAAGCCACTTTGGTAAAAAGACTCTTGTTTAAAAGAGGTGGAAGCCTAACTATGGTGGCGTACACTAATGTTGATTATGTCGGTTCAGTTATTGATAGAAGATATCTTTCAATTTATTGTACTTTTTTGTGTGGGGACCTTATTACTTGGAGGAGTAAAAACCAAAATGTAGTGGCTCGATCAAGAGTTGAGTCATATTAAAGCTATGTCACAAGGAATTTGTGAGTTATTGTGGATGAAAATTGAATTAGAATATTTGAAGATAAATAGTAAAGGCCCTATGAAGTTGTTTTGTGACAAAAATCGATTATAAATATTGTTCAAAGTTTATTCAGCATGACAGGACAAAACACATTGAGATAGACAAACATTTCATCAAAAAGAAGTTGGATATATAGTGGATTGACAAATACAACCTACATTCCTTCTGGGCGTCAACTGATAGATGTGTAACAAATGGATTACCAACAGAAAGATTCAACGAACTTTCTTGCAAGTTGGCAATGATAGATGTCCATTTACCAATTCAAGGGAGAGTGTTATACATATTTTACAATATTTGTTAATTAGGCCCATTAGCGTTCATTAAGCTCATTAGATTTAGCATAGTCTATAAAAAATTTAATGATTGTACTCCTATTATCATTGAAATAATATTCAAAAACATTTTCATATCATGATAAACACTTTCATGTGTTTGATACACATATGGTAACAAACTGAATAATATTATTTTATTAAATCATGTTTAAAAAAAATTCATTGACACTACTAAATAAAGAAATTCAAAAATTATATTTTATATTTTAGTAAGTTGAATGAAAATATGATATATATTACATATATACATGTAAATCACAAAACTACCCTTTAAAAAAATATATATTTATTTTAAAAATTAAAATTCATATTTTTACAATTCTTAGTTATAATCTTTTTTAAAATATTTTAATTTCAATTGATTTTAGTTTATAAAATAATAAAACTATCGGTATGATAAAATCATATTTTTTTTAAATTTATTATGTATTTTCTATTTATTAATTTAATATTTAATTATATTTTTTTAATTTATATTTATATTTTATTAGATTTTAATTTTTTTATATTTTAATTTATATTTTACGAAGGTGACAGAGTAAATTTTTTAGTTTTTATTCTATTCTGTTAGTTTGAAATCTAATTCATATTTAGGATAAAATTATTAACTTGAGAGACAATAGGATAAAACCCATGATTAGTTTATTATATAACATTGATTTATCAAATACTAAATTGAGACATAATATGATAGTTATAGTATATCATGTCTCTTATCCCGATCCATCAAACATTAGATGACGATGTAATGTGCAATTTGTTTGTGATGACTTATTAATTTAAAAGAGCACGGAACAAATAACCTTTAAAGCATGAATGTTAATTAAATAATCCAATACAAATGAAACAGCAACACCAATAATATATTTTTAATTTTGCATTTAAATATTACATAAACATTACATGTAGCATCCAAACACATTTAAGTTGTTTTGAAAATTTATTCCCTTCAAACAATTCTTTTTTTCACCATAATCTTCAAACCATGTTTCATGTGTAGAACAACAGAAAGACTTGGGACTATGGGATGTTCTTCCACCAATTGAATATTATAATTCAACAATATAGCAACAGCAACCATTTTAATTTCAGTGAAGCTTATATCCTTACCCAAACAACTCCTTGGTCCAGCATTAAAAGCAATGAACTTGTAAGAAGGTACATGAATTATCCCTCCTTTATTAGAAATCCACCTCTCTGGCTTAAATTCCAAGCAATCTTCTCCCCAAATTTCCTCCACCCTTCCCATTGAGTATAGAGAATACACTATCATTGTATTTGACTTAATTTTATGTCCACTAGGAAGCACATCAAATTTAATTGCACATTTGTGTTCAAAAGGAATTGGTGGATAAAGCCTTAAGGCTTCACATAAAGCTCCATGTAGATAAACCAATTTACTAAGCCCTTCTTTTCCTAATTCTTTCCAGTTACTTTCTTTTGATAGTAAATTTTCCTTGATCTCTTCAAGAATCTTAGCTTCAACAAAAGGGTGTGTTGCCACTAGCCAAAAAAACCATGTAAGGCTAGAACTTATAGTGTCTCTTCCAGCTGCAAGTAGATTAATTGCTGTGTCTCTTAGAAACTTGTCATCTATTAGATTTGGTTGTTCCTTTTTTTCTACTTCAATATTCATAATGGTAGTTAGCAAATCAAATTGTTGTAATTTGTCTTGCATATTAATCTTGGATTTGATTTCTGCATACAACATTGTATTTTGTTTATTAAAAATTGGAGAAAAGAAAAATTATCATTAATTAAAAGACACTAATAACTATTTTTAGAGACTAATATGTAAAAAAAGGGAAGAGGGAATTTATTATAAAGTAAAGAGGGAATTTGAAATTCAAAGGCTCCGTTCGAGGTGGTTTTCTGTTCTAAAACTTTTAAAAACTAAAACTATTTCAGTTTTCAATTTTCAATTTTATGTTCAGAATTTTAATTTTTATTTGAGTTTCAGTGCTTATTTAATTTGAACTAAATCACTCTCTTTACATTGTCTCAGGATGAATTCACCAAATATAAAAAGATATTGACACATAAAAATAATGTAAAATGAAAAAAATTATATTAAATTTTAATTATTTTAAAATAATTCAAATATCATAAAATTATAATTAATTTAATTATAATAATTTTAGTAATAGTGGTTAAAAGTGGTATTTATGGAAGATGACTATCATACGTAGTAGTGATCACTCGTCAGAGGCAGCTGTAGCAGTTAATAGTTCGAGGTGGTGGTCGGACCGTGACTGACAATGATTGTAGTGGTGGACATTGGTGGTGCTAATGAGGGGGAGATGGTGGTTGTAGGTGAGTGATTAGTGGTGGTGGGAGATGGGTGGTTGGTGGTGGTGGCAGGAGTCGAAGATGGTGGTCGGCAGTGGTCAGAGGTGGGTGGTGATTGTGGTGGTTGTCATCAGTGGTTAGTTAGTGGTGCTGGTGTTGACCAAAGATGGTGGGTGGATGGGTGGTGATGATAGAGGTGGCCGACGGTGGTTAGAGGTGGGTTTTCTGTGATGGGAGATGGTGGTTGGAGGTTGGTAGTGGTGGTGGTGCTCGTAGATGGTGATCGGTGGTGGTGGTGGTCATAGGTGGCAGTGGCAGTTGTTAGATGTGGATAACCAGTGGTGTTGGCACTGGCAGGTAGTGGTGGTGGTAGTCAAAAGTGGGTGGTTGGGGATGGTGGTGGTGGTGGTCGGAGATGGTGATTAGAGGTGGTGGTTGGTGGTTGTTTGAGTGATACTTATCTCTACTAATGGTGACATGTTAATTATGAAACAAAAATAAGAATTATAAAACGTATTTGTTTGGTTTTGAATTTTAAGGAAAATCTTTTTTGAAATTAAGTAAAAAAAACTAGACCCATTTTACTTGAACAAGTTTTGGTATTTGAAATTCTCCAAATTTTACTTTGATAAAATATCTCATGAAATTCCTTCATTTTGAAATTAGTCCAAATTTATTATCCAAACAAAGTTTTTTTGTATTGAAGGATTTGAATTCCATTAAAAAATTGTATTTCCTCAAAAAATTCTTTTATTAGAGTGTGTTTGGATGGGGTAATTAGAAATTCTAAGGAAATTAGAATTTTAGGCATTTCAAATGCTTCAATTGAATTTCGTTCATTTCTAAATTTTGTTGTTTGGATAAAAGAATTTTTCTTTTGAAATTGAGCTATTTTTATAAATTTCAAATTTTTTGGGGCAAAAAATGAAAATTTAATTTGGGAAAAGTTTGAAATTTTAGAAAAGTTGAGGGACTATTTTACAAATCTTTAGAGATCAATTGGCAAAATTTGAGAGTTTTAGAGACCGATTTGCAAAAAAAAATATAGGGACTAATATGCAAATTTTAAAATATATATGATCACAATTATAAATTTGAAATATTATAAGGACTATTGTATGATTTATATTTTAAAAAGTAATGAGGGAATTTGAAATTCTTAAATTTTAGGTGGAATTTTAAATTCTCGAAATTGAACTTTGACAAAATATCTAGTGAAATCCCTTCATTTTAAAAATTTATCAAAATAAAGTAATTTGCATTGAAGTATTTGAATTTTTTTAAAATATTATACTTCCTAATAATATTATATTCCCTAAAAATATTCTTTTATCCAAACACAGTCTAAGTTATTTCTTTAAGAAAGAAAAATAGATACAATGAGATAATAAATAAAAAAAAATAGTATCAAAAGTAACAAAAATAAAATATATACTGTGGTTCCGATATGTGTAAAAAGCTAAAAACCACGGTTAAAAAGAAATGAATTTTTACATTTTTATCTTGGACGGGATTTTAGCATACAACATTTTATTTTGTTTATTAAAAAATTGGAGACGATAGCATTTATTAATAATAAACCGTTTAAATATAATTTTATTTTCTAAAATTATAGTATTTTTATTTTAATTTCTGTAAATTTTTTTTATTTAAATTCAATCTTTGCCATTTTAAAAATTATTGCTTTTAGCCTTTAATGTAATATGTAGTCAAATAAAATTTTAGTCATGCAATTATAGTATTTTTTTTATTTTAATCATTGTATGTTTTTTTATTAGATTCAGTCTATGCAAATTTAAAAACTATTGCTTTTCGTGTATATCATCAACTTATTTGGCCACATTAAAAGAAGACTAATCACTATTTTACAATTGTCTCCGAAGATATTTGAACTTTATCATTTTAGATTATAAGTTCAAGTTCTTACCACTTAGCCGAGACCTGATGCATTTGATTTGTGCATCAACCATTTGATCAATGATTTTCTGATTCTCTACAAACTTTTTCTCATCACCAATTTGAAGCCATTTCTGAAGTTTCCACAAGAATCTTGGCTTGATATGTCTAGTTAACAATGTGTCCTCTATTTGATTAAAAGCTTTCTCACTTGCAATTTCAGGGAGATCAATAGAAAGACAAATAGGATCAAATCCTAAAACTACAGAGCATATGTTGTCAAAAGTTAACCTTTGAAAAACATCTTGTAAATCCACTTGCAACCCTTTTTTACAAGCATGATCAAGAAACACAAGGAGACAACTATCAACTTTTGCCTCAAATGTTTTGTGAATAAATGTCTGAAAACTTACCTGCTTGAAGACTGAATGAAGAAGTGTTCTATTGTACTTCCATTTGTGGGAATCAGACCTGAAAATTCCATCTCCAAGTACTTCAAAAATCTCCATGAAATCGTCTCCTTTACCATAGTTTTCGAATTTCGTGCTTGTTATGTGTTGCACATTCATTGCATTGCTAGTGAAAACAATTTTCATGTTTGTTAACCATGGTCCTTTAAAAATGATAGTTCCTCCATTTTGTTTCAAAATTGAGTTTGAATATTCATGAAAATTTGAAATGTTGAATGAGATACTTGGTAGCATTCCAAAAATGGGCCAATTTGTGATGGGTGTGATTCTGTTGAGTCTCCAATAATGGATTACAATGAAAATAAGAACTGCTACAAGGATTTCTCCAATACCAAACCCACTCATTGTTTTTTGTTGGAAAATGAATTAACTAATATTTTAATATATGATAATACTCACCACAAAAAATACTTTTAATATTTGCTTTTGTTCTTAAGGACAAAGAAATAGAAATTTAGTAGAAACATGGTAGTCTCTCTCAATGATAGTAATTCACCAGGATTACTCCCTTTGTTGTGGTATACTATAGTGCTGCAACCATGCAAGTTATTTATAATATTTTTTTGTGAACTTTCCGGTCATCATCTCATAATGGTTATTGAAAAGTGTTCAGTTTTTGTTTGAATTTATCAATCTAAAAGACAATTTTTATAAGGACGTGTATTTGAGAATATAGAAAGATGGAAAAAAAAAACTTCTTAATTTTTTCATCAACATTAATATTTAGATATTTTTTATTTTTCTATATTTATTAGACATTTCAATTTTTGTCTATCTCTCTTTTTCTACCAGATCATCAATATATTATATTTATCACATCATTCTTTTTTTTTTTCTTTCTCTCAAAGTACTCACAAGGTGCATGAGTGTCGATACATTCATTATGTGTCTCTCTTATTATAAGATCCTCCAACACATTTTAAAGGTATTAAAAAATGTGGTTGTATTAATAAATTTTTCAAACAAAAATGTTGCTTTTATATACTTATCCCTATAATTATCGAAATCACAAGAGAAAGAATATGCAATTATATTTTCCAATGATAATTTAATTAGGAGTATTTTTTGTAAAGAAATAACTATCAGATATTTGTGAATGGTTTTATATTAACGACAAAGAAAAAGGAAAAAAGAGTCTTATATCGAGAGACGAAGGAGTATAATTTTTCTTTTTTCATATTGTCTCTTTTTTTTTTATACTGCATAGGAACTATCGGACATGCATGTTCTACACAATTGACAGTTGGTGGGATGCCATAGTAGGAAGGAATGCCGCACTATAGTGTACTCATTATACTATTTAGGCTAATTTTCATGTATGGCTTAGGATATGTCCGGAATTAGGGTCTTAGTAATTTAAAAGTTCGATTTGAAGGTAAGTAAAATTTGATTAAAAATTATTTCAGTCAAAATTTAAATTTAGATTTATTTTAAATAATTTATTTTTAATTAAAATTCATTAATCACTTGAATTCAATTCCTTAATTAAAGATCAAATCATATTTTAACATAATGATTTAGACATTTACATATAATATTAATATTATATTTTGGGCATTTGGCATTATTATTATTATTAATAAAGTTCTTAGATCTTAATGGTATTAAAGCAACACACCTTTCTCTATTTTTAATGATAACACACATTATTAGATGATAATTAGCCCTTTAATTTGAGATAGTCTTTAATTAAAATGTTGTTATATTGTTAAACACTTATTATGACCTAGTTATTTTTTCTGTTTTCACAATTAGTTAGATAGGTCTACCTACACCATCTATATAAGTCAGACTATGTTGTTGTAAATAAATTAAATTTCAATAATAATAATTTTGATGTTATTCATTAATTCTTGCTTTTACTCTAATATAGTATTAGTTGATATTTTCCTAATTTCTCTCCCTTCTTCCGCATCCTAGCTTTTCTAATTTCCTCTCAACTTGAAAACTTCATTTCTCTTCTTAATTCATCCATGGCGGCAGAATCTGATTCGGATCACAATTCCACCATTCATCTTTCCAATGAAATAAAAGATGCAACCCAAAATCCCCGCAACTCTTATTATCTTCACCCCTACAAGAATCCAGGGGCCGTTCTCGTCGCCCCACCTCTAAGCGACACCAACTACTACAACTGGAGCAAATCAATGAAATGCACTCTCTCTTCCAAAAACAAACTCGTTTTCATCAATGGCAGTTTACGGCAACCACCGTCAACAGATCCGAATTTCGAGTTGTGGGATTGGTGTAATAACATGGTCCTTTCTTGGATCACCATGACTTTGTCGCCTCACATTGCTCATAGCACGATTTGCTCCGACAGTGCACGAGAACTTTGGTCCGATCTTGAAGATCGCATCACCAAAGGAAATCATTTTCGTTTTTCTAATTTACTCAAAGATTTGCACTCAATAAAACAAGTGGATCGTTCTTTATCAACCTATTATACTAATTTGAAGATTTTATAGGATGAATTAAAGTTTTTACGGCCTACCCCTTCTTGTTCTTGCCCTACTCATTGCACATGTTCTTTAAGCTCTTCCGTCAAAGACTATAAACACAACGGATACATCATCTGTTTTCTCAAAGGCCTCAATGACAACTACAAATAATGCCCGAACAC
The DNA here is from genome assembly GCA_037974735.1 of Cicer chorassanicum. Taxonomy (NCBI): domain Eukaryota; kingdom Viridiplantae; phylum Streptophyta; class Magnoliopsida; order Fabales; family Fabaceae; genus Cicer; species Cicer chorassanicum. The sequence goes on along the minus strand of JBBPBP010000003.1, from coordinate 37,484,127 downwards.
AAATTCTCCTCATGGACCCTTTACCATCATTGAGCAAAGTCTATTCCCTTGTTGTTCAACAAGACCTAACTCCTACTCTAAATCCTAACCCTAATTCTACTTCTAATATCACTTCTTCTGACTCTGCTATTTTTTTCTATAAATTCTGGTAATTCTAATCCACCAAAAGGTCATAATAGTCAACCAATAGGTAGAGGTTGTGGAAAAGGGCAAATATTATGTAGTCATTGCAACAAAACTAATCACACTGTTAAAACTAATATTTTAAACATGGATTTCCTCCCTGTTACAAATCCAAGACTCAACTCAGCAATAAATCATCTAGTGATGGGAAGAAATCACAACTTGCAAATTCTTCTGTTAATGACTCACTCACAAAGGAAGATTATCAGTTCTTGATCAATTTGCTAAAATATTCAAAGGGGGCAAGTTCTACCTCATCCACTAAGAAGGATAATGAAGTTGATCGTAACCCTCATGTGGTTTCTAGTATTTCCAAGACAGGTAAAAATTACCAACCTCAAAACATATGGATATTGGACTCTGGTGCATCAGATCATGTGTGCCATAACATTAAGGCTTTTTCAACTATCAAACAAATTGCTCTTGTTTCCATAATTTTTCCTAATGGAAGTAATCTGTGTGCACACTTTTCTGGCACTATTTCTTTCAATCCTTCTTTTTACCTTAAAGATGTTTTGTTTATTCCTTAATTTCATTTCAAATCTTATATCCATTTCAAAATTAACTCAAAATCTTAATTGCAAATTGGTGTTCTCACACAATTTCTATGAAATTTAGGATATGGATACCAAGAGGATGATTGGGAATGTGGACCTCATTAATAATCTCTACATCCTCAATACATCTTCTTTCACTAGTGTTTTAGATTCTAATAGGGTTTATGCTTCTGTTAATACCACTCAATGTAATTCTTTTGACCTTTGGCATTATAGATTAGGTCATCCTTCTTATAACGTCTCTCAAATCATGTGTAAATAATTTCCCTATATTTCTTTCAATAAAAATCTTGTTTGTGATTCTTGTCATATGGCTAAACAAAGTAGGCTTCCTTTCTCTTATAGTAATAGTTTATCTTCACATTCTTTTCAACTTGTTCATATGGATATCTGGGGCCTATAAATATTGTTTCTTTGAATGGGTTTTCTTACTTATTAACAATTGTTGATGACTTTACTTGACATACTTGGGTATTTTAATGAGTGCCAAATCTGAGACTCGAATGCATATTCAGAACTTTATTGCCTATGTTTCTAATCAATTTTGTACACATATCAAAACCATAAGAAGTGACAATCGGGCAGAGTTTCTTATGCCCTCATTTTATGCTTCTTTAGGCATTATACATCAAAATCTTGATGTAGAAACCCCTGAACAAAACTCTGTGGTTGAAAAGAAACATCGACATATATTAAATGTTACAAGAGCTCTCTTACTCCACGCTCATTTGTCTAAATGTTTCTGGTCTCATGCCTTAAATCATGCTGTTTTTTTTAATTAATCGAACATGCACCCCTGTACTTAAAAACAAAACACCCTTTGAACTTTTGTATAAATCTTCCCCTACCTTTAATAATTTAAAGGTCTTTCGTTGTCTTGCTTTTGCTTCAACATTAACTAATGCTAGAACTAAATTAGATCCTAAGGCTAGAAAGTGCATTTTGTTAGAATATAAACATGGGACAAAAGGGCACATTCATTTTCATTTGCATAATCATGATACTTTTATTTCTCGAAATGTTATTTTCTATGAGTCAATTTTTCCTTACAATGTGAATCTACCCACTGCTTGCAATAGTGACTTGATCAATCACCATGATCAATTGTTTCTTTTTGATGTTCCTATTGATGCTCCTGTTACTAATCATGCTCCTCATACTAATTTGCATGTTAATGATTCCCTTATAAATGATAACCATGCTGATAGTTCCTTTGATACAGGAGTAGTACTTCCCATTATATTAGAACTCTTAGAAAGTCTAATAGATCAAGGAAACCTCATAACTACTTGAATGACTAACAATGTTATGCTACTATACAAAAAAAATTGATATTTTGTATCCTTTTTCTGTTGTTCTTTCTTACTCAAATATATCTTCAAATCATTTTAAATACATGAATGCTATTACTAGTAACTTTGAACCATACCATTACAAACAAGTTGTCCAACATAATGTTTGGGTCAAGGCTATGGATGATGAACTTTAGGCCCTAAAACAGAATAATATGTGGATCATCACCACTCCACCCCATGGTAAGAAGCCCATCAGATGCAAGTGGGTCTACAAGATCAAACACAATTTGGATGGTTCAATAGAAAGGTATAAAACGCGTTTAGTTGCAAAAGGATATACTCAAATTGAAGGTATTGATTTCTTTGACACTTTTTCTCCCGTTGCAAAATTAACTACAGTAAGATTACTCTTTGCTATTGCTTCTTCTCAAAATTGGTTTTTACATCAATTGGACGTACACAATGCATTTTTACATGGCGACTTAGATGAAGATGTTTATATGGAATTACCTCCTGGAATTTCATCTAACAAACCTAATCAAGTTTGCAAACTTTTGAAATCTCTCTATGGATTAAAGCAATCTAGTAGACAATGATTTGCAAAATTGTCATCTGCATTAATTTCAAAAGGATATATGCAATCCACTGTTGATTACTCTTTATTCACCAAGAGATTGCATAAATCCTTCACTGCAATTTTGATTTACGTTGATGATATAATTATTGCAGGAAATAACCATCGCGAGAGCACTTTCATCAAGGAATTTCTCCACACTTCATACATAATTAAGGACTTGGGAGACTTAAAGTACTACCTCGAACTTGAAGTGGCCAGATTTAAACAAGGAATCCACATATGTCAAAGAAAATACACTCTAGATTTATTATCTGACACTGGTTTGCTTGTAGCCAAACCTGCCAGCACTCCAATGATGAAAGGCACTAAACTGAGCAATGCCAATGGTACCCCTATGCAAGATCCATCCATCTATCGACGACTAATCGACAAGCTTAGTTACCTAACAAACATAAGGCCATATATCAGTTTTCTATACAAAAACTCAGTCAACATATGAATTCCCCTTCAAATACTCACTATGAGGCAGCTATAAGAGTATTAAAATATCTCAAATCTTCTCTTGCATTGGGCATTTTTTTGTCTCCAAATTCTGCCCTCCAGCTTAAGGCATTTTCTAACTCTGATTGGGCAACCTGCCCTGATACACACAGATCAGTAAACGGGATTTGCATATTTGTTGGGGACTCTTTAATCGCATGGAAATCAAATAAGCAAGCCACCATTTCTCGCAGTTCCTCAGAAGCCGAGTACAGAGCCATGGCCGCTACAGTATGTGAAGTACAGTGGCTGACTTACTTACTCACTTATCTGAAAATTGATTTTGTCAATCCTGCTCTACTATATTGTGATAGTCAATCAACAAGGCATGTAGCGGCTAACTTCTCATTTCACGAACATACCGAGCACATCGAGCTTGATTGTCACTTGGTCCGTGAAAAACTTCAAAAACAAAAAATGTTCCATCTTCTTCCTATCAAATCATCTCAGCAGTTGGTTGACATTTTCACTAAAGCATTGTCCATTCCATTCTTTTATTTCCAAGCTGGCCTTAATTGACATATATTCTCCAGCTTGTGGGAGGGTATTAGATGATAATTAACCCCTCAATTTGAGATAGTCTTTAATCAAAATGTTGTTATATTGTTATAGACTTATTAGGACTTAGTTATTTTATTTGTTTTCACAATTAATTAGATAAGTCTACCTACACCATCTATATAAATCAGATTCTGTTCTTGTAAATAAATTTAATTTCTATAATAATAATAATTATGATGTTATTCATTAATTTTTGTTTTTACTCTAATACACATCATTTTATATTTAAAATTTTATATAATTTAACTGTAATATTTACTACTATTTGTAAAAAACTTATTATACATTTATTTGAAATTAATCAATGAAATATCAAATCATTTAAAATTTAACAAAGTTTGTAGTTAATCTACTAAAAAGACTTTTAATTTAATAGTAAATTTGTATTGTTATTTGTAAGAAGTTCTTAATTAGACCAACTCTATTTCATAGTATGATCACTAAATAAGAACAATTATTGAATATATTATAAATTTGGCCTATAGCCCATACAGATAAAAACGTCTAGCTCCGCGTCTATTATCAATCGCCGATTACCTTATTACTAATAAATATTGTATATTATTAAAATATTTAAGAGTTTTTGTCATTTATATGTATATACACTCTCTTCATTTTATAGGATCATTTAATAGTTTATTCCCCAAATGATTATATATTAAATGCTCTTCAGACTCATTTTTATTAGATAAATCAAATTAATGAAAAATGAATCAATTTTGTCGGTTCAATCGGTTGAAGGAGAACCGAATCGGTATTTAATTCATTACTTGCTAAAAATAACTCAACTTAAAACTGGAGAGAGAAAACTAAAAAATTGGTAAAAAGGAAAAAAAAATTTAGTAAAATTGAAAGAAACCAACAGTTTAACCGATTCGGCAAGTTGGATGCCTCTAAAAAAAACGGAAGATGACATTTTGGTTCAATTTTTGAACTTTGGAATTTTTATCCACACCGGATCAGTATTCGGTCTAATTTTAATTACTTTAAGAGAGATACATATTTATTTTAATACTTATTCCAATTTTATTTATAAACATGCAACTTTCTTCATAATAATTTTTGACCTCATATATAAACAAAACTCAACTGTATTTAATCCGTTTATTCCAAAAATACCCCTTAACCTAAATTCAACTAATATTTAATACTTTCGTACTAGTTAACTTTACTTTTGTTTTTGGTCCCGAGAAGCAATTACTCACGGCACTTGTACCAATTCCATGTTTCAACTTGCTTGTAAATTATCATAAGAATAGCAAGACCGTAAGTTTCCAACCCTAGAGTCCTCTCCCTCCTCTCTGTTGTTATTATTATTTTTTTTTAATCTTTTCTTCAACTAAAAAGAAGTGGTTATAGCTAATTTTTTATTCGAAATCACTTTTCTAAGTTGCTTTTTTTATGTTGTTTTATTTAAATATGTGATTTTCACGCGTATTTAATTTCTCGTGATTTCGTCATCTTATTGCAACATTTTAATTTCCCGTCTTATTGTGGTGTTGTTGTTTTGGTTTTCTAATTTGTGTATTCGTTTGGTTTCAGATTGATAGATCAACTTAAATCCAGTGCAAATTCAATCAATGACTTTAATATTTTTAACATTGCAGCTCTTAACGCATGAGTATTTCAGACACTTCATTTTTACCATATTTATAGGTTTTGTCACAATTATAGACATTATACCGTTTTGTGCTATTAACTTAAATATTGTGAGTTTATTCGCAAATTTATCATTTTTATTTTTAACAACTTCAAATTGTACGGTATCGGTGATTATCATTTTTAATAAATAAATAAATAAAAACTTGCTTGTAACTTGATTTACTGAACTGTTTCAATTGTACTTTATTTTTTCTAATCTTTTGTTTGAAAATTTGATTACTCCATCTAGTATTCTCATTTCATTTGTCTTTTTTATTGGAAAATCTTTTTAGAAATATTGAAAAGCACTTCAATCACATACTATGAGTACCAGCAGTAATACTACTGCTACATCTCCCAAGAAGTTTTCGGTGGAATATATTACTTTAAAATAAAATGTAATTAAAAATTGTTAATGAAAAGTTAATATATTTGATTTTAATTTCTAATCAAATATATTAATTTTTTAGATGTTATTTTTATTTATATTTTATTATGAAAAAAGTATAAAAGAAATTCAATCACTAAGTATCTGTATTAATACTTCGACTCCAATTTTACTTTCTCTGAGGCTTGCATTTATTGTAAGTGTTGGAAATTGGAAATTAATTGAACTTTAAATTAAGATCGTGTGAATTGAAAAAATTATAAAAGTTACATATAAGAGAAATTTTATACAATGTTAGTGTATATAAAATGAATGTAGGATTTTTGGAGGATGTGCTTCAATAGATATTTAATTTTATGGATGACGGAGAACACACTCAAACTGATCACAATTCACATATAGCCGAAAGTTGATTGGACTTGTCTGTGTGATGTATTATGTTTTAGTAACCGAATAATAATAATAATAATAATAATAATAATAATAATAATAATAATAATAAAAATCTTTAATGCATTTTTTTTCTCTCAATGTTATTGTCACACTTTTTTTTGTTATGTTTGACTAAGTCCTCCTTGTTCGGTTCCAACGATCCACAAATCTCACACTTTTGTTTTTGACTCTATTCACTTTAGAAAGTGCTCCAAAAACTAAACATTTTTTAGTTTTCTCTCTTATCCTTTTTCTGCTTCATCTCCTATTTATTTATGCCCCTTTACAGAAAAATGTCCTTTCATATTTACAAATGATCATAATACTATACTTCTACTTCTTAGTTATCATAGTAGCCATATTGAGGGTGTAATTCTAGAACGATTTTCTACAGTGCAATAAAATACTGATACCGTTTGTTATTGGCTGTTTTATCTTGAGGACATTGTGGTTGATAGTTGTTTGCACAATTTTGGGTAGTGCCGTAAAATGTCTTAAAGAGAACAACCTAGTCAACGACTCAACCTAGTAATATCTTTAGTGACTGAAAATTATTTTTAAAAATTGTTTTTCGAAATTCAAAAACAACAATTTTAAAACATTTCTTTCTGCCATGTCTACAAAAGAAATTACTAGTTAAGGCTCTACTACTTCTAATTTCCACAAACCGTTTCGATTTGAGGGATGTCATTTCAAACGATTGACAACAAAATATATTGTTTTTCTTAACTACAAAAGGTTGCCAACATTCTAAAGGATGACATTCCAGTGGTTCATGAAACAGTTGAACAAATAGAAAAGGATAAGAAAGTTGCAGAATTAATCCAGTGGGAGGCAAATGATTACTTATGTAAGAATTATATTCTTAATGGATTTGTTGATGATCTGTATGTTTAATATAGTACCAAAAACACTACAAGAGATGTTTGGGGCACTCTAATGAAGAAATATGATACTGACGAAGCTGGTGCTAAAAATTATTATGTGAACCGTTACCTCAAGTATCACATGGCTGATGACAAATCCGTGGATGCTCAATCCCTTAAAATTCAGAAGATAGCTCATGACATCATCATTGAATGTACGGATTTAGATGAACAATTTCAAGTTGCTGTTATTATTGACAAATTGTCCCTTGCTTGGAAGGATCTCAAAAATTCTCTTAGGCATAAAACAAAAGAAGTTTCTCTAGAAAGTATGATAAGTCATGTAACGCCCCAGATTTTTGATCTAAAGATTACTTAAAAATATTTGTTTTCTTATAAAAACGACAATAATTTTTTTTCCTTAGGAGTAGTTCATCATGTAATAAATTGAAGATGCATCAAAAATGACTTGATATATATTTTTTTTTTGTAAAAGAATGTAATGCAATTTAGTAAAATATTATTTATTTATTTATTTGCAAAGTTAATCTTCCATTTGTTAGATCGATATTCATTTACGCTCCAAAATAAAATAAATTCTCTTTAGGTGAAATTTAAAAAAAAATAGATTGACTGAAATTAATGACGATTCAAATATTTACTAGCGAATGAAAACTCACTTCTGCATTTCGATTTAAAGTTAATCATGAAGAGTAAATAACTTTACAAAGTACCACAAAAATTTATTCATACAAAACATTATTTTTAAATAAAGGACCCATTTTCCCACGCGCGTGCACCAAACAACACCATTCATGCAACTCTTTGAGATCATTAGTACCTAAATGTTGGTGTAAGGGGTCAGTTCATCCCACAACAAAATTAAACCAAAAAATAAATAAAAAGCCATAAAATATGAATATAAAATTTTTTCATAATAAAAGATTTAAATAAATTGATTTTTTTAATAGTTCCCAAGGACGTATCAAAAGTCATAAAATGTATCTAAATGAATCAAGTAGCAACTCACCGTAGCGCAAATAATTAGACCAAAATAAAAATAACAATAAAATGTATGCAAGTTATGCATGCTCCTAAAAGTATATGATCCGGATATAACCAGCCACATAGGCGTCCACACAGAAGTCACCCATACCAATGGGGGAAATTAAACCAGTCACACAAGCGTCCACAAAGATGCATATGATATGTCATGAAATGATAATGATGTTCAAAAGGTACATGTCACCATCCACTTAGATAATCACAAAGAGAACAATGTCCAACACACACATCACCAGCCACTTAGGGAATCACAAATATAACAATATTTAAAACACAAATCACCAGCCACCTAGGCAACCACAAATATAACAATATTTAAAACACAAATCACCAGCCACACAAATCACTAGCCACTTAGACAACCACAAAGATAAAATATTCAAGGTTAAATTTTAATCACATATAACATCAAAGTTTTATTCTCATTGATGCTTACAATCAAGAATCAGTAATTTTGTTATCCCAATATATAATACACAAACACGTAAATAAATGTCTTAAAGTCATAACTTTCATTTTATTAGTCTTTTAGGCATACAAATCATGGTTTACCACTAAACACATCACAAACATCAACTTAATCATGTTATCACAATTAAAATTAAAATTTTCATCAATTCCCCCAAGACTCATATATTATTCATAAAAATCAAAACTTTAAATTAAAAACATCCTAACGAACATATTACTCATGAAATCATAATACAAATCATAACTTTATAATTAAGTACACCTAGGCAATACAAAAATCGCAACTTTACATCAAAATTATGACAACAAGTATATTACTCATGTTATAATAATAAAAATCAAAATTTTATAATTAGGTTTATCAAGGCAAACATATTACTGATAAAAACAAAACATTATAGTTAAATTCTTTAAGGCACCCATAAAATCAACATTTTTCTTTTAAAACATCAAGACATCATATCAATATCTTACAAACTATTAATTTAATATCTAGCCTAACCTTGCATGGGAAAAAGCCCTTACCTTAGACGCTTTCTTTCTTAACACCTCTTGATTCGCACGAAAACTAACTCATGAGGCAATGATGAATTCAACACGAATAGACATTGGGATTTATGACTTAGAAAATTATTTTGGGAGTGTACGAATGACAAATAGGTGTGACAGCAAGAGGGTATAATGAAATGTATGAACAGGAGAAGCAGCCGTGAGATTGTTAAAATAAGGGGGTTTCAATAGCTATTTACGTTGCAATATTACCATTCATTTCTTGTCCAAAATGCTGCCAATGGTTACTATTTCTTTAATTTTATTAGGTTATTACAAAGCCAATTGAAATCATGTGTATGAGTTAATTATGATTAACTAATAGAGTTCACCCTATATTGTAGGGTGTCACACCACCCCTTTTAATTAAATAAATAAATTAGATGGTGTCACATCACCTTTTTAATTTTTTTATCCAATAGTTACGAAACCAAAAATTGCATAGAATAATTTTTGTAGAGCATTAAAATAAAATCATAATTTTGGTTTAAAAGAGAAGAATGCATGAGATATGAGATATAAAAAATGAGAGTAGTCTTTTTTGTTGTCCTCTCTTAATTGCACAAAAACTCATAATTAAATTTATAACATTTCTTTAAAAAAATGAATTAAAGGTGTTAAGAATGAGGGAATCTACATTATTTCATCTCTTAATTGGTTGAGACAAGTACATAAAGTCTACATTATGTCAAGACAACACCATGAATTGCCATAAAATCTCGTCATTAAGGAGAGTAAAAGAATGAATCACTATTTTTTTTATACTAAAGATGGATTGACCAAAAATATTTTTAAACACTTATATTTTCAAAACACTTATACCGAGTTTTACTAACTCTACTATCTCCTAAATTGAATAATTATTTGGTCGAAAATAAAACTAACAAACAATATAACTTCTATAAATTCTAATTTAATTAAATAATTCAACTAATAATTTATCAACTAAAAAAAAATCAAGCAAAACAAAAATATCACATGTCACACATAACAGAATAAAATACACATATCTAACACATAAATTTCATGATTATCAAAACTAATCCAATAAACAAAAGGCACAATAGTCCATTTAGGAAATAATCACATCATAAATCATCCCCATGTAATTATCACACCAAAACAATTAAATATAAATAAAGATTATAATTATTCAGGTAAAATTGACGGTGATAAAATTTAATTTAATTTATTTATACATAGAATAATTATTAATTAAATAATAAATCACGACAATTACTAAAAAGACACATATATAATATATATGAAAATATTGGGGTGTTACAAGTCACCTCTTAATTGAGGAATATTCCTATAAGCAAGACCAGAAATATGAAGTACTAGTTGTTTCAGACAACAACAAGAAATTCATTGGTGCAGTTCTGAAACCAATTGGAAAACCTTTCAAGAATCAGAACCGCAATATGAAGAATCATAACATGAATGGGAACCCTCCTAGGGCATCAATTGTGAAGCAATAACCATCTCCTAGAAATGAATCTGGCTAACAATTCATTTGCTACAACTGTGGGAAACCAGGTCTAATGAACACAAGTGTAGGTACAGGCAAGCTATACTACACAGGCTAACCTGACTGAAGAACAATTTGTTGCCATGATTAAGGAAATCAATATTGTTGGTGGATCAAATGAATGGTGGATTGAAACTTGCACTGCTCGCCATGTTTGCTATGATCGTGCTATGTTTAAAACATATATTGCTGATGAAGATAAGAAAGTGTTGTTCGAAGATACTCACACCACTAATGTTGCTGGTATTGGAGATATAGAGTTGCAGTTCACCTTTGGAAAAACATTGCTCGTAAATGATGTGATGCACACTCTTGAGATGAGGAAGAATCTGTTTTCAGGTTTTCTACTCAATAAAGCATGGTTTACTCAGTTTATAAGGGCCTTACCAAAAATGGTGTTTTAGTTGGGAAAGAGTTTGCCACTGATGGTATATTTAAGTTGAATGTTGAAATTAATAAATTGTCTCTGTCTATTTACATGTTGTGTGATTTTAATATTTGGCATGCTAGGTTTTGTCATGTGAGCAAATGAATAATTTCAAACTTAAACAACTTAGGTTTAATTTCAAAGTTATCCTTAAATAACTTAGAAAAACGTAGTTTTTGTAGTCAAACTAAAATAACCAAAAGCTCTAATAATACACTCTAATATATGCGAATTTGATGAGACTTTAACAAGAAATGGAAAGCGTTATGAGATTTAGAAGAAAAGAAAACTTAACTTGTCTTATCTTCGAACTTTGGGTTGTTTGGCTTATGTTAGGATCCTTGATCCCAAGTGACTTAAACTCGTCAGTAGAACTTATGAATGTTTATCCATTAGGTATGCAATAAACAACAAAGCGTATAGGTTTTTTGAACTAAATGCTAAAATGATCATAAAGTCAAATGATGTTGACTTTTATGAAAATAGATTTCCTTTCAAATCGAGAAATAGTGGAGGCATTGGAACTAGGCACATTCTTGTGAACAAGAGCATTGAAAGCAATAAAGAAGGTGAAACAGAACCTCGAAAAAGTAAGAGAGCAATAATTTCTAAAGATTATGGACCCAATTATACGATCTATTCATTAGAAGATGATCCAAAAAATCTTCAAGAAGCTTTGTCATCTTTGAATGCATATTTGTGGCAATAAACTATAAACGACGAGATGGATTCTCTAGAGTCTAACAAGACCTGGCAAACCTTGCTGCAAACTAATAAGTTGTAAATGGATTTTGAAAAAGAAACTAAAATCCAATGGAATTGTTGATAAATACAAGGCTCGTCTTGTAGCCAAAGGTTTTAGGCAAAAAGAAAATATAGATTTCTACGACACTTTTTCTCCAGTCACTAGATTTACATCTATTAGGGGTACTAATTTCACTTATTACTATTCATAACTTGGTGGTACACCAAATAGATGTCAAAATAGCTTTTTTAAATGGTGATTTGGAAGAATAAATCTATATGGAGCAACCTGAAAGTTTTGTGATTCATGGACAAGAAAACAAGGTTTGTAAGTTAGATAAGTCTTTGTATGGTCTCAAACAAACTCCTAAGCAATGGCATGGAAATGTTGATAACTTAATTATATCAAAGGGGTTTAAAGTGAATGAAAGTGACAAGTGTATGTTATGTTTTATTAATGGTGGTCTATTGATATTTGCACTTGAGTTTTTGAACATGAATTACATAGGTTGACAAGCTAGAAGCTACTCACATCAACAAGTGCAATGTATCTACTCTATAATGAGAGAATTAGAGTAGCATAAGAAAATTACTACAAGTAGTATCACAAGATCATGAAGATATTAAAATAGCTTTTTAAAATCTTGAAGTACAAACCATACTATGAAATTTCAAAATGTTTTCATGCATTGAAGCTATACAAGACTATGCTTGATTTTCAGTGACAAAACTCACAATGAGTTTTTGTGGTTTGAGAATATGTTGCATAAGTGCAAAATAAACTTTAAGTGTCATCTTACAAAAGCCCCTCACGAAAAGAAGGTTAAACATAAAAGGATTATAAAAAGAAATTGATGATGCAAATGAAGGATCATCAATAACAATGCAAGTATAACTGCACCATGCATCTATAAAACACACAACAAAGGTTGTAACTTGATGCCACACCATTTCAAGTAGTTTACTATGTCATCATTGCTACACCAAATAGCACAACTGAAATAGGAGGATGTGGTTGGTTATTTTACACACTACAACATCAAAGAATGATCATACTCATGATGAGTACATTCTTACCTATACTGAAGCATCTTAAAGAATATTCATTAGACAAAACACTTTTTATGCAAACACCAAGAAAAATTGAGAAAAATATTGCTTCAACACAAGTTTTTTTTTTTTTTTACGATGATTAACATAAAAGAAAAAATTCTCTTATATTTAAGAAATCATTCTCAACAATAATGAAAGTAGGTTGTTATGATAAGCATGTTTATTGCACTAAAAAATATTCCTACTAGTTCAGCTAAATATCAAGAATAAACTTTGAAGTATAAATCATTTTAAAAGTGAATCATTTATTAAGAAGTTTATTGATGATAATAATAGAAGGACAAATAAGAGAACATTATCATGTTTTAAACCATCACTCTGACGAAGTACATTTAAATTAGCTTTGCAAAATAACAAGGTTCAACTTTGACGAAGAATTCATTTGGAATTAAATTATTTATTCAGACATTTGTTTTTGAGAATGATTGAAGAATAATTAAAATTAGTTTCCTATGAAAAATTTGTCATGAAGGACTTAGCATGATCTAAGAGTGTGCAAACATTTATGAGGACTAGACTAGTCCACATTTGGTAAACTAAGATATTTCATGTGTGTGACTCTACTTCGTACTTTCAGTATACACTTATCACACTACACCCACTAAGCTAATGTATTGTCATGATGCAGTACTACATGTCGAAGTTAACTTAAAGTCTATGTATATCGAGAAACACAATCATTTAACAATTGAAGATTATATGAATCTCATGTTTAATGAGATTGATGAATTGCATGATGATAGATTAATTTCAATAGAAAATATTATTCAACAGAAAGAAGGTGCGGCAAGATTTATTGATATCCATGTTAAATTTAAATATTTTAATTAGATTGGAGAATTAGTGTGAAAAGTCATATTGCCCATAGATAAATATGCTCAAAAATATCGTAAATGGTCCTCAAAATGAAAGATTTTGTTTAGATTAGCAAATATTTTTTCAAGAAATGTTTATGCATTAATGGATGTTAATTCTGGTTTACCCATTAGAGCTACTACTGAAAAGTAATTAAAACAATACAAACCACTATATGCGGAGTAATAATAAACTAAAATAAATGGACCGAAACAATAATAATGGAACTTTTATTCATATGTTTCAACAACATTTACAATTTGTTGGAACATTACATAAGAGTCAAGATACAATAAAACCATTTATTACACAAAAGTGAAGGTATATCGTGATGGATAGGATTGAAAAAGGAGACACTATCAGAATGGCAAACACGCAACCACAAGAATAGTGTCTCAATGTTACAAACTCCAACAGTCTCCATTGCCCTTTCTACGCAATGCAACTACTTTCTCAACTTCATGATTTTGTAAATGCAACCACTAAGTTAATAATACTCATAAACATAGAGATCGAGTTAGAACCTCAAAACCTGAGGAGACATAGTCAAAAATACTTGTATGTTATTTATTAATAGTAGATTAAGTTCTTCAAATTAAGAAGACGAAATCTTTTTTGTAAATGAAAAATTTGATGTAATAATAGTTGATTGTGAACTAGTACAAAAAATTATTATATTTTATGTTTTCCTTGTCCCTTTATTTTAATCGTTCTTTCTGTCTTTTAATTTAGTGTATTAGCTAGTGAGAGGCATTTCCACACAATTTATGTTTTTCGGTGTTAGTTTCTAGCTCAAAAATGTTTAATATTGTGTGATGTGACGATAAAGTAAAATTACTATAAATACGAATTGTTATTTTCAAATCTCATGGGCTGTTTGCACATTTCATAGATAGAAGCAGATACCGAAGAAGACAACCCAATTAGGTGCATTCTCTTCGTCGGTTGAAATAATCATAATAAATAATAATATATACATTGAGGTCTTCATTTGATGAATGAATGCGAGAAACCATGTGAACCGTGTTAATTTATCCATTGCTATTACTAGCCCAACAAAGCGGTGGTTGTGTACCACATTAAATATTCAATACTTTGGGTACCGATACAAACCGTTTTTGTAATTGCAAAGGACGTACATTTAATATGTACGTCTTCTCCGATTAGGTACATTATGGATCGTTACTTAATTATTGCTATTTCTTTAAAAATAATAGTGTGTGGTATTTTTTATCTTTTTAAATAAGATATTAATTTGATTGATGTTGATTCAATATAATATATATATATATATATATATATATATATATAGCAATTAAGTCTATAATTATAATTAAAAAATTCACTTAAGTCGACAAACAATTAAGTCTATAACTATAATTAAGAAAAAGACAATTTGGTGAATTTTTAAAATAGGCTATTAAGCCCTCGCCAATTAATTGAAATTATTAAGTGAATTTTTTTGTTGTAAGGGAGAAATTGTCCTTCTTCTAATAATTGTTAGAACCTATTTGTTTTATGTTGTAGATAATTTAAATAGAGAAACTAAGTAGTCGCAGTTTATCTTTTTTCAAAAATTAAAATTTGTTTTTATTTTTCACAAAAGTTAAGTTGGATTTCTCCATTTTTCTCAAGGAATGAAATGGATGATTGCTCAAATAAAAATTACAAATAAATTCATCATCAAACCATCAATAGGTGACTTTTACCATGACAAAATGGCCTAATTTTCCTATAACAGGAAAAT
Organism: Cicer chorassanicum; assembly: GCA_037974735.1. Classification (NCBI taxonomy): domain Eukaryota; kingdom Viridiplantae; phylum Streptophyta; class Magnoliopsida; order Fabales; family Fabaceae; genus Cicer; species Cicer chorassanicum. The sequence continues at coordinate 37,468,585 of JBBPBP010000003.1, read as the reverse complement.
AGCCAATCTAGTCATTCAAATAATAGTTAAATATTGAATGACAATAACAAATTCTATCTTAGATGACACTACTAGAATATTAGGCATTGGAAATATATATTAATATTAGATTACATATATTTTTTTAGGTTTTTTTTATCTAAATATCTTTTTCTTTTTTGAAAAAATATACTAAATTATCCTACTTTTTTTCACTTTCAGGAGGTCGCATCTCCGGGATCAACTGAAGGAATATTTTTTTTTTGCACAGTAAGAGGTCGCAACCCGGAGATGCGATCATATTCTATGTTTATTTTTTTTTTTCTTTTCATTTTAATATTTGAATAATTGTTAATTTAATTAATAAAAAATAATTAAAATATTAAAAAAAAAACAACATTATATTAATAAAAACAAATAAAATACATTAAATTGGAAAAACAATCTATCAAAATTAATGTGGTTGATTAGATGTGCCAAAACATATGTCCCTAATATTTTGCAGATAAAATAGCAACACAATTTTATTTTAATAACAACTCCCTCCTATTTTTACTCCAAAGAATCTAATAAATAAAAAATAATAAAAATAATAATAATAAAAATAAGATATTGTAAATGTAACAAAAAA
>JBBPBP010000003.1:37404257-37467797 GCA_037974735.1 Cicer chorassanicum | reverse complement strand
TAAAAAAAAAAATCAAACAAAAAACGTTTAATAGAAAAAATGTTTAAATATGTTTTTAGTCCCTGTAAATATAACATTTTTTTATTTTGGTCCACGTATTTTTTTTTTGTTTACATCCCTGTAATATCAAAAAAAATTATTTTTGGTCCTTAACGTTAAGTAGACGTTGGAAAACAGTTTTTGGTCTATGTAAATATAACACTTTTCAGTTTTAGTCCCTGAAAATTATTTTTTTGAATTTCATCCCTGCAATATTCAAAAATCTCCTTAAATATAAAATAACATACAAATTGATCTTTATTAGTAATAAACTTATGCCAAGTAATGTTTAAAATATTTTCACTTCAATAATTTAAAATTTATTAATATTCTGTTTTATTTATTTATTATTATTAAATTAATTTTCATTTTCTGAAGTAAGATTTTTACACTACATTTGATGATAGTTTTTGTAAGCATATTAATGTGGTATTTAAGATGCATGAATAAAATTATATTTGGTTATTAGTTATAATATTCTTTTCACAGTGTTATAATATATATTATAAGAAAATGAAAGTTCGTTATGAATGAAATATTTTTAATATTATTTAATTGGTTTAATTGTAGTTTTGATCCCCTATTTTAATTGAATTACGAAAATAATCCTCCCATTTTATTTCTCCCCACTTTTGGTCCCCTAATAGAATTTTGGTCCAAAACATGATGAAGTGTTATTTTTTTGCGTTTATTTAAGCCACACCATACCTCAAGATCTCGTAATGCAACAATTGTACATGAAATCTATGATCATAAATGGTGTAATGTGACTTAAAAAAATGAAACTTCATCAAGTTTTGGACTAATATTCTATTTGGGGACCAAAATTGAGGAGAAATAAAATGGGGGACTACTTTCATGATTTAGCTAAAATAGAGAGACTAAAACTGCAATTAAACCTATTTAATTTGTTTTCTTTTTACTAAATAATATATATTACTTATCTTGTTGTTGACTATAGATGACACTATATAATATAAATTTAAAAATTTGTTACACTAATATATATTATATTGATATCGATGACAAACAAATAAATATATAACAAATAACAATATATTTTTAACAATTTACTAATATATAACAAATTATAAGTGAATTTGCAACAAATGATTTAAAAGAAAATAATAATAATAATAATAATATATGTTTAAATATAAAATATATAAAATTGAATATATTTCCATTAGACTTAATATATATATATATATATATATATATTTACTGTTGATATAAAAAATGTACGACACTCAATTATAATTAGATGATTAAAATATTTAATTTTAATTATAATTATTTTTAAAACATATGAATTAGTTAAAAAATGTCTATATGTAAATGTTTGTGATCTATTAAAAATATAAAACTTTTACTAATAATATACAGTAATTAAATTATGTATAAATAAATAAAACAAAAAATAAAAATTAATTTAATAATAATAAATAAATAAAATAGAAGAGTAATAAATTTTAAATTATTGAAGTAAAAATATTTTAAACATTACTTGACATAAAGTCTAAGGCTAATATTAAATCACAAATTCATCAGCAACATAAGTCACAGTCACATGACAACACAACCAATACAAATTACATTCTCAAGTATAAATTACATCATGATCAACTTAATTAAAATTCGACATTAATCAAAGGAAGGCAATATTGTTGCACCATGAGGATTTACTGGTAATTTCAGCAGCATGAATATTTCTTCTTCTGCACACATATAATACAAATTAGAAGGAAAAAAAAGTTGTAGAACAGAATAATATCGATGTTGAAATTAGAAAGAACCAATGACAGTTGCAAAACAAAATAATATCAATGTTCCAATTAGAAAGAATTAGTGACAGTTGTAGAACAGATTAACATCACTTGGTAAAAAATGTAAAACACATTATATATAAGGCTTAATTGCAGTTTTAGTCCCCCTATTTATACTAATTCACGAAATTGGTCCCCCTATTTTCAAAGTCGACAGTTTTGGTCACTCCCTCTGATTTTTTAGCTAAAAAATGATGACGTGAGATGTTTTAAATAACACGACATATGATACGATGATGTAGAGTGATTAACACCTATGCAATTGAAATAAAACGTCGTAAAAACTTAACTTTCAACTTCGAAATTTTTTCGTATTTTTAATTTAATTAATGACATATGAATAATTAATGGATCTAAATGGTTTTATATCATAGAATTGTATGTCACGTCATTTAAAATATATCAAATCGTCATTTTTTAGTTTAAAAATCTAAGGGAGGGACCAAAACTGTCGACTTTTAAAATAGGGGGACCAATTTCGTGAATCAGTATAAATAGGCGGACTAAAACTGCAATTAAGCCTATATATAATCAAACTAATCCAATAAAAAAATTTGTAGAAAAATACCCCTAGAGCAGTGACAAATTTGCTTCAGTTTTGTTCTATTCTCATGGCAGTGAGACTCCAGCATGAAATCTATGTTTCAAATTTTAAACAAATAACTAAATCAAGTTTTCATATGCATTGCATACCCAACAATTGAATTGTAACAAAGTTGTAAAGATTAACGTACATAGGTTTTCTTTTGTCAATTTTGATCCAAAGCCCCAAAATTAGAAGTTGATGCACTAACATGGTAAGCTGGTCCAATGCCACAAAAGTACGAGTCAGATGGTTTGTAATTTATTATATTGACAAGTTATGCAGTAAAATGACAATCAAATCAAAACTTAAAAATAAATCCTCATTAGTGCAAACAATAGCAAGCTCCTTCAAAAAACTTTATGCTTCATCTTATCCAACTCATTCGACAACATTACTTGCAAAAATAAATCATAATTAAGCCAAAAGAACATTGAAATCATTTATAATAAACTAAAACTAAATGAAGTGCCTTACCCACGAAGCCTTCTTGATCCAAAAAGATATGGCCGATTTGTTCTAAAAAGATATGGCCGACTTGTCCCAAAATCCAGAATTAACTCCCAAAAAATGGTTGACTGCTTGGCTATGCTATGACTAATGACGAGTCTTTTGTGACTCCAAAAAAAAAAAGGTGGCCTATAATAAATAAAAAACTGAACATAATTATAACAATAAAACTAAACATAATTAAAAACAGAACATAATTATGAAAGGATAATCATAAATTTTACCTTCAACAATTTAAATACAGCCTAAAGGCTGTGATTGAGAGGAAGGTAGTTACCACTTTCGGCTGAGCTTCCATTTAAATTTATGATACATTAAAAAGAGTGAGTTATCATGTTAAACACATATAAACATTACATATAACAATGAATACATTTTTTTTTAAAAGCAGCGCACCTGCTAGTACATCCTCTGAAATCTCATACTCCTCATCAAATATGAAGTCTTTAAATTTGTAAAACTGAACTACTTCGGTTTGGTCTGGTGCACCGTGGTTTTTAATGCAGAACTGAACTAATTTATTAACCTATTAAAAAATCCGCATGTGAATTTTTCAAAGGAAACAACTTTTTCATTGAATGGTTGATAGAATTAAATTCAGTTTAGTTCTTAAGTTAAATAAGTAGTTCAGTTTTTTTAATGGCAGTTTGGTTCAAAACAGTTATTTGAACACCCCTACTTATAATCATAAAACATAATCTAAAAAACCATATAGTCTAAAAAACTCGATTATTAACATAGACTTAATTACCAACTATAACCAAATTTAAGCAATAGGCTTAATTACCATATCACATGAAGCCGAATATTAGCATGCACTAGACAATGGACAATTTAAATTATTCTAAAAAATCATGTAGTCTTAAAATAACATACACAATCTCTTTTCAACAAATTGATTAACAAAATATTTACAATGTGTTTAACTTACAATTTTCTGGCCTAGCACCTTACATGCTCCTGCCTCCTTGGCCTTGCTTCATTATTCCAAACCAGAAAAGTTCAAAAAAACAGTAAGTAAGTATTGAGCAGAATCTACAATGTAACAATATTTAATTATAATGAGACACACATGAATCTAAAACTAAACATCATAAACAAATCAAAAATAAATATAAAGCTAAATAAAATAAACAAATCAAACATGAATGTTAAACTAACAGGTTACTAATTCTAACACTTATAAAGCACATTCATGATTTATTTGGGACATTTATAAATGTAGTAAAATGGTTACTTAAAGAGTTTAAACTAGTGTTTTAACTTTTAAGCAATTGGCTGTAACTATGGTTGATAGGTTATTAACAAAAAGAATTGTGAAATATACAGACATTGTATTATTAGGACAGAATATTCAATCATCTAATTTCTTAATACTTTATTTGAAGTTTCACATGTATTGTGTTAGATATCATATGATACCATTGAATTGCTTTTGAAAAGTTCAGTTAACTTCTTTTAGCGTGTGTGTGTGTAGGGACATATCTAGCAAGAGTAACAGGTTTATGTGAGTGGTTGGAAAATTGATAAGTGACCATTGAGTCTATCATAAATGATCAAGGAGGTTATGATATAAAAGTAATAATACTTTTTAAAAACATGCATTTGATGCTGAGATGCTGTTACTTTTAAGTGGTATTTTAATCTTGACAATTAATGGATTCTAAAGTAGATATGAATTCATGATAGCAGTTAATTGTGTTAGAAGTTAGAAAAATAAGAAAACGTGCTACATTTTTATTTCATTACAGAGTGCTCCATATCTGGCACCAGAAGACTGTTTTTCTTTTTGGTAAAAATTAACTTTGTTGTCTTATCATGAGAAATATTTTGGTTACTTATTCTTCCTAATGAGTAAACATGAACATTAACTCAGGAAACCTAACTTACAACCTTATGAACTTAGAATACATTAACCCCAGAAAGGCAGAAACTTACTTAAAAAAGAATAAAATATCAAACTAAAAACCAAAACTCAAAAATTACAAGAACATAAACCTTAAAATAGAAAATACAAAATTATAAAACAATGGTCTACAAAATTAGCAAGTAAAAAAACTGTAAATAACTACAAATGTAAAACTAATAAATCTAAATTTACATAAACTACAAATGAAAGCACTATCGATTGGAAAAATGAATCACAATAAATTCCATCATTATCTTAGAAACATGATTAATAGTAGTATAATCAGTACCTAAGAAATCATAAAACACTAAAAAATCATAGATTAACCTTAAAAGAAACCCTAATAAACTAACCTTCTCTAAAGGTTCAATAGAGAAATGAGATATGGACAGCCTCTATATATTATCAGTACCTAAACATAATGGAAACATCATAAAACAAATGTTAGTGAAAAAAGATCAAACCCTAACACAAAATAGTAACTTCAATGAGAAAAACAAACCAAAACAAAACACAAAAGCATATAATACCTTTCAAGATAAACATTGAATAAAGAAAGAACAACTTTTTAAGATAAACATTTAATAAATTTTCTATGATTAGAGAGTTAGGGTTTGGTAAAAATTTTAAAGGAAACTTACCAGGTAGGCAAAAGTGAGACAGCGACAATGGTGACGACGGCGATGGTGGCCGTGACTTTGAACAACAGAGACTCAGAGAGAACCGTTTGAGTTTTTGAGAAAGACAAGAAAGAGAGTGAGGCGGATGTGAGTGACTATGTTGAAATTTGAACTGAAGTGAGTATTAATTGGGCTGAGCTGCTGGGAGATTGTGTTATTGGGCTTTTTTTTAAAAAAAATTGCCTTGGACAGGTTGTGGGTTTGTGCGACATGAGTACTGAAAGTGAGTAGTACTCTGTGTGCATTTTACCTATTAATATATAATATAAAACTAATAATATTAATATATAATATAAAAATAATAATATAATTCGGTCGGGTTCGTGTATCGACGGGTCCAAATTATACATCCGAACTCGATCGTGTAGACCCATGTGAACCCTTATTTTTCATCTGCTCAACCCATCAACCCAAAGAAATCCACCCGCAAACATAAATTTTCTATTGAGTTGGTCGGGTTCGGACGTGTCCAGATATTATGTCCACCCGTACGTATTACAAGTGCAATGCCGTTTTAGTATGACATATAGTAGATCAATAGCCTTTTTAGGTAATAATTACTTCCAAATTTTAATATTTTGTTATAACTGAGTATAATTATAATTTCTGATTCCTTCCGACAAAAAAGCAATTGATACTTTTTAATTAAAGCAATATAACTCTTAGTAATTATAAGTTCAACCCTTGTTTCAATTCATTTTCATGAAAGATGTGCATGTTTATGATGTATCATGTTTCATCTTCACATCAACTTTGAACTTTATCATATCGTGTCTTAATTATGTGTTTGATAAACTAATATAACATGGTTAATTAAAAACACTATTCTATCATGTTTCTATAGTTGAAATTTTTGTCCTGAATATGAAATGAGTTAGAAACCAATAGGATAAGAACAATAATTTACTCATTTACTCTTATAAAATATAAATATAAAGAATAGAATTTAAAATAAAATTTAACAATAAAATACTAGTAATAGTTTAAAATATATTTATGATTTTATCACAGGGATATTTTTGTCTTTTTATATAGTATAATAAATTATTATTTAAAATTATAAAAATATGAAAATTAATTCAAATTTTAAAATAAATATAATTTGTTTACAAGGGTAGTATATTAATTTACATCTAATACATATCATATATTTATTTAGATTATTTAACAAATAAAATAGAATTATTTATTTACTCATGATTTAAAAAAAAATCAAAATTGTTTATTTTGGATATTTTTAAATGTAAAACTAATTTATTACTTATTTGATTTTTTTAGTACTTTTTGTTAATTGATAATATTTAAAAGTATTATGAGTTAGTTTAATAAAAAAAATATTGTTATTATTTCGTAATGACAATTTAGTCATTTAAATACTGATATATATTATATTATATCATGATGTGATGTGTACCAAATATATGAAAGGATATAATAATATTATCATATTCTTCATCTTTGTCAGGGAGATATGTTAGTTGCAGAGTATGTCGCCAAGTTTGAAGCTTTATCAAGATTCTCTCTCTATCTTAGCGACAATCCTCAAGACGAGTGGAAGGCTATCAAATTTGAGCAAGGACTGAAGCCTAAGCTGCAAAGCTTTATTGGAATTCTTGCGATCCGTGACTACCCCCACCTTGGTAAACAAGTCTAGGGTGGCTGAGCAAAAGATGCAAGCACTGGAAGCTGAGAAACCTAAAGAGAAGTTTAATGTTGGTGGAAAGAGATTCCACAATAAGGACAATAAATTTCAGAAGAATCTACGTCTTGTACCCATAATTTCAAATGACAAGCTTTAACTAGTAAGAGTAAAGGATGAGAAAAGTTTGGATTCAATCATGGAGATCAATCGTGTCGAGCATCACAAATTACATGTCTTAAATGTGAAAAGATGGAATACTTTGTTAGATGTTGCAAGAGTGGGGGACAACCTCAACCTATGACTATTGATTCACCTTTGTCCAAATGTTTTGTGCCTGCTTTAACTTGTCATAAGTATTTAGTTGAGGGAGCTCAATGATACATACTCTTATTTTCTTCTAAGGTAGAGGTTGAGGATAGTTTAACCTTGATGCATGTAGTTTGTGAATTTCCTGATGTATTTCCTAAAGATGTATCTAGCTTACCCCCGAATAGAGAATTAGCATTTTTCATTGATTTAGTGCTAGGGTGTGGTCCAGTGTCTATAACACCTTATAGGATGTCAGCACTAGAGTTGGATGAACTAAAAAAAAATTGTAATATTTATTAGAAAAGATATTCATTAGGCCTAGTGTTTCACCATAGGGAGTGCCAATAATTTTAGTAAAGAAGAAAGATGGGAGTATGAGGTTGTGTGTAGACTATAGAAAATTGAATCAAGTTACCATTAAAAATAAATATTTCTTGCCTAGGATAGATGACCTCTTAGATCAGTTGAGAGGAGCTTCAGTATATTCAAAGATAGACTTGAGGTATGGGTACCATCAAATTATAGTCAAGAGTGAAGATATTCCTAAGACAACTTTTAGGACAAGATATGGACACTATGAATATGTAGTGATGCCTTTTGGAGTTACCAATGCCTATGCTATTTTTATGGATTATATGAATCTAATTTTTAGACCTTTCTTAGATAAGTTTGTGATGATATTCATAGATGATATTCTAATCGACTCTAGGAGCTTGGGTAAGCATGAGAAATACGTGAGGATAGTATTGCAAGTTTTGAGAGATAATAAGTTGTATTCAAAACCATAGAAATGTAAGTTTCGGCTTGATGGGGTAAATTTTTTTAGGACATGCCATTTCTAATAAAGGAGTAATTGTTGACTCTAGTAACATAGATGCACTATTAAGTTGGCCTCAACCTAAATCAGTGACTGAAGTAAGGAGTTTTCCAGTCTAGCCTTTCTTCTCACCAAGTTGACTAGAAAAGGGAAAACTTTTGTGTGGGACCAAGAATGCGAGGATAATTTCCAAGAGCTTAAGGGAAGATAGTTTCAGCACCTGTTTTAGTTATACCAAATCATTCCATGAATTTTGTGGTTTATTGTGACGCTTCTAAAAATGGTTTAGGATGTGTTTTAATGCAAGAAGGAAAAATGGTAGCTTATGCATCTAGACAACTTAGGTCACACGAGGCAAATTATCTAACTCATGATCTTAAATTAGTAGTTGTAGTCTTTGCTTTTAAGATTTGTAGGCATTACTTGTATGGAGCGAAATGTGAGGTTTTTAGTGATCATATGAGCCTTAAGTATTTGTTTGATCAGAAGCAATTAATATGAGACAAAGAAGGTGGATGGATTATCTTAAGGACTACGATTTTGTGTTGAAATATCAGCCTAGGAAAGCTAATGTATTGGCTGATACTCTAAGTAGAAAATCATTACATGTGTCTTGTATGATGGTACAAGAGACAAACCTATTAGAGGAGTTTAGAGATATGAATTTGGATGTGTCCCTTAATGCTTTAAGCTTGAATTTGAATAGGCTAGAAATCAATAGTAACTTGAGAGAGCTTATAAAAATAGAACAACTCTTAGATAAATAATTGCATTCTCTTGTGAACAAGGAGGATTATACTTTATTTGGTGATGGTTTATGTTGTTTAAGGATAAGATCACTGTTCCTAAGGAGAGGAGTCTTACGGATAAGATTTTAGAGGAAGCTCATAAGAGTAAGTTCACGATACACCAAGGAATAACTAAAATGTATTAGGATTTGAGAAAAATGTACTGCTGGCCAAGCACGAAAATTGATGTAGCTAGCTTTGTGTGTAAGCGCCTAGTGTGTCAGAAGGTTAAGATTGAACACCAAAAGCCTTTAAGATGTTGCAACCTTTAGAAATTCCTGAGTGAATATGGGAGAAGATATCTATTGATTTTGTGATGGGTTTGCCTAAAACCCGTTTGGGTTTTGATGCCATTTGGGTGATAGTTGACCGATTGACCAAATCAACTCATTTCCTACCAATTAAAGCAACCTATATAGTTTAGATAGACTAGTTGACCTCTAAATTAGAGAGATAGTAAAGTTACATGGTATACCCACCTCTATGGTATCAGATAGGGATCCACTGGTTTCCTCTAGATTTTGGAAAGCTTTCCAGAGAGCTTTTGGTACTAGACAGTTTTAGCACAACATATCATCCACATACAGATGGTCAATAAGAGAGGACAGTTCAAACTCTTGAGGATATGCTTAGATATTGTGTTTTAGATGAAGGTCGGAGTTGAGATAAGTAGTTACCTCTAGCCAGAATTTGCTTATATTAACAATTATCACTCTAGCATAGGTATGACATCATAAGAGACTCTTTATGGAAGAAAGTGTAGATCTCCCTTGTGTTGGTGTGCAGTTGATGAGAAGTTTTTGTTTGGACTTGATTTAGTGCAAGAGACCACTGTTAGAATTCAACTGATTAGGGAAAGGATACGTACAACACAAAGTAGGCAAAAGAGTTATGCTAATAAGAGAAGAAAACCATTGAAATTTCAAGAAGTTGCACATGTATTCTTGAGAGTCACTCCTAAGAATGGGGTGGGAAGGTCAATGAAAGTCAAAAAGTTAATCCCTCGTTTCATGGGTCTTTCCCAAATTCTAAAAGAGTCGGGTCTGTTGCTTACCAATTGGCTCTTCCACCACAATTATTTAATCTTCACGGCGTATTCCATGTTTATCAACTACGAACATATGTGTTGGATTACTCACACATTATAACTGTTGAGTTAGTTCAATTGAAAGATAATTTAATCTTTAAACCTAGACTTACTCGAATTATTAGTAAGAGTATCAAAACTCTAAGGAATAAGGTGATCCCATTAGTAAAGGTGGTTTGAGAAGGGTTAACCCCAAAGGAGGCTACCTGGGAATTAGAGGAAGAAGTCATGTGTCAGTATCAAAATCTTGTCAGTGCAGATACCTAAGCTTCTTTATGTTTGCACCGATTGCTTCATTTGAGTTTTATTCAATCTAACGTAAATTTCGAAGGCGAAATTTCTTTAAAGAGTGGAGAAAATGTAATATTCTAAAATTATAAATTAGAAATAATTAAAATGTTAAAATTTAAAATAATCTAAATTATAGATTATTATTATTATTGTTATAATCATAATAATAGTAATAATAGTAATAATAATAATAATAATAATAATAATAATATATTATTATTATTATTATTATTATTATTATTATTCTGTTGGTATACGACAAGTATTATAGTTAGCAAAGTTTAACCATTTATTTTTTTTATTAAAGTACTTTAATGAGATTTAATCTTATTAATTATTTATTAGAATAAAATAAGATATTGGTAACATAACATAATAATTAATAAGGAGTTTGTTAGTATAGTAACACTAAAAAAAGTGTATCGTGATTTGAATGAATAGTTTAGAGGATAAGGCTGTTTTGAATTACCAATAATCTGTGTAACAAATTGCTAGGAACATGTTATCTTAATTTAAAATAATAACAATATTAGTAGTTTAATAGGATTAGAAACAAAAGGGATAAAGATACATTTTTAGTGACGTGAAAACATATTTGGCACCCACACGTTATATAGAAAGGCGGTGGCAATAAAAATAAGTACATTGTTACACATAATAGAAAATGAGAAGAATTATAATTTTAATTTTGGGCAACAACAAGAAAATTAATTAAAGAAGTATTGATAGACTTTATTTCAACCTTAATTCAAAAAGTGAGTAATCACATCCTTTAACTCTTTCATGGTACATTAATTTGAGAATTTGAGTTGAGAAAAGAGTTATATGTTTTGAAGGGTACTTGTTGCGTAAAATTCCGCAAGTGTACGGGTTTGCCAAGTAGTAGTAGTATATAAGATTATCATATCTATAAAGATTAATTTAACAACTACCAAATTAATCAATATATAACAACACAACTTTAAATTAATGGAAAGCAAATCTAGGATCATGGTTTCACCGGTAATATCAATACCTCGTCCTAGTTTTATATTAATTCTTATTTATTTTCTCAATCATCAATCCCTCTTTAAAACTATTAACAAAGATTTGTCATTCAATGTAATATTTTTTTCCTTAAATTACTTCTTTGATTGATCATACAAAAATTATAATTAAGATAAAGCATATAGAACCAAGAGATTGAGTGATTGAAAGATTAATATTTATGTTTTATCATACAGGAATCCTAATCTCAATTATCCTATAGATCTACCAATTAGTTGAAGTTGGTCACTAGTCAATTGATTGATTAATGCATGTAAAGGTCGCCCATCTCAAACATGTAAATAAAACAATAGAACAATTTAATTGAGATAAACAACAAAAATCTATAATAAAACTAGAATTTAAAACTAAAACATAGTAGAAAGGTATCTTAATCACAAGATTCACCAAAGACCCTAGAAGATAGCTTAGTTACTCATTGACATATAGAAAATAATGCAAATAATAGAAGTGTTCATCAATTAAAGGAAAAGAAATAAATCCGAGTATGCTTTTTTTGCTCTAAAATTTGAGATATTTTACAACTTATTTTCCGTCTCTAATTTTTTCTACTCCTATGATTATGTTTAGGGTGTGCAGCCCCCTTTCTATTTCTGATTTTCCTTTCTTATGATAACAAGATCTTAATTTTATTCAACAACCTTCTCCCTTCTTTGGCAACAACCTTCCCCTTTTTTGACAACAGTTTCTTATCATAAAATTCAATCTCCTTGAAGTGTGCAACAAACCTCCTTCTTGAACTCATAAGCTGAAATATTAAACTTGATATTTTTGCACTAAAAAATTAGTTGATTTGACCAATTTGAATTATTTTATCATTTCATGATCAATTCTGCAAATATAATAAATAAATAAATAAGAAGAAGTTGAAATCAAAACTATAAAATAAGATAAAATAGAGGGTAAATACCCTCTTAAAATCCTATAAAAATAGGCTTATCAGTACTTTTTTATAAAAATATACTTTGTTGAAAATCTAACTCTTTTAACATTGGGATTTTATGAAATACAATCTTAGATTATCAATTGATTTATTTACTATTTTGTTTGTTAAATTGCCGTTTTTTTAATGATTGTTTGAATATGTATTCTTTACAAGGTTGTTTTATTATGTGTTCTTGAATGATTGTTGTTATCATATATTTAAATGAAATATTATATTATAAATATGATTTTGTGAAGATAATTGTTAAAAATGAATTATTTTTATTGTATGTGTTTGAGATGAGCTTGTTCTCCATATGGATGAGTCTGATACCTTATAGTTATTTACCCGGATGAGCTGCGTGCTTCATATAGATGAGTTTTATACTCTACTTGAGATGAGTTTTAAACTCCACACGAATGAGTATTGTACCCCACACTAGATGAGTTGATGCTCCATGTAACAGCCCGATTTTTTTTTTTAAACAAATTCAAATTCATCATAAAGAGATAAATACCTCTGGATAAAATATTTAATTCGTATTACAACGACAAAAGTCAACAATAATTACAAACAGCGGAAACGGTTTTGAAATGAAAATCTAAAATATTTAAAACAGAAAAATACACCGGGGCTATGAGACCTATCCAACGTAGCTCATACCCCTGGGGTATTCTCGGCAGACACCTGTACAAAAGCACTGCCCCTAGAATTTTAACTTCCCCACGTCATGTCAAAAAGTGGTACAAGGACCCATCAAAATAAAAGTTAGGCTGACAATATATGGTATAGGTATAGTCTTCTAGAATGAAATAAATACAACCACAACAAATAGACATCTAGCCCCTATACAGCCATCTAATCTGATCATACTACAAAAAAAAACTATAACCCAAGTGATCTCCACGCGCCCCACAGAAATCCTTCTAACACAGCAGTGGTCAGGTAAGTCTAACTCCGTTCCCATCTCCAGAGTACTAACTGGTAGGACGATCCTGATTCTCATATGAGGGCAAAGCCCAGATTTCCACAATAATTGTAAAGGTCACCAACCGAAATTAACAAACATCACATAGCATTTAAATTTTAAATGCACAAAATAATCTTTCAACTTAGCATACATCTAGAAAGGGTTTTCATATGCCACACATGAATAATAAAAGTTGAAAAATGAAGTTTTTAACAAACTGCACTGTCATATTCGAATAAAGCATCCTTGTATCCAAATAAAACTGTGAAAATGGAATAATTTTCAATTTTGAAAATGTTTCGATATCATTCAACGCTTACCACATAAGGTCAATCAATAACCCTCATCAAATATGGCACAATTACACACCACAATCAAGAATGTATATACAACCATCACAGTATATCAAACATGACTCGCGTGCAAAGCACCCTAATGAAATGCGTATATGACAATGCACATGATTCCGGAATTCCAAACCAACACCCTCCTCGAAAGGGCATAAATCATAATTGTACAGTCTTTCACATACCAGTACTAATTATCAAGGTGCAATCTCTCACGGATCAGCATAATTTACTATCGTACAGCCTCTCACAGACCAGTACTAATTTTCTATGCGTGTAATCATTCACAGATCATCACGACTTACAAGAGTGCAATCTCTCACATATCAGCACGACGCGAAAATTCTCGCAAAGATAAGATGAACCAACTATTCACATGGCATCATCTCGTGGCTCATCACGGTTACCACTATCACTATGGCCCATCGCGGTCACCATGTACTATGAAATGCATTAGCATACTCTAACTCTTTTCACCACAACCATTTAGTAAATGCAGCTATTAAAAGATTCCCCTTTTTTAATACTCATTTAACACTAATGATTTTCCAAAACTTTTCACAGAGCATACTCAGACATATTAATTCATAATCCAACAAATCCACATCAAATTCAATCTACAAACCACATTAAATACAACAATCCAAATTCCACAAATCCACTCCAAATCACTACAAATTACTCATTTTCAAAACTCGTCATATTTCAACCACAATACACCCATTAATTTCCATAATTGCAAACATGCATTTGCACCAAATTTATTTCCTCAAATCACTCCTCAAACACATCAAAACAATTTCACATAAAACACCTTATATTCATTTTATGCAAATCCACACATCAAATACAACAAATTCAATCAATTCGACTTCCAAAATTTCACGCCAAATTTAATCGTGACTCATCCATGTTCCCAATTCCACATTTCAAACACATTAAATTCAACTTCCACAATTTCACCCATAAACACATTAAATTCATTTTCCTCCAATCTACACATAAAATACATCTCAAAATTCATAATATTAATTATGAACACATCAATCACACCAAACATGAATCATTACCACAACATTAATATCTCAGAGTTCTCCCCGCCGCTAACTCGGTGCCAACAGCCTCGATTCCTTTTCTAGACTCAAGGAGCTAACTACATAAACATAAATATTTGTAACAATTTGTTCACAACTAAAGTTTATCCAACCACCACAAAATTCTAAAATTATATCTTTTTCACACATCAATCTTTTACAACCAAATAAATCTACATTATTTAGTTAAAATTAAATAAAACAAATATTGTCCAAATCACACCTACGCACACTCGACTATTAAAGCACCAAAATTTTGAGTTAATAAAGTACTTTAAACTTTTTCTTTTTTAAAATTTCAACTTTAGTTTAAACTAATTTATTTGAAAATAACTCATTTCGTAACTCAAACACGTCAAAATCATTTTTTTTTTGTTAACCATTACTAACAAAATCGACCACATTAATCACATTAATTCAATCTCAACAAATCGCACACAATTCACATCAAACTACATCTCAACCGCGTCAATTTTAAATTCCGCTAATTCCCGCATAAACGAATTAAATTCATTCTCACCATTTTACACATCAAATACACCAAATTTCTTTTCCATAAAATCACATATAATGTCCTAAATGCAAACTAAAAGTTTGGAAGGAGCCGTTACCTTAACGATAGCTTAAACAACCGATTACGGTACCGCGATAAATTCCGATAAAATATTTTGTTCGCACGTCACTTCGAAAACTAGCTCACTAGCACCGCAGCGTGGAGGTGAGCAACTTTCCCTTTTGTCACTTCGCGAGATGGAGCTTAGATCTAGGTGAAAATTGAGGTTTTGAATTGATGGGTTTTGAGTTTTTTTTCTAAAACTGAAGAAAGAAATGGCGGCCTGGCTTGTGCTTTCTCTGATTCGGTTTTATTCCCCTAACCTTTCTGTTTCCTTTTTTCTTCCCCTGACTCACGTTTTACTATATATATATACTACTAACTTAATAATAATAATATATATATAACTAACTTATACTAACATATATTACTTACCAATTTAATAATATATATATATATATATATATATTATAATTAAACCAAATCAATAAATATCTAAATATTCTTACACACATCACTTCTCTCACATCTCGAACTATTTTGATAAAAATATCTATTTTCATTGCAACTCAATTGACAAGTAAATTTTTTAGCAATTAGAGATATTTTTAACAAAATAGTCCAGTAATAAATTTTCCGCAACGTAATTAAATTATTTCTCGCCAAATAATTTTAAACGGGTCTCATAAAAATATCATTGACATTTAACACACAACATACCATTAAAATTGGCTAAAAGCCTCACAATTCAACACAAAAAATATACTAAAATTGCATAAATTAGAATTTAAACGAAGGGCCTTACGTTCTACCCCCCTAAAATTAGTTTCGTCCTCGAAACTACGTGTCGATAAACAACTCTGGGTGTTGTTCCCTCATCTTGCTCTCCAATTCCCAAGTCGCATCTCCGGTAGTTGGGTTCCAGATCACTTTGACCAACGAAACATCCTTGTTCCTCAATCTCTTAATCTTCTTGTCATCAATTCTCACAGGTAATACTTCAAATGACAAATTCTCCTTTAGTTGTATTGTGTCCGGTTCAATCACATGCGACGGATCTGTAAGGTATTTCCTTAATTGCGACACATGAATCACGTCGTGAATATTGGACAATATCGGAGGTAAAGCAATCCGATAAGCTACCGGTCCAATTCGTGTAGAGATCTGATATGGTACAATAAATTTAGGAGTCAATTTCTTCGATTTCAAGGCTCTACCAACTCCAGTCGTAGGCGTGACTCTCAGAAACACATGGTCACCCTGCTCGAATTCTAGAAGTCTGCGACGCTTGTCCGCATAACTCTTCTGACGATCTTGTGAAATCTTCATTTTCTCCTTTATCTTCTTTACCTTATCTGTAGTCTGTAGCACCATCTCAGGTCCTACAATCATACTTTCACCGTCCTTATACCAACACAAAGGCGTCTGACACTTGCACCCATATAAAGCCTCTTATGGTGCCATTCCAATACTTGCGTGGAAACTATTGTTGTAGGTAAACTCAACCAACGGTAGTACATCATCCCAACTTCCTCTATCATCTAGTACACAAGCTCTCAAAAGATCTTCCAATGACTGATTTGTTCTCTTAGTCTGTCCGTCAGTTTGCGGATGGTAAGCTGAACTCAACCTTAGCTTCGTTCCCAACGCATCATGCAATGCTCCCCAAAAGTGTGACGTGAATTTCGGATCACGATCTGATACAATACTCGACGGTACTCCATGTAATCTCACAATCTTAGCAATGTAGATCTCAGTTAGCTTATCTACCTTATATGTGGTCTTCACTGGTAAAAAGTGTGCGGATTTAGTCAATCGATCCACTATCACCCATATAGAATCATTCTTCCTCCTTGTTTTCGGCAATCCAGTTATAAAATCCATGGAAATGCTATCCCACTTCCACTCAGGTATATCTAAAGGTTGCAACATTCCAGTAAGCCGCTGATGTTCCACCTTTGCTTTCTGGCAAGTTAGACAAGTTGATACATACTCCGCGACATGCCTCTTCATTCCTGGCCACCAATAATTATGCCTCAAATCTTGATACATCTTTGTCGCTCCAGGATGAATACTCAATTTACTCTTATGAGCCTCATCTAAAATTGTTTTCCTCAAATTTGCAACTTCTGGTACACAAATTCTCCCATTACATCTCAAAATATTATATGGCCCAATCTTGAACTCAGTCGTTTTCCCTTGCACTATTAGGTTCCTCTTCTCTTGAATTAAAGTGTCATTTTGAAAATTCGCAATGTCTTCAAGTAGTCCACTCGAAATCTTAATCATTCCGAATTTCAAAATTCCCGGTGCAACCTCTACATTCAAGTGTAAGTCTCTGAGTGCTTCCCACAACTCTTGTTGTCTAGCCATCACTATTGAAGACACTGATACACTTCTTCTACTCAACGCATCAGCCACTACATTGGCCTTCCCAGGGTGGTACTGCAATGTGAAATCAAAATCCTTGAGAGTCTCCATCCATCTTCTCTGACGCATGTTTAACTCCTTCTGATCAAACAGATA
The DNA here is from genome assembly GCA_037974735.1 of Cicer chorassanicum. Classification (NCBI taxonomy): domain Eukaryota; kingdom Viridiplantae; phylum Streptophyta; class Magnoliopsida; order Fabales; family Fabaceae; genus Cicer; species Cicer chorassanicum. The sequence continues at coordinate 37,449,854 of JBBPBP010000003.1, read as the reverse complement.
TTTCAAACTTTTATGGTCACTGAACACTGTGAACGTGCATCCATATAAGTAATGCCTCCAGATCTTCAATGCAAAAACTACCGCAGCAAGCTCTAAATCATGAGTAGGATAGTTCCTTTCATGAATCTTCAATTGCCTTGAGGCGTAAGCTACAGCTTTCTTGTGTTGCATCAAAATACATCCCAAACCTTGGTGAGACGCATCACAATAAACTTCATACGGTTCTTCTGGTTGCGGTAAGATCAAAACTGGTAAGGTTGTCAACTTCTTCTTTAGTAATTGAAAATTCTCCTCACACTTCTCCGTCCATGCAAACGGTTGATCTTTTCTTGTAAGTTGCGTCAATGGAGCTACAATCTTCGCAAAACCTTCAATAAACCTCCTGTAGTAACCTGCCAGTCCTACAAAACTTCGTATGTCAGTGATAGTCTGAGGCTGTTTCCAAGCAAGAACTGACTCAATCTTTGCCGGATCCACGGCGATTCCTTCCTTAGTTATCACATGACCTAAGAAATTCACTTCCTCCAACCAAAACTCACACTTCGACAAATTGGCATACAATTGCTTCTCGCGCAAGATTTCAAGAACTTGGCGCAAATGCTCTTCATGTTCTTCCTCAGTCCTTGAATAAATCAAAATATCATCAATGAACACCACAACAAATTTATCCAGAAATGGACTAAAGATTCTGTTCATGTAATCCATAAAAATTGCTAGTGCATTGGTAACTCCAAATGGCATAACCAGATATTCATAATGCCCATAACGAGTTCTGAAAGCAGTTTTCTGAATATCTCATTCTTTTACTCGAATCTGATGGTAACCCGACTTCAAGTCAATCTTTGAAAACACTGCGGCTCCTCTCAACTGATCCATCAAATCATCAATACGCGGCAAAGGATAGCGATTCTTAATAGTCGCCTTATTAAGTTGCCGATAATCCACACATAAGCGTGAGCTTCCATCCTTCTTCTTAACTAGCAATACCGGAGCTCCCCATGGTGATACACTTGGTCTAATAAATTTCTTCTCCAACAAATCTTCAATTTGAATTTTGAGCTCATTTAATTCGAATTGCGATATTCGATACGATGCAATCGAAATTGGTCCGGTTCCTAGATGCAAATCAATGAAAAACTCCACTTCTCTTACCGGTGGTATTCCTGGAATTTCTGTTGGAAATACGTCCGGGTACTCCTGAACAAGCACCACGTCTTCTATTTTCACATTTATCTTTGCCTCCACATTAGCCAAAGACAAAAACTCATGAGTTCCTTCTCTTAGTGACACTCCGAGTTTGTTAGCAGCTAGATACTTAACAACTTCTGGTTCGGGAAAAAGAACCAGTTTGCGAGCACAATCCAAGATCACATAATGATACGACATCCAATCCATACCGAGAATGACCTCGAGTGATTGTAGAGGTAAACAAATCAAATTAATCAAGAAATCCCTATTTTGAATAGTCACTTGACACTGTAAACATGCAGTATTTACTGTCAACGTCTTAGCAGGTGTGGAAACAACCAAATCAAAAGGTAGAGGCGACACAGATAACTTCAAACGATTCACACAATCCATAGCAATGAAGGAATGGGTTGCCCCCGAATCAAAAAGTGCATTTAGAGTGTTACTTGCAATCTCACAGTCACGTTGAATCAGATTGCTAGATGGATTTCCAGCTTCAGCACTCACACAATAAACGCGTCCTCTAGCAGTAGGATGAGTAGCCCTAGTTGCATTCACAACTGGTTCCACCTTCGGAGCTCTGTAATCCCTTGCAATGTGTCCTGGTTTCTAGCAATTGTAGCAAGTAAGAGTCTTAGAAGTACAAGCATTAGCATAATGCCCCTCTTCCCCACATCGGAAACATCGAATCACTTGCCCCACTTGTCTTCCAAGGTTCTGGTTCCCCGGGTGATTCTGACCCCTGTTGTTGTTCTGTGGTCGGTTATAAGGCTTAGCAATTTGTTTCCCTTTGTTGCCTTGATAACTCACCCGACTAGGCCCCCCTGAACTAAAGTTCCCTCCTCGGCTAGCTCTCTTATTCTTCATATCTTCAACTTCTCTACATTTTTCCACAAGAACTTGGAAACGTTGAATTCCCAAGGGTAAGACAGAATCCTGAATCTCATACTTCAATCCGGCTTGGAAACGATGACACATGAATGGTTCATCAACCTCTTCACGGAAAAACCTGAAATGCCTCGATAACGATTCAAACTTAGCGGCATATTCGCCCACTGTCATATTACCCTGATGAAGTTTTAGAAAATCATCACCGAGCTTAGTCCTGGTACTCATCGGGAAGTATTTGTCTAAAAACTTCCTTTTGAACGACTCCCAGTTCACCTCCTCATGAGCTGGTCCCATCAACAACCTTGTACTACTCCACCAATACTCAACATCCCCTAGCAGCAAATAAGTGGCATAGTTGACCTTCACTCCCGCCTGACAGTTAATCATCTCAAAGATCTTTTCCACTTCTTGGATCCACTGATACGCTTTCTCTGAATTCTCATCACCCCTAAACTTGGGAGGATTGTAACGACGAAAGTCCTCTAACCCCCTTGACTCAGCTGCACGAATCTCTCTTTCCCTCTTCTCCAGATCCCGCAGAGTCTTTGCAGCTGTCTGTGCAGCAACAGAAGCTGCCATGTTATTCATTGTTTCAGCCATTTGATCATCCCTATTGACGTTGACCCTTGCAGCGTCGTTCCTTCTTGGAGGCATTGTTTCCTATAAAACCAACATCAATAAGAAATTTTAACACCCTTTAGAAGAATTCCAAAAGACAACATTCGACCTCAACAACTCAACACTACACCGAACCCGACACTCGGACAAATCACCCCGACGCATGATCAGATGACAACCCCCAACCTACAGGTTAACCTACAATCTATAACCAAAGCTCTGATACCACAACTGGAACAGCCCGATTTTTTTTTAAACAAATTCAAATTCATAATAAAGGGATAAATACCTTTGGATAAAATATTTAAGTCCTATCACAACGACAAAAGTCAATAATAATTACAAACAGCGGAAACGGTTTTGAAATGAAAATCAAAAATATTTAAAACAGAAAAATACACCGAGGCTATGAGACCTATCCAACGTAGCTCATACCCCTGGGGTATTCTCGGCAGACACCTGTACAAAAGCACTGCCCCTAGAATTTTAACTTCCCCACATCACGTCAAAAAGTGGTACAAGGACCCATCAAAATAAAAGATAGGCTGACAATATATGGTATAGGTACAATCTTCTAGAATGAAATAAATACGACCACAACAGATAGACATCTAGCCCCTATACAGCCATCTAATTTGATCATGCTAAAAAAAAAAACTATAACCCAAGTGATCTCCACGCGCCCCACAGAAATCCTTCTGACACAATAGTGGTCAGGTAAGTCTAACTCCGTTCCCATCTCCAGAGTACTAACTGGTAGGACGATCCTGATTCTCATCTGCTGACAAAGCCCAGATTTTCACAATAATTGTAAAGGTCACCAACCGAAAGTAACAAACATCACATAGCATTTAAATTTTAAATGCACAAAATAACCTTTCAACTTAGCATTCATCTAGAAAGGGTTTTCATATGCCACACATGCATAATCAAAGTTGAAAAATGAAGTTTTTAACAAACTGCACTGTCATATTCGAATAAAGCATCCTTGTATCCAAATACAACTGTGAAAATGGCATAATTTTCAATTTTGAAAATGTTTCGATATCATTCAACGCTTACCACATAAGGTCAAGCAATAACCCTCATCAAATACGGCACAATTACACACCACAATCAAGAATGTATATACAACCATCTCAGTATATCAAACATGACTCGCGTGCCAAGCACCCTAATGAAATGCGTATATGCCAATGCACATGATTACGGAATTCCAAACCAACACCCTCCTCGAAAGGGCGTAAATCATAATTGTAAAGTCTCTCACAGACCAGTACTAATTATCAAGGTGCAATCTCTCATGGATCAGCACAATTTACTATCGTACAGCGTTTCACAGACCAATACTAATTTTCTATGCGTGCAATCGCTCACAGATCAACACGACGCAAAAAATTCCCGCAAAGATAAGATGAACCAACTATTCACATGGCATCATCTCGTGGCTCATCACGGTTACCACTATCACTATGGCCCATCGCGGTCACCATGTACTATGAAATCCATGAGCATACTCTAACTCTTTTCACCACAACCATTAAGTAAATGCAGCTATTAAAAGATTCCCCTTTTTTAATACTCATTTAACACTAATGATTTTTCAAAACTTTTCACAGAGCATACTCAGACATATTAATTCATAATCCAACAAATGCACATCAAATTCAATCTACAAACCACATTAAATACAACAATCCAAATTCCACAAATCCACTCCAAATCACTACAAATTACTCATTTTCAAAACTCGCCATATTTCAACCACAATACACCCATTAATTTCCATAATTGCAAACATGCATTTGCACCAAATTTATTTCCTCAAATCACACCTCAAACACATCAAAACAATTTCACATAAAACACCTTATATTCATTTTATGCAAATCCAAACATCAAACACGACAAATTCAATCAATTCGACTTCCAAAATTTCACGCCAAATTTAATCGTGACTCATCCATGTTCCCAATTCCACATTTCAAACACATTAAATTCAACTTCCACAATTTCACCCATAAACACATTAAATTCATTTTCCTCCAATCTACACATAAAATACATCTCAAAATTCATAATATTAATTATGAACACATCAATCACACCAAACATGAATCACTACAACAACATTAATATCTCAGAGTTCTCCCCACCGCTAACTCGGTGCCAACAGCCTCGATTCCTTTTCGAGACTCAAGGAGCTAACTACATAAACATAAATATTTGTAACAATTTGTTCACAACTAAAGTTTATCCAACCACCACAAAATTCTAAAAGTATATCTTTTTCACACATCAAACTTTTACAAGCAAATAAATCTACATTATTTAGTTAAAATTAAATAAAACAAATATTGTCCAAATCACACGTACGCACACTCGACTATTAAAGCACCAAAATTTTGAGTTAATAAAGTACTCTAAACTTTTTCTTTTTTAAAATTTCAACTTTAGTTCAAACTAATTTATTTGAAAATAACTCATTTCGTAACTCAAACACGTCAAAATCAATTTTTTTTTGTTAACCATTACTAACAAAATCGACCACATTAATCACATTAATTTAATCTCAGCAAATCGCACACAATTCACATCAAACTACATCTCAACCGCGTCAATTTTAAATTCCGCTAATTCCCGCATAAACGAATTAAATTCATTCTCACCATTTTACACATCAAATACACCAAATTTCTTTTCCATAAAATCACATATAATGTCCTAAATGCAAACTAAAAGTTTGGAAGGAGCCCTTATCTTAACGATAGCTTAAACAACCGATTACGGTACCGCGATAAATTCCGGTAAAATATTTTGTTCGCACGTCACTTCGAAAACTAGCTCACTAGCACCGCAGCATGGAGGTGAGCAACTTTCCCTTCTGTCACTTCGCGAGATGGAGTTTAGATCTAGGTGAAAATGGAGGTTTTGAATTGATGAGTTTTGAAATTTTTTCTAAAACTGAACAAAGAAATGGCAGCCTGGCTTGTGCTTTCTCTGATTCCGTTTTCTTCCCCTGACCTTTCTGTTTCCTTTTTCTTCGCCTGACTCACGTTTTACTATATATATACTGCTAACTTAATAATAATAATATATATAACTAACTTATACTAACATATATTACTTACTAATTTAATAATATATATATATATATATATATATATATATATATATAACTTATACTATATATATATATATTTATATATATATATATATATATATATTTATATATATATATTATAATTAAACCAAATCAATAAATATGTAAATATTTTTACACACATCACTTCTCTCACATCTCGAACTATTTTGATAAAAATATCTATTTTCATTGCAACTCAATTGACAATTTAAATTTTTTAGCAATTAGAGATATTTTTAACAAAATAGTCCAATAATAAATTTTCCGCAACGTAATTAAATTATTTCTCGCCAAATAATTTTAAACGGGTCTCATAAAAATATCATTGACATTTAACACACAACATACCATGAAAATTGGCTAAAAGCCTCATAATTCAACACAAAAAAATACTAAAATTGCATAAATTAGAATTTAAAACTAAGGGCCTTACACTCCACATGATGAGATAATACTCACTCCGTAGAAGTAGTACATCTCCATATAACGATGATGGAATATCATTGAATTGATTGATTTATTTTCTACATAATAAATGTGTCTATTTAATTACTATAGATGTGAGTTATTGTTAATTTAAGTGAATAAGTTTATATTAATTGTTGGAAGTAATTGATTATTATAGCAAAATTATTATATTTCTAAAAAATAATATTTTTGGAAGAATGTGAGTGTCATGATCGATTTTTCTGGTTACCGCGCCGAATGAGAACAATACTTGTTTTAAAATTGTATATATTATTCACTAGAATTTAATATCTCATTAAAGGATTATTTTCAGAGATTGAGATCGTTAAGGATGTCGAAAGGTGAAAAGTCGTGCCTCCTTTAAGAAGAGTAATTTCCTTAGATTATGTTAGTAGATTAAGAATAAGTAGACATAATATATACGTTGTATTTTTATTTTGGGATTAATTATTAAATGCACAGTTTTGAATATTTTTATATGTTAAAGAATTTTCATATGCATAGTTTTATTTTAAGGATTTTACAATATTATTTCTTTCGAAAAATAAATTATTTCTTATAGTACCTTATTTTCTTATATAAAATGAAAAGTTTTTCGTTATTACTTAATTGTTAAACCTACGTAACTAGGCGTTACACACGCTACCATTACTAGAAACCTTTCTTGTGTTCCCAAAAGTATGGAAAATTGTCGTTGAAGTTCACAAGTATTCTTTCACCTTGAGGTACCTTTTATGTATGAAAGAGTTGTTGCCACTATTGAGCTTGAGTACATTCATTCAAGTATGTGTCTGAATTGACACATAATCTTTCTTCAGATTTTTCGTGCACTCTTTTCCTTTGATGTGTTCAAGGCTTTTTTTTCCTGAAATCTTCTTTGAATATTGACTTTTTTTTTTTTTTTATCAACGATACCTTCATTTTGAAAAGTTTCTATTTAAATACTGAAGTATATTTCTGTTGGAAATACTGAAGTTTCTATTCTTAGTACTATCCAAGGTTGTAGTTGCACTACATGAATAACTTTATTGTACTAACTAGATGATATAAATTCATTTCCATATTTTGGTGCCATGTCAGCAGAGGAACATAATTATTTCTCTTAGAATTTTGTCTTCAGACACATACTAACACAAAGTCAATATTTATTATTGACTTGTTGCTATATAGTTAGGGGATAATTGTTTTTATTGTTTTTGTTATCTTCAAAACATCAATAAGATGATTGTAGTTAAAATCAATGTTGCACTTACAATATTTGTATATCTATATACTTGATATTGTCTCATATAGTGAAAAAAGACAAAATTGAGCTAAATTTTGCAAGACCTTAGTCTAATCTTATTAAAAATAATCAAGACTTAAGCATGAGCTACGTGTCATATGCTTATATTTAGGTTTGAACATGACATTTTTGAAAGTGTGATATGACCTATTAGTCAACTTAAAAACCTATTTCAAATATCTTTAGATAAATTTCTAAGAACTTGTTTTAGACCATATCAAGTTCTAAGAACTCGTTCGAGACCAAACTATGTATGTTTTAATTTTAAACATTTATAAACTCATTTTTTTAATAAGATTGTAAATGATAACCCTCTATTTTATCATTTTATTTTTTTCTTATCTTTATTTATTCTCCATTTTTGTAGAATTTCCCCTCAATTAGAAAATAATACAAATTGGTGAAATTTAATGAGTTGTGGATGCAAAGTATGCAAGATGGTAAAGAGAAATCTGAAGTCAAAATGAACTGTTGAGCAAAAAGTGGAACGAAAAATATTCAAAAGGAATGATTGGTTGTTGCTTAATAAAAAACGAAAGGATTAAGTTCACAAATAAAATAGATCAGAGAAAAATTCCCAACAGAGAAGCAGTACGTGATAAAAGAAACTTAGGGGAGAAATATTACATTGAATAACCAATCTCTTAAAAATTTTAGAAGAGGGATGAATAATGTGGAGAATGTGACACCTTAAACCAAAAATATTTTAACAGTAACATTTTTAAAATACTTTTCAGAGACGCATTACAACGGAAAGAAAATAACTTAAATAAGACGATAAAACTATTTTAAAATTTTATTGAAAAATTACTAAGGTATCACGTTTTCACAAATACACATTGCTACTCAAAATAATATTAGATTCACTTATTGTAACAATAATATAGAGTAAACTACTTTTGTTCAGAAAATACATAGTTACCATTATAGTCAAATGGCATAAGTAAATACAAGACTCTAAAGACTTGTTCTTAGTGTTGCTATCAGAACGAAACTTTTCTCAAAGTTGAACTTCAAGACTCAATATTTTGTAATAATTGCGATTTTGCAAACGCAGAGTCTAGTCAGTCAAAAAAAGACAATGAAGGGGTTGAATTTTGAAATAATATTGATAGTATAATATATGTAATGAGAACATGCAAATAAGCATAATAGAATTGTATCATAAAACATCGTGGTATATCAAAATATTCAAGAAAATAATATCACATTATAGTCAAAAACACACAAGGATAATTAATATTTCATTATAAAATCAAATCATCTAAGATTATTATCACATTAGATACATATTAATCAAAACAAAACAATCACACAACAATATAATACTATGCATGTTCCTAAAAACTATATGATTCAAATATAATATCTGCCATTAAGGCACCTTACACAGAAAATCACCCCTATCAATGGAAAAAATAAACCTATCAAAAAGACAACTTCCACACAGAAAATCACTCATACTAATAGGGAAAAGAAATCTTCCTTAAAGACAACCTCCACAAACATCCATATGCTATGACATGATAATGGATTCTCAAAATAAAACATTTCCACACAACCCCATCACAACAAAGCAATCACAAGACAACACAATACTATGCATGCTCTTAAAAACTATATGATTTAGATATAATATATGTCATGAAGGCAGCTTCCATACAAAAAATCACCCTTACCAATGAGAAAAATAAACTTGCCACAATGGGAACTTCCACACAGAAAATCACTCATACCAATATGGAAAATAAATCGGGCACAAAGGCAACCTCCATAAAGATGCATATGCCATGACATGATCATGGATTCTCTAAAGGGGAAATTGCATTTACCTCTCATGAGGTTACCTTAAATGACACTACCACCCCCTTTAGTTTTGAAAAAACACTCACCTCCCTTGTACCCACAAAAAAAATTGCATTAAACATTTTTTTTGCTACACTTACATCTATTCATGTCATTTACTATATGACACAATTAGAGTTTTCGCTTTAATTTGTAAAAATACGACCATACGTCGAATATTTGCAATTTTGAAAGGTATGATTATGTTAATAGTAGCACAACTAAAGTGCGTATTCTAATGTTTTTTTTTATAAATGACAAATAAACTTGAAAAAGTGACATAAAACAAATGTTATGCAAACAAAATTTTGTAAGTATAGGGGAGGTGTGTGTTTTTTCAAAACTAGAAGGGGTGTTAGTGTCATTCTAGGTAACCTCAGGGGAAGTAAATGCAATTTTCCCTTCTCTAAATAAAACATTTCCACACAACCCATTAAGATCATGTGATATGTTTCTAAAAATGATTTATACAAAATCATCATCTTATTCAAAAACCACCAAGATTATACACCACATTCTTTTACCAATAAATAAAACCTTCATATCACTTATCATGATAATCACCTTTCCAATAAACCTATCATAAAAACCAAAGCTTTTACCACACATATGATGAAAATCATAATGTATAAGTAATCATAAAATTCAAAACTTTCATCTCATACATTATAAAAATTCAAAATTCAAACTTTCATCACACATGTCATAAAAATTAGACTTTCCACATATGCCATAAAAATTCAAACTTTCAACACATACAACATAAAAACATACTTTCTTCAAATATATCATAAAATTTTAAAATTTCAAAACATACAACATAAAAACTTAAACTTTCTTCACCTATATCACATGCTCGCATAAATTAAATCACACAACACTTTATGAAAGTTTCCTATCCATATTTTAATCCTACATATTAGAACTTGAACAAGTTTGTAGTAATTGAGAGAAAAGTAATTGAGAGAGGATTTGTGAGTAGATTGATTCTTATTCACATTACATCATACTTGGACATATTGAGCTATATATATACAAAGTAATGACACTACAAAGTTTACAAAGCTCACACTATCTGATTACTTTTTACGCAAGTAACTAACTAACTCACTCACTAACAATATTAATTAAAACACTGATAGTTTGAATTATTCAACAACATTCTCCTTTAATTTTAACTCTTCATAGAAACAAATCCTAGCATGTCTCTTACCTCTAAAAACCTGTCTGTTTTCAGTGGCTTGGTAAATACATCTGTCACTTTTAATTTGGTGTTGCAATACTTCAAGCTAAGCTTATCTATCTTTGTTCACTTGGTCTCTAAGAAAATGAAACTTTGTTTTTATATGCTTGCTTCTTCCACGAGCTATTGGATTCTTTGCCAAATTTATTGAAGACTTGTTGTTAACACAAAACTGCACCAGTTTCATGTAACTCGCGTTCCGCTCCTCGAGTAATGACAATAGCAAAAGAGCTTGACATGCTGCTTTGGCAGCAGCAACTTACTCTACCTCACAAGATGATAGAGCTACAATACTTTTCTTCTTTGAACGCCAAGAAATTTGGAGCATTTAGAAAACTGAACCAGTACCCAGATGTAGTGTTTCTTTCAACTAAGTCACCACTCCAATCTTAATCTGAATAAGCCTCCAGCTTTGCTGCACTTGTGCCTGCTTTTGGAAACATCAGACCATAATCCTGTGTGCCTTTAAGATATCTCATTATCCTTTTTACTGCTCCAAAGTTGATATTTGGCCTACTGCTACATATAAATCTCAATGAGCCAATAATTTGCATGAACAATGTTGCATTCGCTAAGCTCTGAGTTTCTCCTTTTGATAGTTTTAGATTTCTTTCTACTGTGTCACTAGCTCATTATATTCAAACATATTGAATCTCTTCAACACTTTTTGTATATACTTTATTTGATGTAGAATTATGTCGTTGATTGTGTATACAAATTATATTCCAAGGAAATAGTTGAGAACTCCCAAATCAGTCATTTCAAATTTTGATTTCATAACCTCCTTGAGGCTCTCAAGTTCAATTATACTAGAGCCAGTGACTAACAAGTCATTGACAACCTTGTTGTTGACATATATGCCATACTCCACCGAGCATTTTGCAAGACCTTGCTACTGCCAGAAAGCATCAATTCTATTGTTCCTAGCTCTAGGTGCCATCTTCAATCCATACAAGGCCTTTATGAGTTTATAGAAGTTATGCTCTTCCCCCTTCACTTCGAAATCGGTGGCTGCAAGCCATAAATCTCCTCTTCAAGTGTTCCATTCAAGAAAGTTGATTTAACATCCATTTGAAACAATGGCCAACCCTTAGCACTTGCAATAACAATTACAAGTCTAATTGTTTCCATTCTATCTACTAGTGCATGTACCTTAGTGTAGTCCACTCCATGTCGTTGTAAGAAACCTCTGGCTACGAATTTGGCCTTATACTTAGCAATACCACCATTTGGCTTCAACTTATGCACCTTGACACCAATTGGTTGCTTTGAGGATGGTAAGTCCACAAGCTCCCAAGTTTGATTTCTTTCAAGAGCACTAATCTCATCAGTCATGGCATCATTTATGTTGAATAGCCTGCTGCCAATTAACTAGTTCCAAATCTGCCATGAAAGCCAAATGTACTAGCTCACCATCATCTGTGACAATATTGTTTGGAAGTCTTCTTAATCCTCAAGCTTGACTAATGGAAACTTCTGCCTACTAGACCTTGTGTGCTACTTTGGATGCTTCTCTTCATGAACTAAGTCTCTCACCTTAGGCTCATGTTGATGCTTCTTATCAAATTGAACTGAAACACCAATTGATTAAGCTTCTCCCCAGTTTCATGTTGATGCTTCATCAATAGTGACATCTTTACTAATGACAACTTTCTTTTGAATTGGATCGGATCGTAGAGCTTATAAGCTCATGTTGGATGATAGGCAATCAACACTAGTGTCTCACTCTTATCATCAAGCTTTTTGTTATCTTCTCATCTGGTATATCCTATGAAACAATGAGCCAAAAATTCTCAAATATTTCGTTGTAGGTCTCTTGCCTGTCCAAGCCTCTTCAAGAGTAACAAACTTCATACTCTTTGTAGGACACCTTTAGGACATAAGAAATTGTGGTCACTGTATCTCCCTCATAAAATTTAGGCATTACCTTCCCTTTCATCATAGATCTTGCCATATCAAGCAAAATTCTATTTCATCTCTCTTCCAAACCATTGTGTTGAAGGGTGTCTGGTGTTGTAACTTCATGAACAATACCTTTCTTTTCACAAAAATAATTGAAATCCTTAGAATAGTACTCCCCACTTCCATCAGTTCTAAGAATCTTTAAGTTACGATCACTTTGTCTATGTTACGATCACTTTGTCTCTCAACTAGTGCACAAAACTTGACAAACACTTAGAAAATTCAAATGACCAAACCTGTAGTGCCATTACTTCACAAACCTACTCAAGTGACTTGATGCAAGGAAATTCATGAACCATTTGCTTCACTCCAAGCTGATTTGAGCTTATAAAATTCAAATGACCAAACCTGTAGTGCCAAAACATGAAGCTGATTTGAGCTGCTTCCTTCAAACTTACTTTGAAATTCAAATAACCAAAGCTAATTTGACCTCTTAAAATTCAAATGACCAAAGTTGACTTTCTCTGCTGCCTTCTAACTTACTTTGAAAGTTCTATTTGATACCAAGGGAGCCTTCAACACCAATCTATTTTTGGAGTCAAACACTTGTAATGAGTCTTGTCTCATATTTATATGAAATCCTTTCTCAAGCAACTGGGCAAGACTCAATAGATTGTTTTTTATTGATGGAATATATAACACATACGTGACAAAAGTGGATTCACCATCTTTTCTCTTGATCATTACTTTGCCTTTGCCCTGCACTTCAATTGTGCTATCATTTGCAAATTTCACTTTGCCCTTGACACTGCCATTAAATTCCAACAGCCATTCCTTGTGTCCAATCATATGGTTGGAACAACTAATGTCATGACATGAAATTGAGGAGTCAAGGTTCTCAAGATCTTCTATATGAGTTGCTGATAAGTAAATTTTTCACCACAAGCCTTCATTAATTTCATTAGAGTATGCGACCTAGTGAAGTAATCACCAACTCCCTCATTCTTAGTCATGGTCAACAATTCACACTATCTGCAAATAGACTGAAGCTTCACTCTATCACCTCCACCATATGCATTGGTCAAAATGTCCTAAGCCTCCTTTGGTGTTGTGGCTGCATAAATCTTTTTTAAATTGGCAGAATCAACACATTGATGAATCAATAATTGGGCTTTGCAATCTTTCTTGTTGAGATATTTATGAGCAGCTTTATGTGCATCTGTTGCATTCACCTCCAATTCTTGAACGCCACACTTAACATCCTAGAACCCGGAGATCACTCCCATCTTCACACACCGTTATTCCCTATTCTTGTCATCAAGAATGGGTAAATTGGCAAGGAAAGCACTGATTGAATTTGACATGATTAATTAATCACACTAGACATTCAGAATGAACACAAAGTTTTAGTCACCAAGATCTGATACCACTTATTAGAACTTGAACAATGTTTTTAGTAATTAAGAGAAAGGTACTTAGAGAGAGAATTTGTGAGATTTTCATTACATCATACTTGTACATATTTAGCTATATATACAAAGTAATGAAACTACAAAGCTCTCACTAACTGATTACTTGTTTACTCAAGTAACTAACTCACTAACAATATTAACTAACACACTAATAGGGATACTGCCGTAGATAGCGAGCCTCAGATGAGTAGCGAGTCTCAATTGAGTTGTTGGAAAATTCGGTTTTATCGTTCATGTCACATTATAATATGCTTATGAATTCAAATGCTCTCTTACCCCTTACCTTATTTCGAAAGTTTCACACATTAATCAAACTCCAAAGAAAAACTTTCGTTCCTTTGACTCCTCATCCTCCAAACAGTCCAACTCGATAATTTATGGTTAAAGGTCAAAAATAAAATATGAGATTACAAGTCAATTTCAAAAATTGTTCAAATAAACTTATCCCAAACTGAATGAACGAGGGAAGCACCAAACTGAAATTGGAACAGATACAGAAAAAGTTTTTGTGGACAACTATTTACGCTTTCTAAATCCTTTTTCTCTCACACCACTATACAACTTATATTTCCTAAAAATAAGGGGTTTATCATGCACATACATGGATCACAACCACATGGGTCAACCAGAATACTATTATTATATTCCGTTTTATTTTATTAAAATAAAACCAATAATTATTTAACTCATTTTTAACACTTCTTTTAACATAATTTCATTTCCAAAACATTAGTAATATTTAAAAATCAATATTTTACAAATTAGAATAATTAAAGTAATAACCTTTTGAACATGTATTAGTGGCAAAAACTATCTTATTTGAAATTATTACTAATATATGCATTTTTAAAGCGTTTTAACACCACGAATACATTATAACATTTCAATAATAGATAATTAATCACAAATTTTATCAACATATATTCAAAATTAATTTTAACACAAAATTAATTATTTAAATTCCTTTTTAGTTAATGAAATGGTTTTTGAATAAATTTGGGGTGTTACAAAGAACAAATAACGATTCATATAAAACTAAGATTTGAAGTGTTGAAATCCCGAATGAAACCATGACCCTAGGTCTTCTATTCGCTGAATTCAAATTTGTTTCCTATTGTCATTTTAATTTATGCTTATATTATGCTTTTGTTACCATGAATCAACCATAATTTTCATTAGTCTAAATAATATAAAATCTTGATTATTTTGGTAATTGATAAATTAATCCATGTATATATGATAATATTTTATACTACTACTTAACAAAATTGTCCACTTATTGATTTTGCGCAACAAACATGTTCTGGGAAATCAAATTTATAACACCCTCTAAAGTTTTATTTAAATAATTAGTACCTGTGTTCTATTTATTATCATTTTTATTTTAATCTAGGATTTATTAAATTTATTGTTGAGTATGATCTATGTGCCATTTATGTGTTCTATTAAATTAAATTAGAAGAAATTTTATCTACCTTATATTAGGGTGAAAATAACAATTTGATTAGTTGGGTTAGTGAATATTTGGGTCTTGTAGCTACTACCTAATTTGGATACGCACCTCCCTTTCTGCTATTGATCACACCTAGGGTTTTCTAGAAGACCACATTTGAAATGTCCTCCTCATGGTCCTTGCATGCCTAAAATTATCCTCAATCTATAAGATTTGATTTGCTTTCCTTTTTGAGAATTAGTATTTTGTCATGGAAGCTTTGACCAAGGCAAATGAGGAAATGGATCCTCTCATTATTGCATTGATCAAACAAAAATAAGAATTTGACTTCCCCCCAATTCCCCTTCCTTATTCACACCACTTCTCTCTCTCTTCCCTCCTAATTGTCACATTAATTTCTTGCCTTATTCGTTCTAGCCTTGATCTCTCCCCTTTTGCACATGTTTATACCAAGGTTCATTCAACTCAGTCTCCCTCCATTATGGCCAGATAATTTATTTGTCTACAAGAATTAAGATTGTGTCCTTTTGATTTCCCTACATCAATTTGTGAGACAAGAACCATGAATGCCTTTTATGCATTTTGATCTATTGTATGCAAGATAAATTAGATAGAGACCACATCTTAATGCCTCATGATTTCTATTGACTAGTAATTACAGAATGCAATCCATCTATTTTCTTCTTTGCTTCACGCCATCTCTCTCGTCCCTTGCCTTGAATTGTGACCAAATTCATCTTGCCAAATCAAATCCACTTAATTCTTTGTATCCTCCTTATTGAAATGGTTGATCAGAAATTAAAGTGTGTGATGCTTTCTTCCTTTTTAACTCACATGTTTTCCCCATTTTCAATGCCATTCAATTGCCATGATTTTGGTCTGAATTAAAATAGGAACATTATTTTAAGTTATTGTCTTGACTTGCCACAATTCAGAATATATAGTGTGACTCCCTCTATCAACAACTCACACATCTCCCTTATATTATACTTAAGTCATGTAGATCATTTTTCAAAACAATAGATAATACCGCATCAAAACCCTAGCCTCCCCATACCTCAAAAGAATTCCTTTGCAAATAGAAAATCAGTACAACAATACAAAATCCTAGCCTCGCAAAGAACAACATGCCCTCATATTCATCATTCTTCATAATATTTGTTAAGACCATCAATCAATCACTAACAACAATTTCTTATAAATTTTATGTAAGTACATGTCCTTCAATATATTTCTCATTTCCATTTATAAGAATTCTAACCCTTGAATATTTCATTGAAACTTCCAAAATCCTCCCTCCTTGAAAGAGCAAATTTTGTGGACTTCACAATTTAGAGTTTTGGAAGGAAAGCATCCTTGGTAAGGATTTTTTTTCCATACAAACTCTAATAAAGTAGTTGATTGGATGTTACGAAATACATAAATACATAATGTGAAGCTTACACTCTACAGGAAATAAACATAAACCAATAAATTTAAATGGTAAAGTTCTAATTTTTATTATGTTTGAATGTGGTATACAAGTTTTATGATGTATGCGGTGAAAGCTAGAATTTTTATGATGTTTACATATGAATATATGATTTGTATGATGTTTGCATATGAATATATGATTTTTATGATAAGTGATATAAATGTTACATTTGTATTGGAAAAGGAACATGCGGTTCACGATCTTAGTGATTTTTGAATAAAACGGATTATTTTATGAAATGAATTTTAAAAGCATATGACACGATCTTAGTGGGCTGTGTAATATGAAAATACATCATATCATTGCATATGCATCTTTGAGAGGTTGCTTTTGTGACAAGTTTCCCCAGTGGTATTAGTGAATTTTTTGTGGATGTTGTCTTTGTGGCATGTATTATATTCAGATCATATAATTTTAGGAGTATGCATAAGTTGCATAAATTTGTGCTATATAAATTAAATTATTTTTGTTTTTATTCTTTTAATCCAAAACTTTTTACATTACTTATTTTATGACATTTTGTATAGCTTTAGTTTTGGTTTTATATGGATGATGACAAAATTCACCCCTTACAATAACATTTTAGATACCAATAAAGATTGATGGTCTTGCTTGACACGCGAACGTGGAAAAAGAGAATTTTCTTTAAAATAAGAATGTTTTGTATTAATGAATCCGCTAAAGTACAATTTTATAGTTTTATTTTAACTTGGTTGTTAACCTTAATAAGAAATGCAGAGGTGGGTTTTTATTCTGCCTAGGAATAACTAATTCGCCCCCAAGTGTAGTTAATTATATTTTTGATGAATTTTCACTTAAAAAGGCCTTATTTTAATTTAGTCATAAATTAGTATTTTTCTAACAAATAGTAAATGAATATTTTTTAAACTAATCATTTAAATAACTACTAATCGAGGCACTTTTATTTTACCAAAAATTGATTATTAAGTTAATATATTTCTCTATCTTAGAGTACATCACTACGATGCAAACTTAAAAAAAAAAAACTATAGTCGTATTTTATTTAGAAATTAATATATTTGAGCAATGTCTTTGATTAAATATGAGGTGTTACATTATGATATCAAAGCAATAATCCCTAGAACTTTTAGGCC
Source organism: Cicer chorassanicum (assembly GCA_037974735.1). Classification (NCBI taxonomy): domain Eukaryota; kingdom Viridiplantae; phylum Streptophyta; class Magnoliopsida; order Fabales; family Fabaceae; genus Cicer; species Cicer chorassanicum. The sequence continues at coordinate 37,431,755 of JBBPBP010000003.1, read as the reverse complement.
AGGATAAAACAATCTTGTATGACGCATACCTTGATTGATGTGTGATAGAATAACTGAATTCTTTGTGGTTGACCTTGTTGTTTGGGATTGTTATAGAATAATGTATTTATTAGTCAAACAGGAATGTATGACCCCCATGATAGAAAGAGAAAGTATTACCGAAAAAGGTTGTTTTGGGTGGGTTCTAGCTAGAAAAGACTTACGTTTTAAGTGGTCCATTGATCAACCCCTCTCTCTTGGGGACCTCTATAATGCACGATTTACTGTATGACCTAAACATACTGTATAGTTTTGAATAAGAGAATATTTTGTAACCCAAGAGTTATGACAAGATCATAATACATGTTATAACTTAATAAATTGTAGAAAAGTTTATGGCTTGCATAACTACTACAACCCAACCCATTGCCTAAGCAAGAAGCGACATTACAGATGCAATCCAAGCCATGAATGCGATGGTAGCTGCAATAGCCCAACAAGATGCAGACCAAGCCCAACATAATGCTCCGAGGGACTAGAAAAATGAAGTTGTTTTTGCAACAAGAGGACTAACTGAATTCCGCCTTTATGATCTGACAAAATTCAAAAGGGAGCATGACCCATACAAGACCGATATTTGGGTACAAGAAATCGATAAAATCTTTGAGATCTTCCACTGCTTAGGGGACACAAAGGTGGAGTATGGAACCTATTTGTTTATTGATGAAGCAGAATACTATTGGGGAGGTGCGAGGCAAATGATGAAAACAAACCACAAAGAGATGACCGAATAATATTTGAGGAGGAAGCTCTTGGACAAATACTTTTCAAAGAGTATTCTTAGTAGGAAATCATCTAGAACTACCTCAAATGTGTTTCTCAGCTTAATTATTATGATCTAGAGGTTGTCGAAGACAATATCCTATTGGGAACACTTTAGAGAAATATGAGAAACACATATTTGAGGTTTTTGTAGACAATATCCGAATAGGAACTTCCTCTTGAAAACCTCCTTGGTAAGCTCTTCGTGGTTTGTTTCCATGATTTTACTCGCACCTCGACACCAATATTCAGCTTCATCGATTAACAAATAGGTGGTATACTCCACCTTTGTGTCCTTTGAGCAATGGAGGATCTTGAATATTTTCTCGATTTCTTGTAGTTCGAATTTGTTTGGGTCATGCTCCCCTTTGAATTTTGGCGGGTCGTGTCGGCTGAATTCAGTCAGTCCTCTTGGTGCAACAACAACTTCCTCCCTTTAGTCCCCGTAAGCATCACATTGGACTTGACTGCAACTTTTTGGGCTATTGAAGCAACCATCACATTCATCGCTTGGAAATCATCTGTCATGTCAGTTCATGCTTAAGGAGTGGGTTGGGTTGTAGAAGTTCGGTGAGCCATAACACTTCCTACAATTTATCGAGTAAGAAAAGGTACTATGATCTTGTCACAACCCTTGGGTCACAAAATAATCTCTTATACATAACTATACAATTGGTTCGAGTCATACAATAAATCATGCACTTGAGATGTTCTCAGGAAAGAGAGGTGAGCCAATGAACCACTTAAAATGAAAATCTTTCCTAGCTAGAACCCTCCCGACAAAACGTTTTTTCGTTATTACCTTCCCCTTATGTCATAGGGGTCACACGTTACTGATTGAATAATAAATAAAGAGTCATGCTAACAAGTTCCCTTAGGGTGTTTAAAAGTATAAATTTTGTCTTTTAAACAACAAAGTTCGGACTTTTAAAAAGGTAAATGCACAAATTTTAAGATAAAATTTCTACTTTTAGATACCTTAACCAGTGCCCTAAGCATTTTCCATTAATAAATTATTCTACAACAATCCAAAGCAACAAGGTCAACCACAAATAAACCAAATAGAACATATCAATCAAGGCATGCATCATACAAGATTGTCCATCCCCAAAAGTTCCAAAAATTATTGCTCTTATAACATATTGTTACATCCTGAATTTTGATCCAAAACATTAGTAAAATATATTAATTTCCAAACAAAATATGCCTATATCTCTTTTTTGAAAAAATTTACTTCGTAGTGATTCATTTTAGCTAAAAAATAATATTAACTTAATAGTCATTTCATTGGTAAAATAAAAGTTCCTAGATTACTATTTATTTACATGTTTAGTTTCAAAAATTGATTTTTTACGATTTCTTAGAAAAATATTTATTTTCCAGCTAAAATAAAATAAAGACTTTTTAAGTTAAAGTCATGAAAATATAATTAACTAAACTTAGTGGTGATTCAATTATCCCTAAGCGGAAGAAATATTCAACTTCACATTTTTATTTAAAGTTAACGACTAAATTAAAATAAAATCTTAAAATTGTTTTGCAACAGATTTATGAAAACATAACGTTCTTATTTTAAAGAAAATATCCTTTTCCTACGTGGCATATCAAGCAAGACGGTCAATCTTCATTGGTACCTAAAGTGTTATTGTAAGTGCTCAATTTTCCATCATCCATATCAAAGCAAAACTAAACATGTAAAAAACATCATAAGATAAGTAATGTAAAAACTTCTCGATTAAAAGAATAAAACACAAATAATTTAATTTATATAACAAAATTTATGTAATTTATGCATGCTCCTAAAACTATATAATCTGAATATAGTACATGCGACAAAGGCTCCCTCCACATAGAAAATCAGCTGTACCAACCAATAGGGAAAAACCTGCCACAAAGTCAACCTACACAAATATGCATATATTCTTTGACATGATGATGTATTTTCAAATCATATATTCCACACACCCCACTAAGATCATGTCATATGTTTTTAAACTCTTGAAATAAAATCATCTTTTTTATTAAAAAATTAGTAAGATCATAAATCACACGTTCTTATGCCAATTAAAATGAAACATTTATATCACTTATCATAAAAATCATATATTCATATGAAAACATCATAAAAATTCAAGCTTTCACCAAATACATCATAAAACTCGTGTGCCACATTCAAACATAATAAAAATTAGTAATTTACTATTTAAATTCATTAGTTTACAATTATTTCCTTTAGAAAGACAAGCATCATTATTATTTATGTATTTTGTAATATCTAATTAACAGCTTAGTTAGAGTTTATAAGGGGAAAAGTCTTTACCTGAGACGCTTTCCATTTCCAAAACATTGAAGTGCTAATTCTGTCAAATTTTCTCTTACAAGGAGGGAGGATTGGAAACATTCAAGTGTTAGGGTTCATAAAATTGAAAATGTGAAATAAATGGAAGGACATAACTTACACAAAATTTAGCAGAAGTAGATGTTAGGGATTGATTGATGGTCTTAAAAAATATTTTGGAGAATCATGATGATGAGGGCATGATGTTCTTTGTGAGGCTAGGGTTTTGAATTGTTGTTGTCATTTTATTTTTGGAATTCATTTGGGGTATGAGAAGTATGGGGCGGCTAGGGTTTTAATGTTGTTTTCCATGATGTTTAGCAAAATGATCAATGTGACTTAAGATAATATGAGGGAGAGACGTGAAATGTTGATTGAGGGAGAGATACTATATTTTTTGAATTATGACAAGGAAAGAGAGTAACCTAAAATAACGTGCAAAAACAATTTTGAAGAATTTTTAGTCGCATAGCGAATATTAAATTCTTTTAATGCCATAGATTCATTTGATTATGCAATAGGATATTTAGATTGATTCGGTTATGGTATATGAAATGAATTACACAAAATTTAATAGAGGCTTATATAAGAAAAAACAGAAAATTGATTGAAGTAATTTTAGACAAAGTAATGAAAACCAAACCAGACCAACCGATTCAAACGGTTGGATTGGGAACCGGATCCTTGTTCAGTAAATCTTAAAAACCTTGTTTACTTATATATTATTAGAGTATTTATGATTCATAAGTGAAATTTAATTTTTAATGTTGAAAATTTATGGGTATTGTAATATTTTTATTTTATATAATATAATTTATATAAATCTATATTTTTAAAATAATATTAAATTACTACCGGTTGAACTCTGATTTAACCCTGGTTAAACCTTTGAACATTGAACCTTTGCCTTCAAAATTAAAAAACAAAACAAGATTCCAAAATACATAAATCTTATAACAAGTTTTCTATCAATTTGTACTAAAACAAATTTTCCACCAAACTCCAATAGAAGATCAAGAGTAAAGTAAAATTTAGAAATTAAAAATTTAGAGTTAATAAGATTCACACATCGATTTATACAGGTTCCTCTACTTCATCCTCGCTTGTAGAGTACATCATGTTCCCATTCAGATGAATGAGAGTTTTCATCTTTTATTATTGTTGCGAATGTTTACAGAATCTTTCGGCGGAAGTAAAAAACATTTATATACACGATCCCTTCTTTCTTAAACACTCTTCTACATAGAATCTTGGAACATCTTCCAAATTTTGAACACAAGCCTATCTTCAAGGTGAAGATCACACCTCAATCTCGCAAGATAAATACCAAAAAATCCTTCTAGGACTTTTTTGAAGAACACATTCGTCATCCCTTGATACGTAATCCACTTATATACCCTCAATGATTCATATGATTCATATCTGGAATAAATACTCCAATGAATGATATCCCCTCGCTGTTGAATGTCACTTCATTACTCGATTACAAACCCAACTTGATAAAGAAAGAGTTTTCAATGTATGATTTGATCTTGAATGCTTGAATATGAGGAATGAGTGAAATTATTCTTTAGTTTAGAAATGATGAGAAAACCTTTTATATGATGCATGAAAGAGGTAACCAAATGAAAAACGATTTCTAAGAAGATTAACCACTTTGCGACGACAATAACAACCTTAAAAATGTCAAATTTTAAGTCAGCAAGTTGTGTGAGTAAATTCATAAGATAGGCAAGTCGACTCACATTGATTGAAAAAATCAGATTTGAAGTCTATAGTTGTGTGAGTTTATTCACACAACTATGAGTCAACTCAAATAACTCTCTGCCTTGATGAAAAGTTGATTCACACTCTCTGTGAGTCGAATCATAGTCCCGGGACTTCAAGAACTAAGTTCATTAGTCGATTCATAAATGTGTAAGTCAATTTGCAAAGTCAAAAGCACTTAGAAAATGATTTGAAATGAGCTTCAAAGGTTACCAATGCAATATGATCATGCTTCAAACTTAATGCATGCTAAAACACTTGTAAATAAGCTAATGCTTGATAAAAGTTTCCTTCTTATGCAATCTTTCTTGATCAAGTGGTTCTATGCAAAAGTTAGAGAAGGAGAATCAACAAAGCACACACTCAAAGCACAACCTAGAATAAGCAAGTTGACATCACTCAAAACACTAAGTCTAAAACAAAACTAACTAGGAGACTCTTTACAATTACAAGATCAAGGCTAGAAAGAATAAGGCAATAAAATCATGTGACAATAAAGAAGGAAAAGAGATTGGCGTGTATAAGGGAGGGGAATTAGAGGGAAGTCAAATTTCGATTTTTGTTTGACCAAATAAATAATTAGATGATTCATTTCCTTGGTCAAAGCTTCCAAAAAAAATAGTAATCCTCTAAAGGAAAGGGAATTAAATCTCATAGCTTGGAGACGAAGGTAAGCATACAAGGACCATGAGGAGGGAATTTCAAATGTTGTTTTCTTAAAAATCCAAGGTGTGATCAATAGCAAAAAGGGAGGTGATCAGAAAATAGAAAAAATAACCAAGGAAGGAGCAAAGAGGACACTCATGGTCTTGGAACTCCAATGACAAGAGCAAGGTATAAAAAGGAAAAATAGGCTCTAAATAACTTGATAGCCGCTTTATTTGAAGCAGGTCGAAGTCTTGAAGAATTGAAGCCAAAGATAGTAATTTCTTAATTCAAGTTGAAGGAATTAAGGAATAAAGGTTGCATCTATATGCGATCAAAGTTTTATTATTAATTTTAATTAAAGTAGTGAACTGAATTAGTAAGTTTATTTAGGTCTAATTTTAAGAAATTGAGTTTGGCCAAGTTTAAGAGAACTTGTAAGGTGGTGCCACTAAAAAGGCACACCTTAGGCAAATTTGATTTTGGAATATATTGTTATTTTGTGAGGCTTTTCTCTCTAGAGTTCTTGAAATAATTTACTTTGAACTAATCAAGAGTGTTGATCCTTGTGGCGTTCTATGTGGCTTATCAATCTTTGGATTGTGCCGCCATTCGGTTCTCGTTCCTTTGATGAATGATAATTCTCAGTTTTATTTACATCAAACTTTAATCCACAAATTTTACCAAAGTTCATTTTCACTAACTTGCGCTCACATCTTGTGTTTTATATAGTATTTTGGCAAGTCAACACCCTAATTTTAATTTTAGAACGTGTTCTTTCACCTTGTTTTGGAATCGTGCGATTCAGAGTTGTGTAGCTTACGTTATCGTGTTCTCCAGCCACAAACTTGTTTTGGCTCAAATTTGTAAGTTCCCAACCTATAAAAGATCATAAACTTATTCTTGACAAAGAGTATTATATCATTTGGCACTAGAGCTTGTCTGTAGGCTTGAGATTAAATAAAATTCTGTTTATGCATTTTGTTTTTGGTAAAACCTAAATTCTTAGTTTGTTTTACTTATATTTGAAACGTTTCCCTTATTTATTTGATTATGTTCTATAATTTGTGTTTGGTACTTCTTGAAATTGAGTTGTTGTCCATCTAAAAAAATCATTGTTGTGTTGTTAAGAGCATTGCCCACTACTAGTTTGACAAAATTCCTAAGAGTATTTTTCAATCACTTTACATTTGTTTTGTGGTACTTTACTTTATTCTAGCCAATTTTGGTTCAACATTTTTGAGTGGTCTTGTGTATTCAATTAGGAACCTGAAGAGAGAAATTGAGTGGAAAAAGGCAAGAGATATACATTATAGAAAAATCCTAAACACATGAGCTTTGTGATGACTATTGGAACCCAGTTGGTTTTACATTTAGAGTTTTGATGTTAACAAAAGTATTTTATGAGAACAATATATTTGACTTGAGTATGAGAGAAGAGTCGTATTTGTGAAGAAAATTTAAAATAAGATTTGATTCAAATTTATAATTGAAGAAAATCTAAAATAAGATTTGATTCAAAATTATAATTGATGAAAATCTAAAATTGGATTTGATTCAAATTTATAATTGATGAAAATCTAAACTAAATATTTGATTCATATTTCTAATTGAATAAAAAATCTTTGACCAAGTTGAAAAGAAGATATGGTCAAGATATTAAGAAAATTTGATCAACATTTGAAGAAGATTTGATCAAGATTTGATCAAGATTTATCTACAACAAAATATGAATAGAATCAATATGAAGAATTTACAAACGCAATCTGAACAAAATACGAACATAATCAATCTAAAGAATTTACAAACTCAATCAAAACAAAATAGAAATAGAATCAATTTGAAGAATTTACAAACTCAATTTGAACATGATACAATTCAGAATTAAACAAGGATTAAATTGAAGCCCAAATTTTCAAAGACACTCAAGGTTGAAGGAGAAAAGCATCAAAAAGCATAAAAGAGTAGAAGAACTCAAACTCAAAGTTCTCAATTCATCTTAAGAGTCCAAAGAGAGAAACACATGTTCAGGTTAGAAATATTTTTTGAGTGTTCTTTTCTTAGAGTGTGATTGTTATTATTATTATCAGCTTTGTTAGAAGCAACTACTCAAGTTCCAATCTTTTGTATCCAACCCGATAGTGGTTTAGTTCCATCTTCAATTTGGGGTTGTCAGGTTGTTAGGAGAAGACTTGGCTTGCAGGGTCAAGGTGGTTATTTCCTTCTTCAATCTGGAGTTGTCAGGTTGTTAGAAGAAGACTTGGCTTGTAGGGTCAAGGTGGTTAGTTCTCAAAAGTCTGGGGTTGTTAGGCTATTTGGGAAGACTGACTTGGAGGGTTAGGTGCTTTGTAATTCAAGGTATTTGAATTAGTGGATTAAAGCCTTCTGAATGAGGGGACTAGATGTAGACAAGTTAATGGTGAACCAGGATAAGCCATGTGTCAAATTATTTATGCTTTCATCGTTTGTTGCCTCTGAATTCGATTGCTTCTACTTCAAGAAATTCACAAAAACCAACCAGCCTTCATCAAATTAGCAAAAAGTTATCAACATTGTGAAACACAAGTCAACCCCCCCTTCTCGTGTTTGCAACTTCAATGAGGTCATTTTCTTTCACTTTTGTTTGTTTGTTGTTTAAATTATGGAAGAATGGGTGGTGGGGATAGCCCTCTTCTAGGGGGAAACAACAAATATCTAGTGGAGACTATAACTTCTCAAATGCAAAGGATGTTGAGAGAGCATACCGAGGATTTACATGTCAGAATTGAGTAGTTAGAAAATCAAGAGAATTATGGTGATGATGGAGGTAGAAGGAGGAGAAGAGATATCAAGGGTGGTGGTAGAGGAGATAGAATAGAGGAGTGAAGCGTAAAATACCATCTTTCCAAAGAAAGATTGATCTAGAGGCTTACCTTGAATGGGAGATGAAAACTGAATGACTCTTTTCATGCAACAATTACATGGAAGAGAAAAAGATAAAGGTGGCAACCATGAAATTTACTAATTATGCACTCATGTTATGGGTTCAATTACAAAAAGAAAGAGGGAGGTATGAAGAACCACTAGTGGAAAGTTGGGTGGAGATGAAGAGGGTAACACAAAGAAGATTTATTCCTTCTTACTATCATAGAGACCTTTGCAATAAACTTCAAAGGATCACACAAGGTTATAAGGGTGTTAATGATTATTATAAGGGGATAGAAGTGTGCTTAATTAGAGCCAATATTAGTGAAAATAGCGAGGCTATTATGGCATGTTTCTTACAAGGGTTGAATAGTAATGTAAGAGATGTTGTGGAATTACAAAATTATGTGGAGTTTGGGGGCCTAGTGCATCAAGCTACTCAGGTAGAATAACAACAAAAGAGAAATGGTGCCATGAGAAATAGCTCTTCTAACTTTAATTCCCCTAATTGGAAGGATATAAATAAGAAGGAGGAAAATACTTCATCAAATACACCCACGACTGCACCTCAAAGAACCCAAAATTATTCCAATGATTCTCATAAGAAAAAAGTGAGATTAAATGTTTCAAATGTTTGGGGAGAGGCCACATAGCCTCTAAATATCCAACTAAGAAGACCATATTGCTTAAGGAGAATGGAGGTATTACTGATGGATCATTGTCTGAATATGCTCCATCTAGTGAAGAAGAGAGTCAGGAAGAAGTGTTGAAACCAAGTCGGTTTTATACTTAGAGTTTTGATGATTACAAAATTATTTTATGAAAACAATATATTTGACTTCAAAGAGTATGAAAGAAGATTCATGTTTTTTGAAGAAAATCTAAAATAAGATTTGATTCAAATTTATAATTGAAGAAAATCTAAAATAAGATTTGATTCAGATTTATCAATTGAAGAAAATCTAAAATAAGATTTGATTCAAATTTATAATTGAAGAAAATCTAAAATAAGATTTGATTTAGATTTATAATTGAAAAAAATCTTTGATCAAGTTGAAAAGAAGCTGTGGTCAAGATTTGAAGAAGATTTGATTGAGATTTATCTACAACAAAATATGAACAGAATCAATCTGAAGAATTTACAAACTCAATCTGAACAAAATAAAAACATAAACAATATGAAGAATTTACAAACTCAATGTGAACAAAATATGGATATAATCAATCTAGAAGAACTTCTCAAATTAGATTCAAAAATAAAGAATTGGCTAAAGCACATATTATCAAAGAGAATCTTGTTCATAATTATTTTTGAATAAGATAATTGTTGACCAAGCTGGGAATGAAGATACAATTCAGAATTAAACAAGGACTAATTGAAGCACTAATTTTAACTATAAATAGATACTCAAGGCTGAAGAAGAAGATGATCGAAAATTAGAAAAGAGGAGAAGTACTCAAAGCTCAAAATTCCACAGTTATTTTTTAGAGAAACACTTGTTCGATTTAGAAAAATTCGTAAGTTATTCCATAGAGAGAAACACTTGTTCTATTTGGAAATATTTTCTCTGTGTTTTTCTTAGAGTGTGAGAGTTATTATTATTATTATCTGCTTTTTTAGAAGCAAACACTTAAAGTTCCAATCTTTTGTATCCAACTCGATAGTGGTTTAGTTCCATCTTCGATCTAGGGTTGTCAGGTTGTTAGAAGAAGACTTGGCTTGTAGGGTCAAGGTGGTTAGTTCCTCAAAAGTCTCGGGTTGTTAGCCTATTTGGGAAGACTGACTTGGAGGGTTTTGGTTCACCACTAACTTCTGAATGAGGGGACCAGATGTAGCCAAGTTAGTAGTGAACCAGGATAAATCTATGTGTCAAATTATTTATGCTTTCAATGTTTGCTGCCTCTGTACCCGATTGCTTCTTATCTAAGTAATTCATAAAAACCAACCATCCTTTGTCAAATTAGCAAAAAGTTATCAACTTTGTCAAACACAATTCAACCCCCTATTCTCGTGTTTGCACCTTCAAGAAGTTCCTAGAGGAGACTTGTTCATGGTTTGAAGAATGTTGGACAACCAATCAAGAGACCTGGATGAAACCCAAAGGAATAACATTTTTCATACTTAATGTCACATCCAAGGTAAGATATGTTCTTTAATTATAGATGGAGGAAGCTGCACTAATGTTGCTAGGGAAGAATGGTTTCAAAAATGAATTTGGTGATAAACCGCACCCACAACCATACAAATTTCAATGGCCTTATGAGGAACGTGTAAAATTTTATGTTGGGAAGTATGAGGATACTATTACATGTGATGTAGTGCTAATGGAAGCTTGTTATTTACTTCTTAGAAGGCCATGACAGTACAATAAGAAAATCAATCATGATGGTTGGTAAGGATGAATCCAAAATCATAGATAGAATAAAACAAGAGAGAAAAGAAAAAGAGAGTGAAAAGTAAGAGAGAAAATCACAAAATTTGTTCATAAAAGAAAATGATGTGAAAAAGGGTATGCAATTAAAAAAGCCAATGTTAATGTTTTTGAGCAAGGAGAGTGATTTAAATGTTGCAAGTCTTACTAAATCTCTTCCTACTGAAGCTTCTTCTTTGTTGCAGGATTTTGAAGATTTATTTCTCAAAGAGGTTTTTTTATGGCCTACCACCTATAAGAGGTATAGAGCACTCCAATAAGAAAACTTAATTCCCAATTCATAAATAACTTTAATTTCTCTATTTTACTTATATTTTTTCAATATTAGTTAAAAAGATTAATATAGTTATAACTAAAAAAAATTAAATAATTAGTTAAGTGATTAATGTTAAGTTTTGATTAGTTAGCATTAGTGATGTCTAATCATAAGCGAACATGTTAGTGTTTTATGTGCACTTTAGCAACAAAATAAATTAAGGGAAAATTTATTCTGAATTTAAAGTTTTCCCATAACTAAGTTTCTGACAATATTTTATTTCTTCAGATTTTTCCCCTTCTCCTTAAATTTTAAAATTATGAATGATTTTATTTTTTATTTTTATTTCTTTTCTTTTATATATATAAATACTAACTTTTTTTTTATGCATTCTCTATATTTTTTTTTAAATTTCTTAATCGCACAAGACATTTTTCTTCAGAAATACTTTGTCATTTTGTTTTAAAAAATATATTTGATTGGGCGAAAAGGCAGAGCAAAAAGGTGACGACATAAATTAGTCAGGAAATGGTTCGTGAGAAAAATATGCAAAATAGTAATCCTAAGTGACACTGACAAGATGAAAATTACCCAGAAAAAAGTTCCTTTATAAAGGTCTGTAGAATTGTAAGTTTGACTAACTGGCATGACAAAAATTACCTAAGAAATGGTTCATGGGAAATTATTTTCGATAAGCCTTTTTCATACAAAATTCATTTCCTGAAAAGTTCCTCGAAAATTTGTTTTTGCTTGGAAAATTTTTACGTTTTTCAAGACATTTGTTCTTAGGTATCACAATCAATCAACACAAATGAATAATGAAGATTTACACAAGAAAGAGTATTTGAATGAATGATTTAAAAACACATGTTAATGATAACAACTTTCAATTAGACAAAAATATAATTAATTCTAATTTTATTAAGTGATCTAATAAGTTCCCTTGAGTGTAATAATTATAAGACAAATTTTAATGAAGCTTAAACAAATTTTTCAAACATACCCATAACAAGCACATTCGTCATCCTCAAAATAGGAAATGTTTATTAGTAGTCTCATTAATTGAAGATCAGATGATATTCATTGATTTTCAGTTCGACAGAAAAGGAAAAAGGAATATGGCCTTTAATGTTGAAATAAAAAGAATATGAGACATAATACAAAAGAACATCCTCACATATGTCACAAGAACAAAAAATATTATGATATGGACAAACTGACACAGTTCACGTGTACAAAGATAAAATCACACATTATTCAGAAGCCTTTATAGAAATAAGAAGCCTTCCCAAGTTTATAATAGAAGGTTCTTCAAGCTTCAATCTCCAAGAGACTATAATTAAATATATTCAACTTTCTTAAGTGCAAAGCTACCAAAGTTTTCTTCAATTATCAAGAAACACACTACTGCTCCTTGTCAAATATTTGAGTGTGTTCTTAGTTCAACCTATATCAATAGTGTTGTAATCAGATCCAAACAATCATCATTGTCATTTTGTTATAAACTTCATCAAGTTTGTCTAGTTGAGAGAAAACTTGGGTGATTGGTGAAGCCTATTGAGGCTAAGAAAATACAAGTGTATTGTCAAGTGTGACTTAAGGAATAAGATTATGTTGAGAGGTTGCTTAACTTACTAGTGAAAATCTCATAAGTTGTGAGGATTGGATTAACCCAAGTTAGGTGAACCAGAATATTTCTTGTGTGTGATTCTCTTATCCATATCTCATTAATATTCCATAATTCATTTAATCACACTACTATCACTTTGAAATTAAATTTTTTCTTTAACCTTCTCAAGCATGAGTAGGTTCCTTATACTAATATGAAATTTCCAAGTATTATCTTGAGAAAGGTTTTTAAAAGTGAAGATAAAAAATGAACCACAATTCACACCCCTTTTCTTGTGACAATTATATTCACGTCAATGTGCATTAGATATCTATCTTTAAAAGGTTTGAGCGCTTAACAACGTAAGAGGAAAAGATCCAGGAAGAATTGATGTCAAAAATTGCAAATTTCATACTAGAAGAATGATTTGTAAACAAACTTTCATTCTTTGATGACACTGATTTCTACATCTGAAAAGGAAAGATGAAACTATTTCTAGTTTCTCAAGATAATGATATGTGGAGCATAATTGAAAATGAAAACTATGCACCTTGAGTAGATGAGAATGATCCTACATCAGTAGTGAAAACAAAAGCTTCATGGACAACTGATGACAAACCAAAGGTACTTCTAAACTCAAAAGCTCAATTATTTCTAACATGTCCGCTAAGTAGAGAAGAACCTGATAGAACACTTGAGTGCACAACTGCTAATGAAATATGAGATTCTCTTCAAACTCATCATGAAGCAACCAATCATGTTAAAGATACCATAATTAATATTGATTTAAAAAAATTTGAGATGTTTGAAATGAAAGAAGATTAAACTATTGATGAAATGTATGCATCATTAACAACCATTGTAAAGAAAAGAAAACTCTTGGAAAAACATATACAACTCAAGAAAGAGTTAGAAAAATATTAAGGAACCTTCAAAAAATATAAACCCCTATGGTTATAGCAATAACTGCAACAAGACATCTAGATGAGTTAAAATTGGAAGATTTGATCGGATCATTGGAATCACATGAGGCAATAATCCAAGAAGATAAATCTCAAAAGAAATGAAAAATGATAAAAACAGTGCAAGATGAGAGATCTTCCATAACAAAAAAAGAAACATCAACAGGTAAAGAAAAACTCGAGATCAATAAACATTCTCAAGAAGAGGATGAAGATGAACTTGCTCTCATCTTTAGAAAAATTCAAAGGATGTTCAGAAGAAGAGGTCAAAAAAAAAAAGGTGAACAACAACATAAAAGAATATCCAAATAATGAAGCAAACAAAACTCAAGTCACTTGTTATGGATGCAACAAATTGGAACATTACAAAACTAAATGTCCCTTAAACAAAAGAATGTAAAGAAAGTTTCCATACAAGAAAAAATCCATGATGGCCATCTGGGATGACTCAGAAGATTCAAAAATAGAAGAAAAGGAAGATCATATGATGAAGAGGTAATTATTTATGAATCATGTAGTTTTTTGTCAAAATATGCTAGAGGTAATTGTTTTCCTTTAACACATGTTTCTCTTACTTTATGCTTGTCAAAAGTTATTTTTGGAAGTCCTCTTACTAGATCAAATTTTGTTGATTTTGAAATAGTTTTCATACTCACATGACCATCCCTTTGTAAAAGTTTGATTCCAAATCTAACAAGGGAATTTTTTGCGATACTCTATATCCACAAAAAGGTTTAGAGTGTACAATTTAAAAATCCAAGTTTTTGAAGAAAGTATGCATGTGGTATTTGATGAATTTGATGATCTTAACAATGCAAGAATAGATAAAGATGTACAGGATGATCAACCATCTCAAAACAATGCAAATAAAAAACATGAAAATCATAACCATCTTCATCATAAACTCCTATAAAAGCTGGAGAAAACAACTGATCATCCTCAAGATCAAATTATAGGGAAAACCATTTATGGAGTTAGAACAAGACTTTCATTCAAATATGATGAGAGCAACATGGTTGTGATATCACAAATTGAGCCAAAAACAATTGATGAAGCAATAATTGACCAATTATGGATTTAAGCCATGATGGAAGAACTTACTTAATTTGAAAAGAATCAAGTATGAAATATGGTTCCTAATTGTAACACGCTCAATTGGTAGTGGGACTGTGTGGAGGCGGTACTTATCCCCTAGGTACCGGGCTCGATTATGTAACACCCCGGCCATTACCGTTACCGGCGATGCTACCTCACGGTCTTCTCGCTCCCCCCTTTCCCACCAACTGAAATCTAGCGAGTTTTTGCCTTCCGTGGGATTCGAGCCCGGTACCTAGGGGATAAGTACCGCCTCCACACAGTCCCACTACCAATTGAGCCAGTAGCTCAATTGGTAGTGGGACTGTGTGGAGGCGGTACTTATCCCCTAGGTACCGGGCTCGAATCCCACGGAAGACAAAAACTCGCTAGATTTCAGTTGGTGGGAAAGGGGGGAGCGAGAAGACCGTGAGGTAGCATCGCCGGTAACGGTAATGGCTGGGGTGTTACATAAAAAGAGCCCGGTACCTAGCCAGTAACGGTAATGGCCGGGGTGTTACACTAATCCTCAAACTCAAACAATAATTGGAACTAGATGGGTGTTTAAAAATAAACTTGATGAGAATGAAAAGGTAATAAGAAACAAAACTAGATTAGTTGCACAAGGCTATAATCAATAAGAAAGTGTTGATCATAATAACACCTTTGCACCAGTAGCAAGGTTACAAGCCATTTGTATTCTTCTTGCTCAAGTTGCAAATAAATGCATTAAACTTTTTCAAATGGATGTTAAAAGTGTATTTTTTTAATGAATTTTTAAATGAGGAAATTTATGTACATCAACCTTCTAATTTCATAAATGAAAAAAAAAAATTATATTTTCAAACTGGCCAAAGCATTATATGGAGTTAAACAAACTCCTAAAGTTTAGTATTGAGGGGCAAACTAACATTGTTAGTTATAGGGGCTAGGGCCCCCTACGGTTTTCTTGAATTTTTTTTACATGTTATGCTATATATTAAAATATTATAGATAAGTAATAAGTAAATAAGTAATGAATGGTGGATTTAACATTGTTTGCAGCAAGTTAATATTTTTTAGAATATTAATATTTTTAGTACTCCAACAAAAAAAAAAAAATTTAGTAGCAATACAATAATAAAATTGGTTATCTGAGTAAATAATTGATATGAGTACATTGTATATTTTTAATTAGGAAGACATTCTCTTTTGATATATATTGTTAGCCACACCATAAATCTAATTGTAGTTCTGCCCATGTTGGTATGACATTTTTAGTATATTCCTAATCAACTATGATTTTTTTAGAGGATAATTTGACACTACTTTTTTCAAAAAATCTCATAAAAAGGATTTGTTGATTATGCAAGTCTATATTGATGATATCATCGTTGGAGCAACAAATGAAAAAAATGTGTGAGGTTTTTTCAAAGTTCATGTAAAGTGAATTTGAGATGAATATGATGGAAGAACTTATACTCTTTCTTGATCTTGAAATAAAATAACATTTTTTGTTTCTCAAGAAAAATATACCACAGACCTCCTCAAGAAATATAAAATGAACGAGGCAAAATTTATGGCAACCCCCCATGAATCCATCATGAAGTTTAGAAAAAAAAAAGAAATGAAAAATCTGTATCTAAAAAAGAATACAGAGGAAAGAAAGGATCTTTACTAAATCTAACAACCAAGTAGACTTGATAAAGTCTTTGTAGTATAATTATGTGCTAGATTTTAACCTGCTCCAAGAGAATCTAATCATTCTGCTGTGAAAATAAATTTTAGTTGGTACTACTGATCTTGGCTTTCGGTATAGGAAAGATTCTCATTTTGATCTTGTAACATATTGTGATACTGACTATGCTGGAGACAAAGTTGAAAAAAAAACATTAATGGAGCTTGCCAATTTCTTAGAGAAGCTGTCTTTAGTTGGTAACGCAAAAAACAAAACACAATTGCTCTATCAACTACTAAAGTTGAGTATGTTTCAACAACAAATTGTTGTTCTCAAATTTTGTGGATAAAAAATAATCGAATGATTACTCATTGAGGTACACAAATATACCCATATTATGTGCCAACACAAGTGCTATAAATTTTTCTAAAAATCCTATTCAGCGTTCAAGGACATAACATACAGAAACCAATCATCATTTTATACACAATCATGTGCAAAAAAGGGAAATTGAATTGATTTTTATTGATAAAAAAATCAATTAGCTGATATATTTACCAAACTATTCACCGAGGATCAATTTAATTTTTTTAAGGAAAAATTGTGCATCATGATAAATTTTGTTTGAATTTAATGTGTTTAATCAAAATGATCGATTAGAATTTTATAACAATGAACGCTCTCATCTCACTTGAGGAGGTTAACAAACATGTGAGAATTTAGTGACATTAGTCCCAAGTGCCATGTCACTACTTATTAGGTGGGAGTTCAAGATTGTATATGTTGGGTATTAACTAATGGACATTCAGCTTCCCTTTCATCTCCCTCAATGATTATATTTAGTAAGTGTATGGACTTAATCTTTACAATTTTGCTACCAACACCCCCTAAATTGCTAACCACACCCCCTTCTTTTAAAAAAAACAAAATTCCCAAAATGCCCTTGTATATTTATTACAATTTTTAACTTCATTTCTCCATTCATCACCGTTTCTCAACACCCCATCACTCATAATCACAAAATCACCATATCTCACCAACTCTAACTCAAAATCATTCAAAACTTACATAACTCACTCACAATCTACACACCCCATCAGTTTCCTCTTCACATTGTGGTTAAAGTGACCTAAAAAGGTATGTATTTTGTTCTGTTTTTGATGTTTTTTTTCAAATATGGGGATTGT
Organism: Cicer chorassanicum; assembly: GCA_037974735.1. Classification (NCBI taxonomy): domain Eukaryota; kingdom Viridiplantae; phylum Streptophyta; class Magnoliopsida; order Fabales; family Fabaceae; genus Cicer; species Cicer chorassanicum. The sequence continues at coordinate 37,414,123 of JBBPBP010000003.1, read as the reverse complement.
ACGCAATCTCAAATTCACGTAGGTTTACGTGAATTGAGATTACGTACGTGTTTTCACTACAAAACTCCATTGGTTACGCAATCTGAACTTCACGTAAGCTTACGTGAATTCAGATTATGTATTTAATGGGGTTTTGTAGTGTAAACACGTAGGTAATCTCAATTCACGTAAACCTACGTGAATTTGAGATTGCGTAATCCATGATATTTGGCATTTTTAACGTACGCAATCCCAATTCACGTAAACGTACGTGAAGTTGAGATTGCGTAAGTTTACGTGAACTTAAACTGCGTCAAGGTACGTGAACTCAGTTCACGTAGCCTTACGTGAACTGAGTTTCAGTATCTGAAAATCCTGAAATTTTTGTGTTTCTTTTTGAAGATAAATGGACCAAAGGGGAGACAACAGTGATGAAATGTATGAAGGTTTAGAACCTGATTTTGATGATATGGATGATGATTTGGAACGTGACTTTGACGAAATGTATGAGGACATGTAATCATTCGATCAGAAGACATGTCCCTGCCCAAATGCACCAGCATCTACTACATGCACAGCGTACTACGTAAACATGATGTCCATTTCCTCTGGGGTTGTCGTCCGACCCACTATATCTAACGGTGAATCAGGAATGGTTTGGACATGACCATATTGACGCAATACCCTGTCTGGAAGATGAGCATACATCTTCGGACCCCATCGTATCCACCCTCGAAATAAAGAAACCTCTTCAAAGGGTCGCTTCACTCGGTGGGCCTCGTATGGTGTCCAACAGACCTCCTCAGCAACAATCTCGTCAAGAGCTTTCCTAAATGGAAGCACCAAACCTCTATCCCGTTTTGGCTTCCATTTAAGTGCTCTAGGGTAGCCTTCAACATAACTCGGAGAAAGTCTACAGCAATCTCTACATAATGTAGGAAAATGCTCATAGACCCACTCCTGCATAAATATAATAACATATCATTAGTTTAGAATAATTAATATTAGATATTATTAATACAATAAACAACCATATAGTTTACCTGTAATAGTGTAAGATACCCTGACACAGTTCGAGTCTGATGCATGCTGGCTTCACGTAGATTGTCGTATAAATAAGCAAGAGCAGCTGCACCCCATGCAAATCCCCCACAAGCATTGAGGTCTCGGAAGCAGTCAAGATATGCAACGCTGACTGCATAGGCACTCTTATCGCTGAATAGCGTGCAACCGACAAAAAAAGAAGAAATGCCCTAGTAGCCATCCGCCACTGCTGGTCACGACACCGCTGCTGGTATACATCTAGTAACCAACTATACCGAACTGAGGGTGTGCGCATGACATTAAACTCAGCATACGCAACAACATGACTAACTCCGAGTAGCTCAACCAGTATATCTGCACCCTCATCCTTGTTAAATACATTAACAGTGAAGAATGCACTTGTGATGGGGATATGCAGCAGAGAGGAGACGTCGTCGAGAGTAATCGTCATCTCCCCAATGGGAAGATGGAAGCTATTAGTGTCACGTTGCCACCTCTCTACAAATAGTGAAATGATCTCTTTGTCAATCATTTCATAGTTACATTTGAGCAAAGAAAATAACCCTGAGCTTTTCACCAGTTGCTCAACCTCTGGGTGTTCAATAACAGCTTCTTTTAATTTTTTCCCATTGCTAAACACCCTTAATTCGCCACGATCCTGAAATTATTTATCCAAATAAATATAATTTAAAACACATTAAAACAAAAACAATTAAAAATTTAATTTCATTTGATTGATAAAATTACCACGCCATCCCAAAGTCGGGTTGCCACATGATCGGCGAATGTCCTAAGTACAGAACAATCAATCGGACCACCAGGAAATGCGTCGGATTGTGCTTCAGGTTGTGCTTTCGCTGGTGCTTCCGGTACGGCTTTTGGTTCTGCTTCCAGTTGTGCTTCCGCAGGTGCTTCGGGTACGGCTTCTTCCTGTTGCCGCACTACTCGTCGTCTTTGTGCCCGAGTCGAAGCAATCGGCCGAACACGACGACCGTCAACATTAGACGTACCCTTGTTGATTATAGCACGTCCCTCTCTATCAGTATACATTGTGCGAACCATATATTCACAAACAAAACCATATTAAATATCAAAACAGCAAATCTCAGTATATACGTGAACTGACTTCACTTAAGGGTTACGTGAAATGAATTCACGAACCATGTTCGTGAACTGAATTCACGAACCATGTTCGTGAACTGAGTTCACGTAAGGAGTACGTTAACTCAGTTCAAGAACATGGTTCGTGAATTCATTTCACGTGCGTTCATGAGTTTCTGAAAATGTATTCATGTACGTGAACTGAGTTCACGTACGTTTCTGGGTTTTTGCAAAATGCGTTTTAATCAAAATCAGCAATGGCAACAACAGGGTTTTAGGGTTTCAGGCAAAAGGTTTCAGGCAATTCGTTCATAATAATAAACAGAAACAACTACAATAATGAACAACAAAAACTGGGATGATGCTTACTTGATTGTTTGTGAAGTGATGATTGAAGAGGAAGAAGATGCAATGAAGTTGTTGAACACTGAAGTTGACGATGAATAAAGAACATGGAATGCAGTTGATGATGACTGAAGTTGATGAGGGATTCTGGGTTTTTGAATGCTTCTGGGTTTTTGAGTGAAGAGGATGAAAATGATGAGGAAGAAGATGAAGGAATGAAGGAATGAAGATGAAGAAGGTGGCGTTAGGTTACAATAATAAAGACAAGGGTAAAATTGGAATTTTCCTTTTTTTTTTAAATAAAAAGGGTGTGGGTAGTAATTTAGGGGGTGTTGGTAGCAATTTTGTAATCTTTATACTTTAACTCTTAAACTCTTCAATTCATGTTCTAAATCTCATCTCACTTTCTAACCCTCATCATCATATTTATTATTCACGATCATGGCAAGAACAAAGGGAGTTGCAAATAGAAGCTGCCATGAATGCTCAACCCAATCCATTTTTACCAATCTTTGAACCTTAACCAATTACTGTTATTCCTCCACCTCAACCTCAAACCAATCCTCCACCTCATCTCTAAAGTCCAAAATAGAAAAAACCTAAGTCTCAAAATCTTCTTCTTCTATACCCTCAAGAAAATCATTAAGACTCCAAGATAAAATAAACTCGAAATGTTTTTCTAATTGTGCTTGATTCTAAAGACGATTCTAAAGAAAATTTATTTGACATGTTGAAGAAAACAAAAGAAGTTAGTTCTTCAATAGGGACTTCATCCAAACCTTTTTATGAACCTGAGCTTGCCTCAAAATCACCGTTAAAAGTTCCTCCCAACAAAACCAATTTCAAAATCCCATATCTTTGAAGGAAAGTAAAAACCTCCATTCCTATCCATTCTTAAAACCTTTCAATCTCCAAATTTTTCAAAAATCTCTCTCTTTGGAAACTAGGAAATAGATATATCTTTCAAGAGAAAGAGAAATGGGGAAATTGTCTTATTACATGTGGAAGATATTTTGATCTTCCCAACATTAAGAAAGAAGGATGGGAACTCAGAATGTCACAGGCAAGTTTGGATTGAAAAACTTCATTCAAATTGCTGAGAAGCATTACCCAAGAGTGGTTAGAGGATTTTATGCCACCATGGAGTATGAAAAATTAGAGAACACTCTCATTTAAAAAATTAAAGGCAATACTTTGAGAATCACCCCTCAAGTCATCTAGGAAGCCTTGAAAATTCCAAATAAAGGGGGATGCTTGCACAGAAACACTTGGTAAAATGCCATCAAAATCACTAAAATTGAGGTTCTTAATCAAATTCTTCTTGAAAAGATTACTACCAATATCCATTCTTTAGCTAAAATCTACCATAGCATGAGTCTTCACTCTCTTGTTCTTAGAAATGGGAGTTTTGACAAGGTTATCGACAATGATCTTATGATCATTCATCACATGTTAAATGAAATCCCCGTCAACTTACCTTTTATCATATTCAACTTTATGCTAAAAGCATCAAGGGATCCCAAAAAAACTATCATTGTGCCTTAGGGAATGGCACTCACCTACATTTCCAAACACCTCCAAATACTTCTTGCAGATGAAGTATCCATTATCTCCTTCTCTAAGCTCACCTCCAAGAATCTCTCCCATATGAGGTTTGAACACTATGAAAAGGAAGGTAAATGAAAATTGAAAAGAAAAAAGTCTTGAAGAAAAAGCTAAAAATGATCATGATGGTAAAGAGACTGAGGAAATTTTAGTTAAGAATCAAATTAATCTTGATCATGATGATCAAGAAAAACAAAAATTTATTGAAGATGAGTCAACTCATGAGAAAAATTAGCAAGTACAAGAAACTGAGGAAACTAAGAAAGTTGATGAAGTTGAGGACGTTAAAGTCACTCAGTTGGAAAAAGATGAGAATTTTGGAAATTCTAAAGATGAATTGGAGATTGGAGTTGCTCATTTGGATGAGCATCACGAAGATACATACATGGATGAAATTATTGTTGTTGAAGAAGTCCACCTTGAAATAGCTCAACAACCAAACTTGAATCTGGCTTTTGATATCAATAAGCAGTTTCCTGGTGAAGATATTCCATTGTACCATGATGTTTTCCATGCTTATTTAGATGAACCATCTACAACCACCATTTCACTCATTGACTTAAATGTACAAGCAGAAGAAACTCAAATATTTGATCTTATTCAACAAGCTGAAAATCTTGCTTCAAACCTCTCGCCAATCTTCTCTTCTCCAAAGATAAACCAAATCTCAACTTTTGGATCTAAAGCTATAAGTTGTTTTTTGGTTTCCCCTGGTCTTATCTATGATTCATCAATTCCTCCACCACCTCCACAAACAAATGTTCCTACCTCAAAGCCTCTACCAAATGTGTATACAACTTTCGAATCCTTTGATACTTCCATTTTTAATGAATCTTATGGTTCTCATAAAGAGAAAGCCATTTCTTATGGAAAAGAGAAAGTGCAGGATGTGGATGTTCCTCATCCTAAACGCACCAAGGTTGAGAGGGAAGTGAGAAAAACAAGGAAGGGTATGAAGATATTGTTTGAATGAAATACCACCATTCTCAATGGTTTCTACAATTCTACAAACCGCTTTACTAGTGGATTGGATCACAAGGAATGTGCTTCCAAATCTTCCTTTTATCAATGAACCTCCTCCAAACTGGATTCCAATGAAATAGGATCTTCCTCGTCCATCCACTTCTTCATCCTCATATGACTCTTCTCCTTCCAAGTGAAGGGAGAATTTGATGGATCCCCCATCTATGTGTTGATGCCAACTGGGGGAGAAGAATTCCTAAAGTTTTAATTAGCCTCTAACTGTTGGGAATAACTTAGAAAAGCTTAATCTTCATGTTGACTCTTGATTAGCTTAGTCTTTTGTCATGAGTAGATTAAGCTAAATTCATTAATGTTTATTTCTATTTTACTGATCATGCTTTTGGGATAGTCTTTTTTGGAATTTTCTACTTCTTTTTTGGTTTAATGATGAATCCATATTTCCTTATTTGATTATGTATGAATCATTGCAATAATTGTTGAACGAATGATAATTGCTTAGATTCAAAACTTGTCTATGTTATATTTCAAAATCATACTTGTCAAAAACTTATGCTTAAATTGAGAGGGAGTTTTTCCAGAAAACCTAAATTAAAATCATTGATTATTTTGTATCAAATAAGAATAAATGTTGGATCCTAATTCAAAATTTATCATCATTAAAAAGGGAGACATGTTTTAATGATAAAAAATTTAATTAGACAAAGATCTAATTAATTCTGATTTTAATAAATGATCTACTATGTGCTCATGAGTGTATTAATCATAAGACTGATTTTAATGAAGCTTAAACAAGTTTTTGAAACATACACATATATAAGCACATTCATCATCCTAAAAATAGGAAATGTTTATCATAAGTCTCATTAATTGAAGATCAGAGGATATCCCCTCTTAATCCCTTCAACACAACACCAATCGATATCCCCTCGATGATTTCGGTCTAAAATAATCATCCCAACACATATATCCCCCTATGATATTTCTCACACAAAACCTTGATCGTAAACCCGACTTGAATTACAAAGAGTGTTCAATCTAAGATTACGATCTTGAATGCATTAAATATTTAGAGTTGGTAAAAGTATTAGTTAATGCTTCAAAATGTTCAAATCAGTATTTATATGATACATGAAAAGATTGGCCTAAGACAAATTCTTCCTAACAATGATAACAACTTTATAATTATCATAAGATTGTCAAATTTTAACTATGTAGATCTTTTAAATCAATTGAAAAAGGCTGCAAGTCGACTTACATGAGTCTTGAAATCAAGATATCAAAATTTCTTCTGTGTGAGTTGACTAACATAGTGATGAATCGATAAAACTTCTTGTTTTGTTGTTAGTTAATTCACAAGTCTTGTAAGTTAATTTAATAGCTTAGGAACATCAAAATTGAGTTTTGTACCTTTGTAAGTCGATACACAAACATGTGAGTTGATTTACAAAGTTAAAAATTAATTAGAAATAGTTTTTAATACATTTCAAAATGTGTCGATATGACATAAACATGCACCAAATTTTATGCATGCTAAAATATAGTTTTTCATGCTTTTTTTTATTCAAATTGGTTTCTCAAATGATTGAGAAAGAAGAATCAACAAAGGTATTCACTCACCATATGACAAACCTAATTTTAATATTATTCAAAACACTAAGTCTAATCTATGTTCTAAGAGGTCCTTAAATTTATATAGAGAAACACCTCATGTGTCACAAACTATTGACTATTGACTTGTCCAATATCGTATGCAACAAATGATTTACCCAACAGTAAATTCTAAGACTTTTCAACTGATTTTTCTACCTTATCATCTTCCCTCTCAATATCTTGAGTTTCCCTATTACCTTTCTTTCTTCACAGTCATTTGATATCAACATTATAGTAAAATGATTAGTCAACCGAAGCATAATGTTTGATCTTCTAGTACAAATGCAGTTACGAAAGATATTCTTCCACTAGAATGTAAAATGCAGCTGTAAAGTTATGTAACCACAACATTATGTAACCACAACAACAATTTTAAATGACTCTTGGTACGATTGCAACAACTCTTTATACAGTCTCAACGACTATTTTCTCAACGGCTATATTTTATGTTTCATATAGTCTTTATAAGTCTCAACAACTATTTTCAACGATTGCAATAAGTCTTTATACAATCTCAGCGACTATATTATTGAGAAAGAAGAAAAAAGATGTACCATGTATGTCTACACTTTATAAAGATAACTAAATAAAAAAAAATTGAAAAAAGTGTCAATGATTCACAAGAAATGAATATTTGATCATATAGAATAGTTTTCGTTAAAAGAAAGAAAAGGAGAATAAAAAACAAAGTAAAAAGGCAAGTTGCATATCAAAAAAGAATACATCTTAGATAAAGCCTTGAACAAGTTATAATAAATTGTAATATCTTTTCTAACGAGAGTCCTTAGAATTTGTTGTAAATAAACCAAGTGGACTTTAATGTATTCAACTCTCTATGAGTTCTTATACTTGGATTGGTACATGATTTAATTTAAATTGTAGTATCCTCTCAAACAAAAAGTTAGAATTCTAAGATCAATTTTGTGTTAATTTTGGCACAAACTCACACCTCTATAATTCAATAACCTAGTTGTGCCATTACCATTTATCTTAAAAGAATGTTTGAAGAGACTGATGAACACTTGACACCTACCTCAATAAGGAAGTTGCCAAATGTGTTGAGAAGACTACAAGATGTCTAGTAAGTCATCGTGGTAATGGAAAATAAACAATACTTAGAACAATTTAGAGTAAATAATATTTATGAAAAACAGAGGAGACTGATTGAAGAATACATGTTTTGATTTAGTGGATTACGTCGTTCAAGTGAAAAAGGAAAAATCTCTTTGTAAGGGGAAGAAGGATTTGATGTAGCAACATATTAGTTTAAATATAACGTGTTCACTTTCTACTTTTACAAAGATGGTTTCTTTCCAACTCATTCAAAGGTCTTACTCTGAGAAAAACATTAACAACAAGCAAGAAATCAAAATTATGAGTCTTGAGACAACAATGGAGACTGAGAACAAAATCTGATGAATAACCTTAAATATTGTGTAAGGGAATCAAATTTAGTAAAATGAAACTAAGAATAAAATGCACTAAAAAGAATTGTCCTCCGTAAGTGGAGTAGTCTCTGAATTTACTGAATCTCTTCTTGCCTTTATTAATTGTTCCCAATAGTACATATATAGTGTTGGAGTTAAGTGAAGGTGCGAACACGAGAAGAGGGGGTTGAATTGTGTTTGCACAAAGTTGATACCTTTTTCATAATTTATAAATAATTAAAAATTAGTTTGGTTTTGGTGACTTACTTGGAGTAGAAGAAATCGAATTTAGAAGCAGCAGACAATGAAAGCATAAATAATTTGATGCGTAGAATTATCCTGGTTCACCACTAACTTGGCTACATCCAGACTCCTCATTCAGAAGGCTTTAATCCACTAATTCAAAAACTATGAATTACAAAGCACTTGACCCTCCAAGTCAGTCTTCCCAAACAGCCTGACAACCTCAGACTTTTGAGGAACTAACCACCTTGACCCTACAAGCCAAGTCTTCTCCTAACAACCTGACAACCTCAGATTGAAGAAGGAACTAAACCACTAACGGGTTGGATACAAGAGATTGAAACTTGAGTAGTTGCTTATAACAAAGCTGATAATAACAATAACTCTCACACTTTAAGAAAAGAACACTCAAAAGATATTTCTAATTTGAACAAGTGTTTCTCTCTTTGAACTCTAAGATGAATTGAGAACTTTGAGCTAAAGTTACTCTTTTCTGCTTTTCGATGCTTTTCTCCTTCAGCCTTGAGTGTCTATTTATAGTGAAAAATTGGGCTTCAACTTAGTCCTTATTTAATTCTGAATTGTATCTTGTTTAGATTGAGTTTGTAAATTCTTCAAATTGATTATGTTCCTATTTTGTGTAGATTGACTTTGTAAATTCTTCAGAATGATTCTGTTCCTATTTTTTGTAGATTGACTATGTAAATTCTTCAAATCTTCATTAAATGTTGATCAAATATTCTTCAAATCTTCATTAAGATGTTGATCAAATATTCTTAAAATCTTCATTAAAAGTTGATCAAATATTCTTCAAATTTTCAATTAAATATTGATCAAATATTCTTCAAATATTCTCAAAATATTCTTCAAATCTTTTTCAAATATTCTTCAAATCTTCTTCAAATCTTCTTCAAATATTCTTCAAATCTTCTTCAAATCTTGACCATATTTTCTTTTCAACTTGGTCAAAGATTTTCTTCAATTATAAATATGAATCAAATCTTATTTTCGATTTTCTTCAATTATAAATTTGAATCAAATCTTATTTTAGATTTTTCATCCATTATAAATTTGAATCAAATCTTATTTTAGATTTTATTCAATTATAATTTGGAATCAAATCTTATTTTAGATTTTCTTGAAAAACATGAATCTTCTTTCATACTCTTTGAAGTCAAATATATTATTTTCATAAAATACTTTTGTTAACATCAAAACTCTAAGTGTAAAACCAACTTGGTTCCAACAATCTCCCCCTTTTTGATGATGACAAAACATGTATTTTTGATAACAACATTTCTTTATATTTCTTTAACTCCCCCTAAGTCTTAGTATCATTTTCTCTCCACTTTATCAAATATATTTCTCCCCCTTTTGTCATCAGACAAAAAGACTTGAATGTGAAACTCTATTTTTTTTCTCTCTCTCTACTTTTTTTTCTCCTTTTTTTTTCGTTTCCTTTTTTTTTCTCTTTTTTTTTTTTTTTTT
>JBBPBP010000003.1:37384919-37404124 GCA_037974735.1 Cicer chorassanicum | reverse complement strand
CTTTGTTTTTGTTTTTTTTTTCGAGTAGAATAAATATAACATAATATAAGAAAATATAATAACTAGTATAAAACTAAACTATTTTGAAGTGATCACAACATCAATCAGATATGAAGGTAAGATTTAGGTTTTTCTTGATGAAATCAAACCTATCTTCAGGTAGTGGTTTGGTGAATATGTCAGCCCATTGGTGTTCAGTGTCTACAGATTGAATGTTTAGTACCCCTTTTTGAACAAAGTCCCTAATGAATTGGTGTTTGATCTCTATGTGTTTAGCTTTAAAATGTAAGATAGGGTTTTTGGCTAGATAAATGGCAGAAGTGTTATCGCAGTAGATGAGAATGTTGGATTCTAGGATGTTGTAGTCTTCAAGTTGATGTTTCATCCAAAGTAGTTGAGAACTGCAGCCAGCTGCTGAAATGTACTTAGCCTCTGCTGTTGACATTGCAATGGTATTTTGTCTCTTACTTGACCAAGATACTAAGTTGTCACCTAAAAATGTGCAGTTGCCACTGGTGCTCTTTCTCTCAAGTTTATCTCCAGCATAATCAGAATCACAATATCCACTAAGTTTGTACTTAGAAGATTTATTGTAGAACAAGGTAAGGTGGGTAGTGCCTTTTTGGGTATCTAAGGATTCTCTTAACAGCAGTTAAATGTGATTCCTTAGGGTCAGCTTGAAATCTTGCACATACACATACACTAAACATGATGTCAGGTCTGGAAGCGGTAAGGTAAAGTAGGGATCCTATCATTCCTCTATAGATTTTTTTTTTTAACATTTTCGCCTGAATCATCTTTTTTCAAGTGAACAAGTAGGGTGCATTGGTGTAGCCATAGGTTTGCAATCACTCATCTTAAACTTCCTAAGAAGCTCTTTTGTATATTTAGTTTGATGAATGTATATACCTTTTGACTTTGCTGAATTTGTATCCCTAAGAAGAACTTAAGTTCTCCCATCATACTCATTTGAAATTCAAGCTGCATAAATTTAGAAAATTCTTGACAAAGAGTGCCATTAGTAGATCCAAAAATAATGTCATCAACATAAACTTGAATAATAAGAATGTTATCTCTTATTGATTTTCAAAAAAGTGTATTATATACTTGTCCTCTTTCAAAGTTATTTTTAAACAAGAAGTTACTAAGTCTATCATATCATGCACTTGGTGCTTGTTTTAGACCAAACAAGGATTTCCTAAGTTTAAAAATATGATTTGGAAATTCAGAACTTTCAAAACCTGGGGGTTGTTTAACATAAACTTCTTCACTTATATAATAATTTAGAAAATCACTTTTAATCATCCATTTGAAATAATGTAATGTTATTATTTGCAGCAAAAGAAAGTAGGATACGAATAGCTTCTAACCTGGCCACTAGAACAAATGTCTTAGTGTAATCAATGCCCTTTTGCTGACTGTAGCCTTTTTGTGACAAGTCTTGCCTTGTTTCTGACCACTTCACTGGTTTCTGAAAACCCACTTTAATTTTAATTATTGTCTGATATTATGTTTATTGTGATAACAAGAAGCATGTTCTTCTTTGGTCTAGGTACTAGATCCCAAACATCATTCCTCTTAAATTCTTGAGAACCTGCAAAATACTTACCTAGATTTGATTTTTAAGATCAAGCTTCTTGATATCACAATAATAATTACATTTATGGAAAGATATCACCTATATGTTAACAGTTTCAATTTCACTCTGAAAACCCTCTTAGTTCTTCTTTTCTGGTTTTCAGATTCTGAGTTTGCATATTCTCTTATTAGAGAGTCTGGATGAAGGAATTTGAATTCCCATCCAAGTTTGTAGTCTTTATGAATTTGATTGGAGTGTTCAAAGAAGTCTCATGATTCTGACTTTTAATCTGCCACTTCTGTTTCTGCTGATGTATCGGGTTTCTCTTATGGTAATTCTAATTCTTCTTTTGATATGTGTGATTTATCTACCAATTTTGATTTTGTTGATATGTGTGATTTCTCTGATATTTCTGGTTCATCATTTGGTTTTGGTTCTGATATGTATTGTGTTGACCAATCCTTCTTCCACCAGAGTCAGTTGGCTTCTGTTTGGTAAGTCTTGGAACATAGACCTTCTTGCCTTCATATATTGCAAGCATCCATTGACCAGGCACTATGAATGGTGTTTCAATTTGATTGCTTAGAACATCTGCAACATTAACAATTTTATCTTTTGGTACCCAAATTTGGTTGGGTCCTGGTTTGTTAGATCTTAAAGATTTCTTGTCTTTCCATGTGGTTAGCATAGGACAAGATATTTTATTGTGACCTTTCTTATAGAAAATAATACATAAATCATCAGAGGGAATAAACTTAGATTCAATTACTTTTTCTTGAAATCCTATTCCTCTTTTACCATTCCTACTAACCCCATAAATCATAGATGCATATTTGCTTCTTTCCATACCATTATCAATAAAATCTTGAAATACTTCTTCATTCTTATCAGAGTTACATGTGGTATTTTCAATTGATGTTGAACTATTATTACTTTTCAGAGTTAGATTTTCAGCCTTATGTTCATCAATATCAGTTTTCAGATTTGCATTTTCTATTTTAAGTTTGATAATATCAGTTTTCAGAGTTGCATTATCTGTCTTCAGTTCAGTAATATCAGTTTTCAGATTTGCATTCTCTATTTTAAGTTCAGTAATATCAGTTTTCAGATTTGTATTTTCTGTTTTAAATTTAGTACTTTCATTCTTTAAAACATTAACATTTTCAATTAGATTTGTATTTTCTTTCCTAAGTGTTTTTAGTTTTAAAGACAATTTGTGATTAATATTTAAAAAATCATTTATAGCAGTAATTAAATCAGATCGAGTAAATTCAGAAAATACCTCACTTTCTTCATCTGTTGATTCACCTTCAGAGTCAGAATCTGTGTTGGATCCAGAGGTAGAGTTGGTATGAGCCATCATACCCAAATCTACTTGTTCATCGTCAGAGGATTCCTCAGATATATCCCATGTAGCCATCATACTCTTCTTCTTGGGTCTGGAATCATTCCTTCGGTGTTTCTCTTTCTCCATATTTGGACATTCTGACTTGATATGTCCAGGTTCATTGCATCCATAGCAGATGATGCTTTTCTTGTCATATTTATCATCATTTCCTCTATTAGATTGCTTGGAATATCTTTGGGAAAATTTCTTCTTTCTGTTGTGCCACATCTTCTGAACTTTTCTGCATATATATACGCCAGTTCCTCTTCCTCTAAGTCTTCATTCTGATCATCTGAATCATCATCCTCTGATTCTGCTGTTGCCTTTAAAACCTTCTTCTGCTTAGATTTCAAGGCCAGAGTCTTGTTCTTCTTCTTGGGCTCATATTCTTCAAGCTCAATTTCATGTGATCTGAGAGAGCTGATTAATTCTTCCAGCTTTAGAGTATTCAGATCTTTTGCTTCCTGAATGGCAGTGATCTTAGGTCTCCACTTACTTGTCAGACTCCTAAGAATTTTCTTCACATGATCAGCAGTAGTATAACTCTTCTCAAGTACCTTTAATCCTGAGACCAGGGTCTGGAATCTGGAAAACATTGTTTCAATGTCTTCATCTTCTTCCATCTTGAACGACTCATACTTTTTGACTAAGAGGTTGGCCTTTACTTCTTGAACTTGCTTGCTTCCTTCATAGGTTAGAATTAGACTATCATAAATACTCTTTGTTGTCTCTTTGTTGGTGCACTTGTCAAACTCCTTGAAGGTGATTGCATTTCTCATGAATGTTCTGGACTTATGATGCATCTTGTACATCTTCTTCTGATGAGCATTCATCTCCTTTCTTGGAATTTCAATACCATCTTTATTCTATGGAGCAATATAACCATCTTCCACCAAGTCCCAAAGTTCAGGATCTTGTGAAATATAGAAACTTCTCAGTCTGTCTTTCCAATACTCAAAACGTTATCCATCAAACAAAGGTGGTCTGTTGATATTTCCTCCAGCAGCTTCTTCACTGAATCCAGACATATTGAACCCTTAGATCTTTTCTCAAACACTGTAAATGCTCATCCTTGAGACCGAGCTCTGATGCCAATTGAAGGTGCGAACACGAGAAGGGGGGTTGAATTGTGTTTGCACAAAGTTGATACCTTTTTCATAATTTATAAATAATTAAAAATTAGTTTGGTTTTGATGACTTACTTGGAGTAGAAGCAATTGAATTTAGAAGCAGCAGACAATGAAAGCATAAATAATTTGACGCGTAGAATTATCCTGGTTCACCACTAACTTGGCTACATCCAGTCCCCTCATTCAGAAGGCTTTAATCCACTAATTCAAAAACCATGAATTACAAAGCACCTGACCCTCCAAGCCAGTCTTCCCAAACAGCCTGACAACCTCAGACTTTTGAGGAACTAACCACCTTAACCCTACAAGCCAAGTCTTCTCCTAACAACCTGACAACCTCAGATTGAAGAAGGAACTAAACCACTAACGGGTTGGATACAAGAGATTGAAACTTGAGTAGTTGCTTCTAACAAAGCTGATAATAACAATAACTCTCACACTTTAAGAAAAGAACACTCAAATGATATTTCTAATTTGAACAAGTGTTTCTCTCTTTGAACTCTAAGATGAATTGAGAACTTTGAGCTAAAGTTACTTTTTTCTGCTTTTCGATACTTTTCTCCTTCAGCCTTGAGTGTCTATTTATAGTGAAAAATTGGGCTTCAACTTAGTCCTTATTTAATTCTGAATTGTATCTTGTTTAGATTGAGTTTGTAAATTCTTCAAATTGATTATGTTCCTATTTTGTGTAGATTGACTTTGTAAATTCTTCAGAATGATTCTATTCCTATTTTTTGTAGATTGACTTTGTAAATTCTTCAAATCAAATATTCTTCAAATCTTCATTAAATGTTGATCAAATATTCTTCAAATCTTCATTAAGATGTTGAACAAATATTCTTCAATTCTTCATTAAAAGTTGATCAAATATTCTTCAAATCTTCAATTAAATGTTGATCAAATATTCTTCAAATATTCTCAAAATATTCTTCAAATCTTCTTCAATATTCTTCAAATCTTCTTCAAATATTCTTCAAATCTTCTTCAAATCTTGACCATATTTTCTTTTCAACTTGGTCAAAGATTTTCTTTAATTATAAATATGAATCAAATCTTAGTTTAGATTTTCTTCAATTATAAATTTGAATCAAATCTTATTTTAGATTTTTCATCCATTATAAATTTGAATCAAATCTTATTTTAGATTTTATTCAATTATAATTTGGAATCAAATCTTATTTTAGATTTTCTTCAAAAACATGAATCTTCTTTCATACTCTTTGAAGTCAAATATATTATTCTCATAAAATACTTTTGTTAACATCAAAACTCTAAGTGTAAAACCAACTTGGTTCCAACATTAAGTTGACAGATGTAAAAATACTCTCCTAGCAGAATGTAAATCTAACGGTAATGTACCCTTGGGAATTCATAGGATATTCTAGAAAGATCTTATTTTTTATGTAGGCAAGGACATCACCCTTATCTAATCCATGATACAGTCATTCATCTATTTGGGTCTAACTCTGTTTCTCTTACTTCTCACACGCGGGCCCTGATCTAGTCCAACATCATAATGGCCCAACTCCTCTTCCTCTATCAGATTTTGACTTATGACATATTGCCCTAGAATACATTACTGCTTCTGACAAAGTTATGATTCGTTATACAATTCTCCGTATTTGGAAAATTGATTATATCACACGATGACTCGTACATGTCACAGACAACGATACCAAACACAGAGCTTTGATTTTGAAAAGTAGCTCTTCTTAGTGATTTTATTCCCTCCACTACCAAGCGAGTTAGAGAGTTCAGGGTTTGAGATACTTGCTTGTCACACAACGGGGATAAGCCTTCGAACTATGATACAAAACAAATTTCTAATAATCTAAAGTTTTAACTGAGTATAAATATAAATATACTATAAGTATAAATCAACATAATTATCAAGCTATATTCTTAACACCTTTAATATCAAATTAATGTTTTAAAAATCATATTCATTAAATGATAAAATAGTTTATCATAAAAAGTTTAGGTGTTACACGGGCGAGTTAATTTTATCAATTATGTTTGTCTATGGATTCATCGGGTGTGCCAAATTTATTTTCATACATGAAAGTTAATTGAATGATCAGTTAAAAGTTATCAACAATCATTTCACTATTATATTTCAAACGATTGCGCCATGAAAGGAACATTGTTACTCAAATATGATATCCTTAACTACTTCAAAGATAAGTAAGTTAGGCGATGATAATTGTTTAAGAACTACGAAACTAAAATAAGCATAATTGAATTCATAGACTGAAAACTAAAACCTAAATCCTACCTTTAATGATCTTGGTCAACTAAAGAGCGTGCCTTAACTATCGTACTGAGATATACTTGGGTGGTAGTGTGTGAGATCGTGGCTCACATAACATTCCCATATTTTGTGACTTATTATATTTCCCGGGTGTACTTTTGCTCTTGCATCATCTGTGTGATCCATGGTTTACATTTGCCTTATTTTATATTCCTTTTGTTTCTCGCTCGGTTCAACCCAAAAACAATAGGAATATCTACTAGTCCAATGGTCGAGTTAACATTTCACACTATTTTTGAACTATCTTTAACTAATCGAAATAGGTAAGACCTAGAGAGACTAAGTAAGAATTGACTGCATCATCTTTGAATAGATGCTTGTTTATCCTTGATGTCCACAAGTGTTCAAAACTTGGCTAATATCACTACTAAACATATGTGTTTTTCCTAAGAAAAATATGCGTTTTCCGTGTATTGGTTTTTTCTATTCTTGTGTGATTTGATCATGAAGGTATGCATTGCCTTTGCAGATACGAACAACAATAATCTTGTTTGTTCAATCTCACGATTCTTCAACTAATTTATCATCAAATGTGTAGAATACATATTCACATATTTGTGCCCTAAACAAACTTATCAGACTGTACGTGGGTTTGAAACATTAAAAATTTCAGAATTTACTCCAACATACAGATCCCTTGAACCAGCATTTACAAGACACTGAAATCAATGTGTATATGATAATCTAAAGTTATGCATAATAATTCAACCTAGTATTAGAGAGAGGAGTTCATAAAACAATGGTAAAACATGTTCACTTTGAATAATTTTTCTTTTTGATATATGTATTGGGATTGGGATAATGAATCCTCGTACCAGAAAAAGAAAACCAAAACTAAGGGTCTGTTTGAAACATTTTTGCACTTTAGTTTTTAAAAATTGTTGTATAAATTTGATTTTAAAAGTTGTTTTAAAGAATAGAGTTAAAGAAAAAAATTTGGTTGAGATACTTGTTTCTGAAAAGAGTTTTAGAGATGAGAAAAAGAGAAAACTTATTTGATAATCTAATTTTTTAAAACAGAATTTGAATAGAGAATTAAAAAAACTATTTCGTAATACAATTTTCAAAATTTGTTTTTCTTATATTAAATAATAAAAGTAAAGAAATAGAAAAGTTCAACTAATAACATTTAAATACAAGTAAAATATTTTAGTATAATTAATAAATAACTCACATAATCTCAGTTCGAATCCGTAACATTCAAGTTGAGATATAACTTAAGGATAAAAAATTATTTTTTAATAGACCACAAAAAAACAAAAAATTCACATTCACAACTAAACCAATGTAGACATAGAAGAGGAATATAGAAGAGGAAATATAGAAGAGTGTGTGAAAAAAAAAATAAAAAAAAATAATAATAGAAATATAGAAGAGGAAGTTGCATGTAATTACACAAATGCCATTAATGAAAACTCTCTCTTCCCCGTATGTTTTTAAAGTTAAAAAATAGAAAAGGAAAACATCTAAAAGATGTTTTTGTTTTTTCCTTTTTAAAAACAGAAAACTAAAACAGTTTCACAAAACTGTTGAATATAAAAGTCCCTAACAAACAAGTTTTTAATTTTTAAAATTTTTTAAAATCAAAATACAGTTTTTAAAAACAGTATCAAACAGACCCTTTAATCTTTATAAAAGTTTTGTCCAATCTCATTTAGTCCGTTTTATTCTTGCAAAGCCTGTATAGTACTCAATACTAAAATTATCAAATCCCATATAACATTTGCTTCCCTCCTAAGTGATCTCTATTCTGGCATATGATAGAATGATCTCAAATTTGCATATTCCAGGGTGGTCTTGACCAAATATTAAACACTAGTGATAAAAAAAGGAAAGGCTAATATGATATAAAGAGCATATAATTGAGTACTTAGAAAAAGTAAAGGGATATTAAAAGCTAGCACAATATACCATCCTTATCTTGTCTTCCTTGACTTGCATCTCTAAATAGAAGCAATTTTGTTGTATTAGCATATCCCTTATACCCCTGGTTGTAAGAATAAGAACTCAAGAAACTAAGTTAAAAGAAAATTAACTTCTTCAACACATATAGCTTGCAATCGGCACTGGTTAATAATCCATCAAATTAATTGGTTCGTGCAGTATGCTAAGCTCACTGTCTCTCGTTGATAACACTCTCCACCTTAGTTGTTGTAATAAGGTGAGGATAGGCTTCCTCTAAATGCTTTATATATTTTCTGTTTTCTTAATTGTATTTTGGTTTTTCTTCTAGTCGTAGTTCATATATTATTTCCTATTCTGTTTTTAGTACTTTCTGAAGCTTTGGTATTGTATTTAAATGGTATTTGATCAAAAGATTCTACAATATAGTGAAATAACAATATGCAGTTATAAGTAAATATTGTTTTCAAAATTATCTTTCTCTTTGGTCTTGTACCATATGTCAAAATTTACTTTTTCACTCTATACATTCTTTTTGTGTCTCAATACTATTATTTCTATTTCTTCATCACTTCCCATGTCTTCGAAAGATTGGTTAGATTTACTTTGGTAACTATAACGATGAAATGGTGAAGTATGGTCGTGTGTTGTATGGTTTAGAGGTTTACTAATTTGCTGAAAAATTAAATTTGATGTAAATTGTTATATGTTTATTATGAATATAGAGTGACAATATATACATATGAGGTTATTAACATTAATGTTATTGGATTTTTACCTATTCTTTGAATAATTTAACATGTCCTTACACCTGCTATTCTATCTTCTGTAACAGTTTGGTATTAATATTTTTTATTAAGAATATCAAGTTATTAGGAATTGAGAGTGTAATGATGTATAAGGTAGGATGAGTAGTGAATGTAGTGTATGTTTGGATGAGCGGTGAGTTTGGCAAAATCATAGTGACACTATAAATTTGTTGAATGTTTGAAGCTCTAAAGTGTAGCTTTTGCCAATATCGTGATGACTCATTGTGATTCTGCCAAATTTTACCGTGAATACATACATGTACTACTACTAGTTAGAATATGATAATGAGTTGAGAATGCATTGATCAATGGTAAGTTTTTGATGTCCTTTCCGCTTGAAAGTAGGGACTGGAACTGATATTAAAAATATTGAGTTCGAGGGCTAATTAGTAAGTACATTGTTACATATCCATTGAGACAGATTTCATCCTATTTAAGAATATGAATTTTGCTCTTGTAATCCTTTGCTTAAAAGAAAGCTATAGGAGATACACAATTTTTGCATTTTCCTCAAATTAATAATATTAGAGTTGTATGTAATGGCATGATAGTTAACAAACTTCTGACCTTGGAAACCTTACTAATCTAATGGAAAGTAAAGTATGTTCTTTCATAAATATGATTACCTTTTTTTTTTTTTCTTATATTTGAGTCGGGAGAGAATACTATTTTAGAGCCTAGTTGTGTATAATTTTGAGTTACATTAATAATTCAAGTGTAATTTTAAAGCCTAAAAATGAAATTCTAGTGTTGATTTTTGAAGTGGAAAGTATAAAATTACAAAAGTGTTTCAAATTTGATATTTTATTTAGAATGAGTTTAAAACAAGACACTTTAGGATAACAAAATCAGTCAGAGATAATATTTATTTCACATTTGAATTAGTTGTTGATTCTAGATTTAATCATGATTGGAGTTATAGTTGTGGCTTTTGATTTAGTTTCGATAAAAATATTAAAGAAAAGAAGGAATTTGGATTATGTTACCTGGATTTCAATTCTTGGCTTCTTGCAATTTTATAGTTTCATTCATGGTATCTTGTGGATTTTCCATGTGTATTCTTGGGCACTACCTTTTTTATTTAATTTTGATGGGTTTTAAAATAAAGATTTGTTTCTTTCTGTAGAAGGATGATAAGTCACTACTAAAAACATGCTTTTTATTTCCCCCGAATTTGGGCTTAAAATCTACAGGAAACATGTTACCGTCAATTTTTCTACGAAAATTTATCCCCATGTAAAAACTTTGTTAAAATTATTTCCTTGAGGATTTGAAATGTGAGGTAATTTACCTGCAGATTTTTCCATTTGAAAAACTGAACATATCCGCAAAAAAAATTTGGTAAAGAATTCCATCTTTAGGTATTTTGCTACGACATTTCCGCGGCCATTTTCACATATAACTTTCGTGAATGTTTCCACACATAATACTGTAGGAATTTCACAGAAAAATCCACATAAAATTCAATTCAGATCCGTACATAAATCCGTAGAAAGTGGATGCATGATTATAAAATCTGCAGATAATTTTTTTTTTTATTTTTTGTAGACACATTTTTGAAGCATTACATATCAGTCTTTAATTTTTAATTTAAAAATTGGAAAAAAAATATTAAAGATCAAAATTCAAAATATAAGAAATTACTTTTTCAGTTTATTTCAGTATATTTTATCAAAACAAATTGGCAGTAGAGTGAAATAAGATTCGAAAGAAGGCTATTTTGTCATACTACCACTAAAAAAAAATTTAAATAGCAAACTATCACTACTTTATAAAGTACTAATATACTACTCTTTTTAAATTTTATTTTATTTATTTTATAGTGAAGGAAAATCGGTGTGGTATATACCGATTTTCCAATGTGGAGATTTTTTTTTAATTATTAAATATATGTATTTGTTTATTAGTTGTATACAAAAATATAGGGGATTGAGTAGATGGTATGTGAATGTGAGAGAATGGGTAGTTATAATTCGTAAGTGTGAAATAATGTCATATATTATTATTCTCTTTCATAACAATAAATAAAGATTTTTCTTTTTTATTTTAATTAAATAATTAAGGTAAGGTTAATTATTTATTATTTTAATAAAATAAATACAAAATTAATTATTTTTATAATAATTATCTAATTAAAATTTATTTTTATTAAGTAATTATTAAAAAATTTGAATAAAATAGAGCTCATAAATATAAAAAAAAAAATTAATTAAATTTTAAAAATACAAATACAAATTGAGTACAGGGGCATACAATGTTTTTATTACATTAATCTCCTATGGTGTCTAGCCCCACATCATGGTAGTCGGAGAATACGACGTGAACGATGTGGAGGTGGGCTGACGAATACGACGTGGATGATGTGGAGGTGGGTTTCCTTCGTCAATAAAGGCATGTATCTCCTGCACATTCTCACTTAGTAGGTCGACATGCATCGAAGAATTATGATCTACTTGATTGGGGAACGATGGAACACCAAATGAGTACATGTTATTAACATAACGAGCGGGCGACTCAAGCATACCTAGGTTTGCACCAAATAAATTATTCACAAAATTTTGGTTGTTTGAATGTAATGATTGTCGGCAATCATATTGTTGTGTTAACGTGAATTGAAATGATTATCTAGGTGGTTCAAATTGTTGTTGTGTTGGGGTGAAAGAAAATGAACGGCGACGTGGTTCTACTCGGACCAACGTTTGGCTCTTCTGTAACACCACATTGGGGTCCCGTAGTAGTTGCGTACTGATAGGTGAAAATTGGAGTTGTGTCTAAACCACACCATATACTCCTATGTCGGTATTGGGCGTCCATGTAACGGTTGACCGGTAAGATAACGATTTCGACATTCGTTCCAAAATTGAATCCATGCAGCATGTTTGTCTCTCCAATTTTCTAGGTGATTCCCTCTCATTCTTTACAGTTAAGTGTATCAATATTTTCATGATCATTTGGTATTTCTTGGGAAAGTCTAAACTGTAGTTTGACACTGTCCGTTTGATGTCATTCTACAGTTGAGAAACAAATCAAAGCGGTTTTGGCAGTCTATATCGTTGAATCATGTTCACATGTTCATATACCATTCAAGGTAGACCTCGACAAACGCTGGTGTGATTGTGGTGAATTTCAATCATTGCAATGTATCTTCGCCGATGGTTCATTTATTCACCGTGATTACATGATGTATGTGGCTTCCAAGTATACATTGCAATGTATCTTCGACGCTTAATAGGAAGAGTTCCAAGCAATTCATCTTCAATCATATTGGCCAGAATACAATGGAATAGAATTGTGCCACAACATCATAATACAATGAAATAGAATTGTGCCACAACATCCACAGTTTACTCCATTTATACTGAAATACACACCCCCAAAAGATGTGATTTGTATCAGTGTAATCAAATTTGTGTTTATTTTATTTTCACTCAATTTGTATTTGTATCTTTAATATTTGCTTAAATTTTTCTATTTTTATGGGCTCCATTTTATTCAAATTTTTTAATAATTACTAAATAAAAATAAAATTTAATTAGATAATTATTATAAAAATAATTAACTTTGTATCTATTTATTTAATTAAAATAATAATTAATGGAACTTACCTTAATTATTTAATTAAAATAAAAAAAGGAAAATATTTAATTATTGTTATGAAAGATAATAATAATACGTGACATTATCTCAGAGTTACAAATTATAACTACCCACCATCTCAAATACCATCGATCAAACCGTTTATAATTGTGTATACAACTAATAAACAAATACACATATTTAATAATTAAAAAAAACCTCCACATTGGAAAATCAGTTTATGCTACACCGATTTCCCTTCACTCCATTCAAAAAAAAAAAAACATTCCTTTTGAGAAATCGGTCTCTCCAATTACAATTTGACACCTTTAAAAAAAGTAAAATGTGAAAGAATGGTATATTGGTACTTAATTATAAAGTAGGAAAATTGGATTTTGTACCCCTAAAATTGAACTTATACCTCCTTATTTAAAAAATTTATCCCTTAACATACTAAAATACCCTTAAGTATACAGTAAAAACTAAAACAAATTTGGAAAAAATAATTTTTTTCTTTAAAATTCTTTTACCGGAAATTTTTGTAAAGTTATATTTCAATACCTGAAATTTCATTTTTGAAATCTCCGGAAGTTAATCTCATCCAAAAATTTGAAAATCCGGTAGTTGTTATAAACCAAAAATTTCATTTTTGAAATTTCCGATACAACATTTTAATTTTTTTTTCAGTGAGGAATATAGGAGCGAAAAACATTGTGAAACATTCTCGAGTTCGACCTCTTAAAAAATCTAATAGGAGAGCTGCTGTTGAAAAAGAAAGAAAGAGTAATAGCATCTCCAACGGTGAACTCAATATGGGTTCATTAAATGGGGTTCACTGTGCTACATGCAACTCATTCATTTTTTACAATTTAACTCTTAAGAACCATATTAGGTCCATCAACTTTAATTTATAGATTAATATTTTATTTATATTTAATTTTATTACAAATTTAAATATTAATTTAAATATTTCAATTAATATTATTATATATTATTTTAATTTAAATTTAAAATAAAATTGAACTTAAATTTTTATAACAATAATAAAAATTAAGTGTTATATACATGACATAAATAATTAAAAATAATCAAAGTAAATAATAAATTTAAATTTGGTTATTCTCGTGTCCAAAGCGGTCCCAAATATGCTCTACTAAAAAAAAGCTAACAATCATAACTTAATAAAAAAAAAAGTAACAGTCATAAATTTATTATTATTGATAAATTAATAAAAAAAAAGGTAATGGTTATAAATTTATTATTATTAAATTATGAAAGTACCGTTTCTTCCTAACTTACCCGTGATGACAGCTTAGCACAACTCCAATAGTTTATCGGAAATTTTGTTGGCGAAATCCGGTAGACAATTTATACTACCGAAAATTTCAACAAAATTTTCGGTAGTGTTAATTTGTGTACCAAAATTTTTGGAAAAACAAATTAATTACATAAAATTTTGGTGAAGGGATAAGATTTTGGAGTATATATTTTTTTTTATCTTTGATTAAATGAAAATGAAAGGGACAAAATTGAATTTTTTACATTTTGAGGTGTATAAGTCGAATTGTGAGGTATAAAATCCAATTTTCATATAAAAGCAGTTCTCTTTTTTGAAAGATACAAATGGATATCATGCTTAAAGTTATTAAAATATCCTTAACCCAACAGTAAAAACAAATAAAACTTGATGGTAACCACAATCTGAATTTTCCGAAACAAATAAATTTTTTTCCCAGAAAATCTCCTACCGGAAATTTCAAGAACTAAATTTCTGATAGTTATTTTTAAAACCGGAAATTTCAAAGAAATTTCTGAAAATTTCAACAGGAAATTTTAAATTTCTTATAGTATTTTTCATTAACGGAAATTTCAAATTTCCGGTTGAAACTCTCGTAAATTTCAAAAATGAAATTTATGGTATTGAAAAATAACTACCAAAAATTTTAAATTTCCGGTGAAACTCCCGAAAATTTCATTCATTCATGAAATTTCTATCCCTACTACAAAAAAAAAAGTTAAAAAAATAATCAAAAGTTGAAATTTCTGGTAGAGTAAACTTAACTACAGAAAATTTCAAGACACAAATTTCAGGTGGAATAA
The DNA here is from genome assembly GCA_037974735.1 of Cicer chorassanicum. NCBI lineage: Eukaryota > Viridiplantae > Streptophyta > Magnoliopsida > Fabales > Fabaceae > Cicer > Cicer chorassanicum. The sequence continues at coordinate 37,389,330 of JBBPBP010000003.1, read as the reverse complement.
AATTAACTACCAGAAATTTCAAAGCACGAAATTTTTGATAGTATAAATAATGTACCGAAAATTTTGTTGGTGAAATATCCGGTAAATAATTTCTACTACCGAAAATTTTGTGCTTTGAAATTTTGAGTAATTTTTTTTACTATTAATTGAATGAAAATTAAAGGAACAAAATTTAGTTTTTAACATTTTGGAGATATAGATCTAATTGAAGAGGTACAAAATCCAACTTTCGTAGAGCCGTGGTAATTTGGTATTTAAAATTTTTTTTTAGTAGTAATATAAGAAAAAGCCGAATACAAGAACTTTATAGGTAAGGAAAAAATTCAAAATACAAAGTATCGTTCTTGTTGGAGAAAGAGAGCGATACATCTCTTTTGGAAGTTGAAATCATTGATTGCAACAACAAATATAAATGCAAGTTTCTACCAGCAAACCAAGAGTCATAGGAACATCCGTCTCCTCTATTGTGGCAGCAGATAAGCAAGCTACAACCAGCAATTGCATTATCCAAACATTTCTGCAAATAGAACATGACATATTAACATTAGATCAAAACCAATGGAAACTGAAAAGCCTTTATTTTTGTTTAAACTTCTCTTCATTCATTGACTCACTGGTAATTCATACGCAGAAAATAACCAATACATGTAATTAGTGGATAGATATGCACAGAGAAAACCAACATGAAATAGGTTCAAACCTATAAACCACAGAGAAAATGACAAATAGATAAACATGAAATCAAGCAAATGATGGAATCAATCAATAACAGCAACCAAGAGTTATATTAAATGCAATCATACCAAGTCTATGAAATGGATTGTAACAACTGAGAATCACTCAAATTGTTAATGTGTCAATGTGCAATAAAAGACATTATTGCATAACTTTTGTGATTTAGTCCCCACAAATTTTGTCTTTGTCTTCTTTTTATGGCTATGCCGTAAGTTGTATTTGAAATTAAACTCTAACTTAAGCACACAAATGATAAAGTCAACATCAAAATCCGACACAATTGAGGTTGTGCAGCTGGTTTATCAATCAAAGGTAACATAAAGTCAACCTACACACCAATAGTAAGTCTATGGACCCAGTATTGGTAACCTACCATTTTTATAATCCTACAAAAACATCCAAAAAATTCTCTAATTCTCATTACTTGTATTGAAGCATGGATGTACTATGGTAGCTTTTCACCTTTAATCTCCATGGATCTTTGCTGGCTAAGACTCATGTCATCATTTTTCACAAGAGTACATACAAAAGCTTCTTAGCTAACATAGTAATTAAAAATTAGGGATTAAGGTTGAGAGAGAAAGTGTTTTTTTATTTTTTTTTTATTTTTTTTTTTATCGAAAAGATGATTTTTTTGAAAAACACTAGAAAGGAGAGAGATTTAAATAAGCATAGAAAAGAGATAAAAAAAAACATAGGTTTTAATGAAAGTGATCAGAGAACAATTTTCATAGAGAATATAGGCAACGCAACCAAGGACATGACAACATGAACCACGACAGAAAAGACTACACAAACACATGATAAGACAGAAAAGAAAACACAAACACACACAAAAAGAATATCATGTAAGACAAACCAGATTAATGAAATAAATTGCATAGAACGTAACTGATGACAAACGAGGATGATTTAGCAAATTTGTCCTTACGTCTTAGTAGAGTTTGTTAGACTTTTCTCTTAGATGATCTTTTAACCAGATGAAGAGTTAGCGTGGTTCTGATCATTCTTTCTTCTAAATTAGCATATGCAATCTTATGTTCCAGTGCTTTGATTTTGTATATGTGAGTCTCAAATGATTTTTCAAGCATGCTATATACACCAGGGGAAAAGATCTTCTCCTTAAGAAGACGAAGGAGTGGCTTCAGATCTTGTAGTTAGAGGATTGGCAAAAACAATTCTTCCTAGGTTCTGATTAGCCCAAGAGTTTAACTAGATGGTGAATTATTTAAACTCATTTATTATAAAAAATTCTTTGATGGAGGGATCAAATGATGATCTTTCTTGAGAGAACTTTGGTCATTTACTTGCAGTTCAGATTTCCTTGAGGATAATCTTGTTTCATAATTATTTCAGATACATCATCTATGTATTATATCTGATGAAGATATTTGTTCCATTAGAAGAATGAACTTTCATCTTACTTCGACATTAAACTCATGCTTGCTTCTTCCCACATGATTGATTCTATGTGATCTACCCTTTTTTAAGCATTGTTGGTTTTTGACTTGGTTTACCCAAGGATTCTTGAGAGTATCCTTTAACCTTTGTTTTGACGAGGGTCTTCGACAAGTTGCCTTTCAACCTTTCAATTTTGTGCTGTTGAGTGAGAGATTACACTACTAACCATTTCTTCTAACGTGTTACTTGCTCATTAGAACATATATCATAAATCATTGAAGTTCTTAGAAAAATTCTCCATGATTGGTTAGTTTAATTGTTAACATGCATTATAATGTTCTCATTATTTTGCACTAACAATTGAGTTGTATAAACTAATACTTCTTTCTAATAGATGGTGAATTTTAGTATTAGCATATTGATTCTTCTCATTGATTGACTGACTCTGCCTTGTTGAAGCATATGAGTTTTGTTCAGTTTTTCATTGAAGAGTTTCAAGAAGCACATCCATAAATCAGAATAGAATTGAAAGAATTTTTAGAACATATATAAACAAATCTTAAAAGCAAACACACAAGAGATTTTAGCCTACTGTTAAAAGCTAATCACATGATGAAGTATTTTCTTTGATAATTTTAAATATAAGATAATATTTCTCATGTAGATTCAACTTTGAAATGTTTACTTTGTTTTATGGGACACATCAATAATCCTTTTTTCATATCTATTTTATCGTATCAATGTAGAGATTTTGTTTTACTACTCACAATGTCGTTGAAGGGTGATTTGCATAAGAACCATTTTAAGACGAATACTCTTGCCCTTAACAAGATGAAAAAACCATTTAAAAATAAAACTTTGGAAAGGAGATGAAGTTGATATTTGAGAAATAAATGTTCTGCTAAAGCTTTTTATCTATTTTTTAAGATAGCAATTACACGAATCAATTTTTGTCAATTCAAGTTATTAAATAAATTTTAAAAAAAGAAAACAAAATTGATCCAAAAGCACACTAATTCAGACCATTTTACTAGTATTTCCAGCAATAAGGGATCTTTACTCTGACATGTCAATGTGCTCAATCAAAATACCGAGCTCTTATACTAATTGAAGGTGTTGGAAAACATAAAAAATGGGGTTTGAATTGTGTTTTTCCATTTTTGAAAGATACTTCAAAAGTTTAACCAAAAAGTATGTTTTTCATCAAATGATTCAACTTACGATTATAAAAGATTTAGTGACAAAAAGGTTGAATCATAGAGAACATAGATAAGAGAAACAGAAATAGAGGGAACACTGTCGTGGCCTAAAATTTCAAGTGTTTCTTGAATTCAATGAAGTCGCCACCAAAATTATTTTAAAATAGGGAAAATATTGAGAAACCCTTAAAAATAGAAAGAAAAAAAAAATTAAAAAATGGTCTTTGAAACCAAATTTTGAGATCGGGAGTCGATTATGCATAGGGAAGATATTAACACCTTACGACATCCGTTAAAATACCGTTACCTATAATTGATTGTGCAAAATTAATATTAACTTAAATATATTTATTTCTCTTTATTATTAAATATTAATAACAATTATTATTAACTTTTTAATATGATTTTGTAATAAATGTGTGCTTTAGAAATAAAGGACAAAAAAAGAAATTTTAACTAATGTGCTTAACAAGAATGTGATCTTGCTCCTACGTATCTCCCGGTGCGATGGAGAAATCAAAGCTACGTAGTTTTTTATTAGAAAATGCGGACGTGTTTATTGTTTTTTTAAAGAAAATTTGTGTTGTTATATATAAAAAAAAAAAAAAAAGTTTTGACGAAAAAGAAAATGAGCTTCTTTAAATTGAATAATTATTTTGAAATGTGAGTTTTAGGACTATCAAGGGTACAACTCGTGTCTCAAAAACTCAAAATAAAAAGATGTCTCATCTAATTAATCATTTTAGGAATATTTTATATTATTTTCGGTTTGGATATGAATTTAAAAACCACCAAATTGTACAATATGTGTCTTAACAACTCAAAGATAAAAAATAATACCACAACTAATTGCACAAATTTAGAAGTCGATTTTAGATTAATTTATTAAAAAAATAATAAATAAATAAATAATAAATAAAGAGAGTTTTAGAACTATCAAGTTGTACTTCTTGTGTCCTAACAACTCAAAGATTAAAAAGATGTCTCATCTAATTAATCTTTTTAGGAATATTTTATATTATTTTCGGTTTAGATATGAATTTAAAAAAAAAAACCACCATATTGTACAATAAGTG
>JBBPBP010000003.1:37368047-37384519 GCA_037974735.1 Cicer chorassanicum | reverse complement strand
AAAAAAACCACCAAATTGTACAATATGTGTCTTAACAACTCAAAGATAAAAAAAAAAAAATAATACCACATCTAATTGCACAAATTTATAAGTCGATTTTATGATGAAATTTGTTTGTATTTTTATGATGAAATTGATATTTAGTTATGAAGGAAATTAACCCTTTAAAAAAATAAAATAAAGTAAGTAGCTTTAAAAATAGGCTGAACTTGAACAGATTTTTGTTTTAGGCCTAAATTATAACAAAACAAAAAAAGTGTTAAAACTAAAGCTAGAAACCCTAGTTATAGGGGGCGGCCACATTACCAACCCAGAGAGGCTGGGTTGGCAGAAGCAAGGCATCAGTGGCGGCTTGAAACAAAATGGCCTAGTTCTGGATTTGCTCGATCGATGGAGCTTTGCGTCGCACTGCCATACTGGAGTGGTTCTGCACATGTCGACTCGGCGACAGTGGATTCGTGCCCACTCGGTGTCAGGAGCTTCGTGCTGTGCTGAAGTGGTTTCGTTCATTTTCAATTGTGATCGTGAAACTCATGGAAAAATGAAGAAGAACAAATGAACGGCGACGACGACAACGACGACGACAAGGATGACATCCACAGGTTCAAATTTTTGTTAGTCTTATTTTTTACTATTAACCTTGCATTTATATAACACTAGAGCTATTATAATGTAAAAGAAAAAAAATCCTTCTCTTCTTCTTGCTTGTTTGCTCTTGCTACTACTCTGTTTTCTTCTTTTTTCTGTTTAGATATTTTTTTGTTCGTGTTCGATTCTCCTCTTTTTTAGGAAATTTAAAGAAGATGTATTTATAGAGTTTTTTATTTGTTTAGTTGGTTTCTTTGTCCGTGCCCCTGTTTGAGTTTTCTAGTTCCTAGTTTGATGTTTCGTTTCCTTTGCTCATCATCACGGTTTTAGCCTATCTGTTTTTATCTGATTATGCTTATTTGTTGATCTTCTATTTGTGTGTAAAGGAAACAGAGCTAGTTTTCTGGGCTAAAAAACTTTTTTTTTATTTGCAGCTTTGGGTCTTAGCTTTGTACATGGATCCAACAAAAATTGCCTTTTAGTTTCTGCTTCAAACTCAGCAGTTTGTCTTTTTTTTCCATATCATGTGTACAAAGGCTAAAGGTAAAGAAAGTTGACTTTTCATTATTCATTCCAATACTAATTTTGCCATATTTTGTTCAGCAGCAGAAAACAAAAGCAAGGCAGGCTAGCAAGGCAACATAAGCATAAAATTAGCTTGTTAAGATTGTAATTTGATTTGGTTTTATTGTAATTTGATATGGTTTTATTTTACAGTTGTAATTTAATTTGGATTTATTTTTAAAATTGTAATTTGATTTGACTTAAAATGGTAATCTGATTTGGCATTGATGAGACATAATGAGCCTATTTATTGTAATTATTTTTATTTTCTTATATATATATATATATATATATATATATATATATATATATATATATTCCTTTTTTAGTATTAATGATTATGAAGGCATAAATCAAAAAAATTTGAAATATAATAAAAATGGATACTAATACTTTTTGAATTATTTCTAATAAATTGGACAAAATTGGGGTACTACAACTGCCCCTATTTAATTATATTTTACTTGAAAACTATGAAAATATGAATAACAATGGTTTTCATTTTCATGTTATCAGGTAAAAGATAACTAAATATAAGGACCTAAATTTTGTCCAATAACAAACGCATGTATTAAAGTGCCCTTGAAATGTTAAAGTGGGAATGATGCAATTTTTTTAAAATGTGCTAAATTATCGTCTTTGGATTGATTACCGATGCGTAGATCGACATGAGTGAAAATAATCGTCTTCGGATTGTTTACCGATGCATAGATCCATTAAAATAAAAAATGATCGTCTCCGGATTGGTTTTTGATGCGTAGATCGACAAAAATGAAAGTGATCGTCTTGAGATGCTTTACCGATGCGTAGATCGACATGAGTGAAAATAATCGTCTTCGGATTGTTTACTGATGCATAGATCCATTGAAATAAAAAATGATCGTCTTCGGATTGGTTACTGTTGGGTAGATTGACAGAAATGAAATTGATCGTCTTCGGATGGTTTACCGATGTGTAGATCCATAGAAGTAAAAAAATGATCGTCTTCGGATTGGTTACCGATGTGTAGATCGACAAAAATGAAAGTGATCATCTTCGGATTGGTTACCGATGCGTAGATCGACTGAAATTAAAGTGATCGTCTTTGGATTGGTTACTAATGCGTAGATCGATAGGAATGAAAGTGATCGCCTTCAGATGGTTTACCGATGCGTAGATCAACAGAGTGCAAGTGATCGTCTTCGGATTAATTACCGATGCTTAGATCAATAGGAATGAAAAAAACGTAATTGGTCCAATCTTGAAGGTAGATAAAGAGGGAGAATAAGTATATGATAAGTATGAATGATTCATGCACCCATACATGTTGAAGATCTATCGAATTCCCGGTATATGTTTCCAAGTGTCAAAGAAATAAAGGTATTTTTATATTTTCACATATTTCAACATCTAACATTTATTATCATAAAACAACATGTCAAAATGCTTGAACAATCAAATAGGAAACTGGATTAGTTTTAAAAAAAATGTATCATACAACATCAAATGACAACATTGGAAAAAGTACCTTCACTACATTGGGAACAAAATAATTGGGGTTACAATGTATGGATGAGTGTGTTTAGGTTAAGTTGAAGGGATAACAAACGCTATTGATTCTTGTAATTTAGGCACTCCTGTTGGTCAGCTTCCAAGAATAATAATTGCCCCAATTTGGAGCGCTTGATTTTTTTTTTATCCATACCTTTTGCATGGACCGCTCTTCCAAGTTTTCCATCCATCGGGATGCTCTAATTTTTGCCTAGGTCGCCTTTTCTGGTTTTCAACCTAGCGAGCACATTTTTTATCATTTTTTTAAGCAAAATATTTTTTGACTGCATCTGAATTTATTAGATGTGAAAGGTCCTCTCCATCCATTTCTGCGAATATTAGAGCTCCCCCAGAGAAAGCTTTTTTCATAACATATGGTCCTTCATAACTCGGGGTCCATTTTCCACGAGAATCTTTTTTTATGGGCAATATTTTCTTTAACACCAAGTCCCCTTCTTGAAACTCTCAAGGGCGGACTTTTTTCTTGTATGCTTTTTTGAGTCTTTTTTGATATAGCTGGTCGTGGCATAGAGCTATCAATCTTTTTTCTTCTATGAGATTTAATTGGTCAAATCGTGATTGAACCCACTCAGCCTCTTCTAGTTTTGTTTCCATCAAGACTCTGATCAAGGGAATTTCTACTTCAATGGGAAATACCGTTTCCATTCCATACACCAATGAGAAAGGAGTTGCCCCTGTTGAGGTACGAACAAAGGTTCTATAGCCATGTAATGCAAAAGGAAGCATTTCATGCCAATCTTTATATGTATACACCATGTTTTGTATGATCTTCTTGATATTTTTATTTGCTGCTTCTACAACCCCATTCATTTTTGGACGATATGGAGAAGAATTATGGTGCTGAATTTTGAAACTATCACACAACTCCTTCATCATTTTATTATTCAGATTGGTCGCATTGTTAGTGATTATCTTATTTGGCAAGCCATATCGACAAATCAATTCTCTTTTGATAAATCTCACAACTACGCTTCTTGTAACATTAGCATAAGAAACGACCTCAACCCATTTTGTGAAATAATCAATAGCTATTAGGATAAACCAGTGCCCATTTGAAGCCTTAGGCTTGATGAGTACAATAACATCTATTCCCCACATTGAAAATGGCCATGGTGATGTTAAAACATTCAAAGAGGTGGGTGGTATATGTGCTTTATCAGCGTAGATTTGACATTTATGACATTTCTTTACGTAACTAAAGCAATCGGACTCCATAGTCAACCAATAATAGCCAACCCTTAGGATTTTTCTTGCCATCACGTGCCCATTTGCATGAGTTCCGAAAGAACCTTCGTGAACCTCTTGAATGATCTTCTCCGCCTCCGCTTGATCCACACATCTGAGGAGAACCATATCATGATTTCTCTTGTAAAGCACATCACCATTTAAGAAGAAGTTCATTGACAACCTTCTTAAAGTCCCCTTGTTGTTCTCTGAAATACCCACTGGATGTTCCCTGTTCTTAACATATGATTTGATATCATAAAACCATGGCTTACCGTCAGACTCTTCTTCTATCGATAAGCAATATGCTGGCTTATTCTTTCGTTGAATTTTTATGGCCGACACATCTTGACCAACGCTTATTTTGAGCATTGATGACAATGTGGCCAGGGCGTCGGGCAATTGGTTTCCTTTACGAGGAATATGGTGAATAGTGATTTTCTAGAAGTGTTCTACCAATTCCTTAATATGCGTATGATACGGAATCAATTTGGAATCTCGAGTTTCCCATTCTCCTTTTGTTTGATGGATTACCAAAGACGAGTCTCTATATACCTCAAGAACCTTTACCTTTGATTCGATGGCTGCTTTAATGCCCATTACAGATGCCTCATATTCTGCAATATTGTTTGTGCAATCAAAACACAACCTAACAGTAAATGGAGTGAACTGGTTCTCGGGGGAAATCAAAATGGCATCACTTTAAAACAGAAAGTCCCCCATTGTGTGATGAATGTAGTTTTCTCCATATGTTCGGGAGCCATCTTGATTTGATTATACCCTGAGAAACCATCCATGAAGGAGAAAAGAGAATATTGAGCAGTGCTATCTACTAGGATATCAATGTGAGGCAAAGGAAAATCATCTTTAGGACTAGCTTTGTTTAAATCCCGAGAATCAACGCACATTCGAACCTTTCCATTCTTTTTTGGAACTAGGACAATATTAGCAACCCATTGAGGATATTTTGCTACTGCTAAGAAACCAACATCAAATTGCTTCTTGACCTCTTCTCTAATTTTAAGTGACATATCAGGCTTCATCCTCCTCAATTTTTGTTTAATTGGAACACATTCAGGCTTGAGTGGTAGCTTGTGTTCAACTATGTTAGTATCTAGCCCAGACATATTTTTGGCATGACCATGCAAAGACATCCACATAATCAAATAAAAGTTTAACCAACTTTTCTCGTTCAGTTTCTTTCATAGACATACCAATTTTAATTTCTTTCTTATCATGTTCAGTCCCTAAATTGATCACCTCAACAGGTTATTGATAAGGTTGGATTATCTTAGCTTCCTGTTCAATTAACCTTTCTAGTTCTGGGGGAAGCTCACAATCGTCCTCAGAATCCTCATCAGCGTGATTAATTGGGCGTTCAAAATTACAAGAATGGGTTATAGCGTTGCTATTTTCAACATATTCGTTTCGACTCTGCATTGTTTAAATTAAGAAGAAAAAGGGAAAAAAAAAAAGAAAATATGAATAAAGATTGCCAAAAAAAGGAAAAGAGAAAAACAAAAATAGTTGGAGTATTCAAAAATGCATTTATTGATAACAACTACGTAATTGAAATACATGTGCCCTAATTAGTTATCCTTATAGCCTTCGGCAGAACAAAAGGAGTTAAAATACACAATTACTTTGAACATGAATTAACAAACACGGGAAACTCGATGATCTTCCAATTGTTGAGACTGATGTTTGGAGGACAAGGGTACACCAATTTGAGAGTATCATCATTAACACGATCCTCTTCCGCAACAACCACCTGATCAGCATATATTATTCCGGCGCTTTGTGAATTTGGTACCCTATTTTCCGAACGAGCCATTCTGCTTTCCATTCTTTCCTTCACAACCTTTTCTTTGTCAGCTTTAGTAGGTACATATCCCAAACCGTACCTATCATTCTTTTCGGGTATATCTAACAATTTTCCCAATTTAACAAAAACTCCTCCTTCCAACATCGATTTGGTAGATTTTAAGGAGGTGGTAAACAACTTTGGTTCTTTTAATAGAGATCCTTCACCCATGAAGGCATCATTGGCAATTTCTAATGCTTGAAAGGAAGTATCTATGGCTTCCTCCGTGTCTTCAATGTAGCCCGTAGAAGATAGATGACTCACTATCATATCTTCTTCCCCAGATATTATCACTAGATTATTGTTCACTATAAACTTTAGCCTTTGATAGAGAGTGGATGTCATTGCTCCAGCGACATGAATCCACGGTCTCCCTAAAAGACAATTGTACACCGGCTTAATATCCATCACCTAGAAGGTTATTCCAAAGTTATGGGGTCTGATTTGAATCGGCAGGTCAATCTCACCAACAGCTTGTCTTTTGGATCCATCAAACGCTTTCACCACCAAAGCACTCGGCTTCAAACATGCTCCATCAACAAATAGTTTTGATAATGTTGATTTCGGCATGACATTTAACAATGAACCATTATCAACTAGCACTCATGAAAGAATATGATCATGACCCCTCACAGATATGGGTAGTGCTATATTATGCTCTATCCCCTCAGCTGGTAATTCACCATTGCTAAAACTCAAGCCGCTACTAGCGGTGATGTTACCGACAACTCCATCAAACTGGTCGACAGTGATATCATGAGTAACTTGAGCCTTGTTTAAAACTTTCATCAACGCCCTTCTATGCGCTTCAGAGTTTAATAACAAAAAAAGAACATATATCTTGGAAGGGGTTTGATTTAGTTGATCTACCACCTTATACTCACTTTGCTTGATAAACTTCAAAAATTCATTAGCTTCTTCTTCAAGCATTGTCTTTTTGCATGTTTCTAACCCTTTTATAGCATGATTCGTAACTTCTATCCCTTTTCCTCCATGGCTCTCCTTTTCCTTAGGTTGACTGGGGGCATATACTCGACCACCCCGAGTCATCCCACCAATCCCTGAAATGTTGGTGACATCAGTACCTTTAGATTCACAGCTATCACTTGATTGATGATTGGCCAAGTGGAAGGTAACTTCATAATTCCATGGCATCGCCTTGGCATTTTCGTAAGGAAAAGGGGTTGGTGTTTGGATAATTATCGCATTTGGCCTGCTAGAAGTTGGCTTAAGATTTTCTTTAATGTAGAGGATTTCCAATGGTCTTTGGAAAGATCTATTATTTTCCATATACTGCTTTATGGTCAACACATGATCATCTTTTGCACATTGGTCTATCTCATCTTCAAGGACATTGACAAAGGTATCTCTGTGGCCCAATAAGGGATTACTCCCTATGTTTGGACCGTCTTCCTTGAAGGTAAGCCATTTTGCATGAATCAATTCTTGCACTTTAGATTTTAGGGCTTGGCAATCTTCGATGGAATGCCCTACAACTCCAGCATGGTATTCACATTTGGCGTTTGGGTTATACCACTTTGGGAATGGTGGTTCCAGAGGTTTCATTGGTCTCAGGACTACCATTGAATTCTGGAGTAAGTGAGGCAACAATTGGCTGTATGTCACGGGAATTGGGTCAAAATGGGTTATCTTTTTTTCTGGATTGACTGGTGGTTTCTATTGATTCGGGTTTAGATTTTTCGCTTCGTTGGTTTTGTTGGGGAAATGTGACGGGTGGTGGTTGGACCAGGGGTGGTTTATAAAAAGGTGGCCATGAAGGGTGATATCTCTGTGTCCCACATATGGATAGGGAATGTATGGAGTTTGGGGTATTGGGGGCTAGAAATTTGGGGGTCGATAAGAATTTATGGATGGAAAATAGGAGACTTTTGGGTTCACCATTACAACGTTATTATCCCTTTCTTTCTTTTTTATGAATCCCATCTTGGGTTTCTTCACGCCACTTGCTGCACATATGATCTTGCCACTCCTCATCCCACTTTCTATCCTTTCTTATATCATGACTAGGTCAGAAAAGTTTGATGACACACTCCTAATCATCTTATCATAAATAGGCGACTGAAGAGTATCAATAAACATACCAACCATTTCTATTTCAGATAAAGGAGGTTCTACTTGTGATGCCACTTCTCTCCACCGTTGTGCGTATTCTTTGAAAGTTTCGTTGTCATTTTTCAATGAATTTCGCAATTGTATCCTATCAGAGGCCATGTCAATGTTGTACTTGTATTGTTTCAAGAAGGCATCAACCAAGTCTTTCCACGAACGAATTCTATTTCTCTCGAGATACATATACCAACTTAACGATGCCCACTAAAATTGTCTTGGAAAAAGTGAATGAGAAGTTTGTCGTTATGAGTACGAGAAGCCATTTTTCTGCAATACATAGTCAGATTATTTTTAGGACATGTGGCCCCTTTGTATTTTTCAAACTCAAGAACCTTGAATTTTGGAAGGATAGTCACATCGAGAACTAAACACATATCAAAAGCTTCGAGACCATAGAGACTATGCCCCTCAATTTCTTTTATTCGCTCTTCTAAAACATAGAATTTCTCTTTCGATTGTGTATCATCCCCAATGTGAGGTTGTTGCCAATTCCCGTTAGCATCAAAATGGGGTACTTGGGTGCACTATATGGAATATTTTCTGAGGGTATAGTTTTTTGGGGTGGCATGTAGCCCATAAGAGGTGGGATTTGTGATTGGTTTAGGTTTTGGGTGTTGATAGTTGAGTGGTTTTGGATATTGTTCATGGGGTTGATGACTAAAGGCGTAGTATAACCAAGTGGGAAACCATACATAGGAAATTGCATAGCTGTTGTACGAAACTGTTGGGTAGTCTGGGTAAAACCTGGTGGGTGTGAATGAGTGGTTTGGTGTTCTTCATTTGCAGTTGGAGGATCCCCATCTGTATTCTCCTTCCTTGCCAAAGCCTGTATAGCTTCCAGGATTCGATTAACCTTGTCCTTCAATTGGTTAACATTTGCTCTCATCACTTCTTGGCTTTGCTCAAGTTCATCCATTATCTTGGAGTTTGCGCGAGTCCGATAAGGTGTCGGGGAAACAACTTTACTGATTTTTCTTTCATCTCTCTCTATAAATAAATAAATAAAATTCTATGAGTATGTATTAAATGTGAATGGGATGAAGATGAAATTAATTAGTTAAGTATGATAGTTGGATGTTGGGGAATCATAAGTGATCATAGCACTTGGGCGCATGTTTCTAGCTTTTTAATTTGGCTTTTTTTAAAATCACTTTATAGCTTAGAATAATTTTTTTAGCTTGTTTCTAAACTTTGGGTTGAAATTGAATTATAATTTTAGTATTTGCATTTTGACCCCTGCTCGCTCTGTAGGCCATAACTTGAGCTCTGGATATCAGATTGAAGTATGCGAGCAGTCATTGGAAAGCTAAAAATCAGAGCTACAACTTTTATGTTGGAATAAAATCTCAATGCCGAACTCTACTGGGCCTAAATTGCAGATTTCGTAATCAGGACTTTTGTAATAATTTTAAATTGCGGGCCACTTGTTTTTAAAGCCCAAAATCGAGCACTATATATTGAGAATTTTCTTTCCTTTCGGGGCATGTAGTATTTTCGGACAGAATAAGAAATATAAACATTTTTTATTTTATTTTTAATTCCATGGAAGGCTAATTTCATCAGATTAATCCACGAGTTCAGAGTTTCATCACACCTGAAGATTCAGGTTATACCGTCGATTCTTATTCATGATTCTATTTTGGTTATTTGATTATATTGATAGTCTAATTGCTTAAATTGAATTTCAATAGGATCGATTACATTTATTTGACAGGATTTGGTTTCGTTTCTAATTTAATTGAATTATAATTTTGCGAGGCTTGAACGTTAATTATAATAATATTTTGATGATAGTGATGCTTAATCCAGTCAACGAAACCGAATTTATATAGGATTGATTACGCTTGTTTGATCAATTCTATAGTCAAGTGAGAATAGAATCACGAATTAGGAATTAAACTCATTGATAGAATCTGTGATAGGTCCGAAACTCGAATAAGTGGATTAATCGTTTTGCTCATCTGTTCAAACAAAACCATTATAAAAACCCCCATTTGTGAATTTTAACTCTCAATTAGGTTATATTATTATATCAGAAGTCCTTGTGAAACGACTCGAGTTATTACCCCTGTTTACATTAGTATTTTCAATCGTATTTGATCCGTTTGCAACAGTGGATCAAATTGGCGTCGTTGCCGGGGACTTTCTAATAACAATATTAACCAATTTTAGAGTATTACTAACCATCCTAACAATTGTTTCTTTGTGCATTGTTGTTCTACAGGTCAGATAGGGTTGTGCTAGCTCATAGGCACGTTGCTAGTAAAAAAAAATCCGAATTTCAGGCGATTGTCTCGGATTGCCCCGAATTTTCAACAGAAAATCAGAAGAAAAAAAAAGGAATAGGACTCTCGTATAAGGGACTTATTATGGGATTTGACGCTCAAATTCCCAAATTCCTTCATTTGGACCACTTTTTTGATTTTTTGAATTTTCGATATTCTCAAAATAAACCAAAAAAATTTGTGTTGCCTTTATTTGATTTTTAGAGATTTTTGGTGGCATTTTTATGTTTTTTGGATTTTATTTGATAGTGTTTTCGATTTTTCACTTCAATTTTAGCAATAGGGAAATTGTTGGAATTTTCAGAATTGTGATTTTGCATTGTATTGTTATGATGATGCATGACTAGAGCTAGTTCTATAAATCTGTACCCCCTTTACCCTAAAATAGATAGGACCTTCCATTTACGTCGTAGACTTAATAGAGCTGCTGCTAGTGCTAACGTGTCAGATAGAGGGTCAGATAGTGCTAGTGAAAAAAGTGACATTTTGCTACACAATATGGCTTATATGAATAATAGAACTTTAAGACAACTTGCTGCACCTGATGTTACTTATAATGCATTGTGTATTGAATATCCTGAAGTTACTATACCATTTGAACTTAAATCTAGTTTAATACACTTGCTTCTAAAGTTTAATGGTCTTGCAGGTGAAGATCCCCACAAACACTTGAAGGAGTCACATAAGATCATATCAAGCTGAGAGCCTTCGCATTCTCACTTCAAGATGCTGCCAAGGATTGGTTATACTACCTCCAGCCAGGTTCTGTTACAAGTTGGAATGATTTGAAGAAATTGTTTCTTGAAAAATTGTTCCCTGCCTTAAGAGCTGCTTCAATCAGGAAAGAAATATGTGGCATTAGACAGATTGACAGGGAATCATTACATGAGTATTGGGAGAGATTCAAGAAATTGGTGTCTAGCTGTCCTTACCACCAGATTTCTGATCAATTGTGTAACACCCCGGCCATTCCGCGTTACCGGCGATGCTACCTCACGACCTTCTCGCTCCCCCTTTCCCACCGTGAAATCTAGCGAGTATTTGCCTTCCGTGGGATTCGAGCCCGGTACCTAGGGGATAAGTACCGCCTCCACACAGTCCCACTACCAATTGAGCTGGTAGTGGGACTGTGTGGAGGCGGTACTTATCCCTTAGGTACCGGGCTCGAATCCCACGGAAGGCAAAAACTCGTTATTTCCACTAGATGGTGAGGGGGGACGAGAAGACCATGAGGTAGCATCACCGGTAACACAGAATGGTCGGGGTGTTACAAATTGCTTATCTAGTATTTTTATGAAGGCTTGCTACCTATGGATAGAAGTATTTTGGATGCTGCTAGTGGGGGAGCACTTGTTGATAAGACCCCAGAAGCAGCAAAAGCTTTGATTGAGAACATGTCCATTAATTCCCAACAGTTTACAACTAGAAGCAATTCAGCATTTATGACAAGGGGAGTGAATGAGATTCAAGCTTCTTCCCACAAGAATCTAGAAAGCAGACTTGATGAGCTTACATCTTTAGTAAAGAAATTGGCAGTAGGTAAAGCCCAAGCAGTGGTATGTGGTATTTGCACTTCTCTAGAACATCCTACATATTCATGTCCTACTTTGCAAGACGATCCAGGTTCTGATGCTCCTCAAGCATATGCAGCAAACATATTCACCCCTCAAGCCAACTATGATTTGTCGTCTAATAGGTACAATCCCGGTTGGAGAAACCATCCCAACCTGAGATGGGGGAACTTATTTGAACAACAGCAACAACAACCTAGGCAACAAAACAGTCTGCATCAGCAGAACATTCCACATCAGCAGCAAAACAGTACACCTTCATTAGAGGACCTTGTCAAGAAAATTGCTGTCCAAAATCTTCAATTTCAACAAAGAACAGATTCCACAATTCAGAATTTGGAGACAAAGATTGGCCAACTGGCCACTTCAATTAATCAAATGCAGACTTAGGGATCAAACCAACTACCTGCCCAGTCAGTAGTAAATCCAAATGCCCCTAATGTCAGTGCAATTACATTGAGGTCTGGGAAAACTGTTGAAACACCAAAGGTACCTGAAATTGTTGTGAAAAATAACAAGGTTGGTGAAGAAATTTTGATACTAGAAACTGTAGATGTTGAGCAAAATATACCACTTCCTTTTCCTCAAAGGGCAGTGAAGACTAAGAAAATGGACGAGGCAGATAGGGAGATGGAGGGAGAGAATAATTCCAATAGGGCGCCTATCATTTTAGGCAGACCATTCTTGAAAACTGCTAAAACAAAAATTGATGTGCATGCTAGAACTCTATCCATGGAATTTGGTGATAGCATTGTAAAATTTAACATCTTTGATGCTATGAAACACCCCATGGAAGAGCATTCTATTTTTCAAATTGAATTACTTGCTGATTTGGTAGATGACACTTACCCTGATATGTTTGCTGCTAATTTTCCTTCACTGTCTGATTTTGATGATACTTATATTTGTGAATTTTGCACAGATACTCAGTTGTGCTCTGTGTGTGCTGAGATCGAAGCTTCTTTGCAGGTTGATCATACTGATGTTGATATTTCTACTAACATAATTGATTTTGCAGATTTAGCTTCGGCCACTTGTATTGTGCCCTCCATTGAGCAGCCACCGACTATAGAGCATAAACCACTTCCTGAAAATTTGAAATATGCATATTTAGAAGGAAGTGGCGAATTACTTGTGATTATTTCAGCCAAACTTGAAGATGAACAGGAAGAGAAGCTGTTGCAGATTTTGAGAAAACACTGGAAGGCAATTGGATGGACCTTAGCTGATATTCCTGGTATTAGCCCATCCATGTGCATGCATAGGATACTACTGGAGGATGGAGTAAAATCAGTGAGGCAGCCCCAAAGGCGACTTAACCCATTAATTTTGGATGTTGTGAAAAAGGAAGTGACCAAGCTCTTGCAAGCAGGCATTATATACCCCATCTGTGATAGTCAATGGGTGAGTCTGGGGCAGGTAGTTCCTAAGAAAACTGGACTCACAGTGGTTAAAAATGAAAATAATGAATTTATCCCCACACGAGTGCAGAACAACTAGAGGGTATGCATCGATTACAGGGGACTAAACAAGGCAACTAGAAAGGATCATTTTCCTTTACCATTCATTGATCAGATGCTTGAATGGTTGGCTGGTAAGTCACATTATTGTTTTCTTGATGGTTTTTCTGGTTATTTTTAGATCCATATTGCACCGGATGACCAAGAAAAGACCATGTTCACTTGCCCCTTCGGCACATTTGCCTATAGGAGGATGCCCTTTGGCCTATGCAATGCTCTTGGAACTTTCCAACGTTTCATGACTAGTATTTTTGCTGATTTGATAGAAAGTTGTATAGAAGTTTTCATGGATGATTTTACTGTGTATGGTTCCTCATATGATGTATGCTTGAACAATTTAGATAGAGTTTTACATAGATGTATTGAAACTAACCTTGTGCTGAATTATGAAAAATGTCATTTTATGGTTGAAGATGGCATAGTTTTGGGACATGTGATCTCTAAGAATGGGATGGAAGTGGATCCTGCCAAGATTGATGTGATTTCTAATTTGCCTTACCCATCTTGCATCCGCGAGATTCGTTCTTTTCTTGGCCATGCAGGTTTTTACATGCGCTTTATCAAGGATTTCAGCAAGATAGCTCTTCTGCTGTCGAATTTGCTGCAAAAAGATGTCAGTTTCACTTTTGATGACAAATGCAGGAAGGCGTTTGATTGCTTAAAGGCAACACTGACCTCTACTCCCATCATTCAGCCACCCAATTGGACTCTCCCTTTTGAAATTATGTGTGATGCGTCCAACTATGCAGTGGGAGCGGTCCTTGCACAAAGGGTTGGTAGGGCTGCCCATGTTATTTATTATGCTTCTAGGACTTTAGATTCCGCACAAGCTAATTATAGTACCACTGAAAAGGAACTTTTAGCTATTGTTTTTGCTCTTGATAAGTTTAGATCATATTTTCTAGGTTCGAAGCTAGTTGTTTTTACTGACCATGCAACTTTGAAGTTCTTGCTGAAGAAACCAGAAGCAAAACCGAGATTGATCCGGTGGATGTTGTTACTCCAAGAATTTGATTTAGAGATTAAAGATAAGAGTGGAGCTGAAAATCTGATTGCAGATCATTTGAGCAGAATAGTACTGGATGAGGATCCCATCCCCATTCAAGATGACTTCCCTGATGAGCAACTGCTACAGTTGCGTGAGGTAACTCCTTGGTTTCCTGATTTAGTGAATTATCTAGCTGCTGGAGTCCTTCCTGCAGATGCATCCAGAACACAAATACACAAACTTAAAAGTGATGCCAAATACTATGTGTGGGATGATCCATATATGTGGAAATTCTGTAGTTACCAGGTGATTAGGAAATGTGTTCCCCACCATGAGGCTCAATCCATTCTTCATTTTTGTCATGCCTCTCAAGCTGAGGGACATTTTGGTCCTCAACGGACAGCCAAAAAAGTCTTATACTCGGGTTTCTTTTGGCCCACTTTGTTTAAAGATGCTTTTGAGACTTACAAAACTTGTGAACAGTGTCAAATAGCAGGAACAGTAATCACTCATAGGAATGAGATGTCTCAACAACCTTTGCTTTTCTGTGAAGTATTTGATGTGTGGGGCATTGACTTTATGGGACCTTTTCCTGTATCTTTTGGTTTTGTCTACATTTTACTTGGTGTTGATTATATTTCGAAGTGGGTGGAAGCAATACCCACTAGGACAAATGATTCTAGAGTTGTTGCAGGTTTTATCAGATCAAATAATTTTTGTAGGTTTGGAATACCCCGGGCCATCATAAGTGATTAAGGCACTAATTTTTGCAACTGCACCATGGACGATTTGCTTTGGAAGTATGGGGTTGTGCACAGAGTTTCTACACCTTATCATCCCCAGACTAATGGGCAAGCTAAAATCTCAAACAAATCTTAGAAAAGAAGATGAAGCCAAACAGGAAGGATTGGAGTCGTTGGCTAGAAGATGCTTTTTGGGCTCACAGAAAAGCCTACAAAACACCAATAGGAATGTCCCCTTATCGACTTGTGTTTGGTAAGGCATGCCACCTCCCAGTGGAAATAGAGCATCGTGCTTATTGGGCTGTTAAGAGTTGCAACCTTGAGATGGAGAAAACAGGTTTGGAGAGAAAGCTTCAATTGCAGCAACTTGAAGAGCTTACACTAGAAGCTTTTGAGAACTCCCAGATCTATAAAGAGAAAACTAAGTCTTATCATGATAAGATGATTTCTAGGAGGGAATTTTCCATTGGCCAAAAAGTTTTACTATTTAATTCTCGTATGAAAATTATGGTAGGTAAACTTCGATCCAAGTGGATTGGTCCCTTTGTTGTTACTAACACTTTTCCTCATGGTGCAGTGGAAATAAAAAGTGAAAACACCGACAAAGTGTTCAAAGTAAATGGACAACGCCTCAAGCTATTCCATGAGAGCTCTATGCTTGAAGATACTACCATAGAAGAACTCTCCTTGGAAAAGCCCACCTACACTGAAGTTTGAACATGGAGCTCCCTTTCCTTACTCTTAATTTATACTTGTTACTTTCATTGAGGACAATGTGTAATTTAAGTGTGGGGGTAGTATTTAGGACTTTATTTAATATAGGATTTCAAAAAAAAAAAAAAAAATAAATAAATAAATAAAAATGTGCATTGCATTGCATGCTTTTTCATCAGATTTTGTGGTTGTAAATGTTGTGAGCAAATGTTGTGAGTTTGTTTGGACTGGCATGATGGGATAGTATCTTTGCATTCTTTGTGGTTGTAAATGTTGTGATAGGTCATTAACCCTTGTGAGATTTTGAGCCTATTATGAATGGAATACATTTTTCCATCTTCTTTTTTTGGTATGATATCTCACTCATGATTGCTAGTTACGCTAGAACTTGACTTGACTCTTGTCCGCATGCATATATTGAAATGATCTAGGCATTTGTTTCTTGTTAAGCTACTAGCCAAATAAGCATACCCTTCAATTATCCATTTGTTTAAACCCCTTTGAGCCTAATTATCCCATTCTTTGTTATATAGCTCATTATTAGCCTAAAAGTGAAAAACAATGAATTGACCAAATCTCGGGGGATAAAGGAGTCTTTCCTTAAATAAGTGTGAGGGTGCTCAACTTGTTTGTTAAATTTGAGGTTTATAAAGAAAGAAAAATAAAAATAAAAAAAAATAAAATAAAAAAACAAGAAAAAGAAAAAGAAAGGAAAAAAAATGTGTGTATA
>JBBPBP010000003.1:37328651-37367898 GCA_037974735.1 Cicer chorassanicum | reverse complement strand
CACAAAAAAAAAAACAAAAAACAAAAAAAAAACAAAAAAATGAAATGATAAATAAAATGAGGAAAATGGTTGTGTTGTGAGCAAAGAGAGTTGATAATAAAAGTCAATGATACTTTGTTGAGTTACTTCTCAATGTTATTTTTCTCTTTTGATCATTATTCATTTATCCTCTTTGATTTTTAAGCCTTAGTCTCCTTAGGATTATCCCACCCTTACCATGGCCACGTTACAACTTGAATAAAGACCTTTTGACCATTATGTGCATGTGTTTCAATTATAGATGTTAGAGGCTTGTCAAGTCTATGGTAGTGCTAGCTTTCATGATGTGCTTTGAGGGTAAACAGTAGCCCAAACACTTGAGTGATTGAGAGAATTTTTAATCTTGTGAGGACTCTCTCACTTATGATGCATTCTTTAGTTAATTTATCCTCTTGTTTGCCTTGGTTGTAAAAATTATTCATGAATGTCATATTCCTTGAAGTTTGAATTTTTTCTTTTGCTCACCACTTTGCATTCCTCAGAATATTTCGGATCGCATGCTTTGCTTTGCAAGGAGTGCAAAAGCTTAAGTGTGGGGGAATTTGATCATAGCACTTGGGCGCATGTTTCTAGCTTTTTAATTTGGGTTGAAATTGAATTATAATTTTATTATTTGCATTTTGACCCCTGCTCATTCTGTAGGCCATAACTTGAGCTCTGGATATCAGATTGAAGCATGTGAGTAGTCGTTGGAAAGCTAAAAATCAGAACTACAACTTTTATGTTGGAATAAAATCTCAATGCCAAACTCTACTGGGCCTAAATTGCAGATTTCGTAATCTGGACTTTTGTAATAATTTTAAATTGCGGGCCACTTGTTTTTAAAGCCTAAAATCGAGCACTATATATTGAGAATTTTCTTTCCTTTCGGGGCATGTAGTATTTTTGGACAGACTCAGAAATATAAACATTTTTTATTTTTAATTATATGGAAGACTAATTTCATCAGATTAATCTACGAGTTCAGAGTTTCATCACACCTGGAGATTCAGGTTATACCGTCGATTCTGATTCATGATTCTATTTTCGTTTATTTGATTATATTGATATTTGATTGCTTAAATTGAATTTCAATAGAATCGATTAAATTTATTTAACTGAATTTTGTTTCATTTCTAATTTAATTGAATTATAATTTTGCGACGCTTGAACGTTAATTATAATAATATTTTGATGATTGTGATGCTTAATCTAGTCAACGAAACCGAATTCATATAGGATTGAATACGCTTGTTTGATCAATTCTATAGTCAAATGAGAATAGAATCGCGAATTAAGAATTAAACTCATTGATAGAATCTGTGATAGGTCCGAAACTCGAATAAGTGGATTAATCATTTTGCTCATCTGTTCATACTAAATCATTATAAAAACCCCCCTTTCTGAATTTGAACTCTCAATTAGGTTAATATTATTATATCAGAAGTCCTTGTGAAACGACTCGAGTTATTACCTCTATTTACATTTATATTTTCAATCGTATTTGATCCGTGTGCGACAGCGGATCAATAAGCCTTATGTAATTTTTTTTTAACAAAAACGAATTATTAGTGAAGAAAATATGGAGATCGGAAATCAAAACAGCAAATTGTTCATTAATGAGAAAAAGAGTACATCACATTTAAATTAAAAACTACATTGACTATGGCACTTCAATCTTCTCTTTTAATAGGACAACAAATCTTCTCCTCCAATTCTTCTACCAAATTTTTGCAATATTCAACGAACTTGTAGACTTTGACTGGAGTATTGAGCGGATGCATTACTGCATCAGTCTCTCTTAGATGCTTTGGAATTTTTATGATTGCTTGATTAGCTAGCATCGCCAGTTTTGAAAAGCAGTATTTCGAATGCCTACCTTGATATTCCAGCTCTTTATAGATCTCTTGATTCTTCAACTGACCAGCAACATTTTTAACTCTAAGATACCATGAAATTGTGTCCCTTGTTTTAGAACATTTTTAACTCTAGCCCCTTGTTCTCTATGATACCATGAAATTGTGTCCCCAGTAAGACTAGCTATACTCTGAGCCCATTCACGCTTATTTTTAACTCCAACATGGTACCCTTTCCAGAATATATGAGACATGAACCAAATATACAACACTAGAACACAACACAAAATTCTTCCCCCTTTCTTCTCGTGTCGCATATGCAAAGAGTAGTATACATCAGCAAGAACCGCGGGAACTGGATTTTGTTTATTTTTGTTAAAACTAAGAAGACATTGATGGCAGCAAAATCTACAAAATTATCAAGGTTTGGGAATTAAACAATATCATAGATAATGAGAGCCAAAACATCTATAAAAGTACTCCATTCTTTTTTAACGGCTAAATCCTGACACTTTTGCTCTAGATATTTTCTAGAAAATAAACCATGAATAGCTCCTTTTTCCTCTTTGGTACTTGCCAATTCTCTTATGTCGGTTTTCAACACTTCAGCAATTGCACTCAAACTCGGTGGTTGGCCAGTATACCGATAAGGATATCCTTTCTCTTAGGAGTAACCCAATATTCGTTCAAATTCCTCTAATTCGTTCAAATATACTGAAAGTCTTGAAAGGTGAAACATCTTAAGAGAGGGTCGTAATACTGAGCCAATGCCGTGAGGGCCCCTGTTTGCACATTCACTACCAAGAGATTTAGGATCTTCCCATATTTGTGAAAGAAACTCTCACGTTGTATAGTTTTCATTTGATTGTCGATGTCTCATAAACTTTTCAAATCAGGTTGCTTGAACTTTAAAAGTAAAGTTTTTCTTTTTTCTGATCCCATTGTCCACTTTAATTTAACACGTGACTAAGGTTCTTATGACTCCCTAACAATCCTAAAAATTGATGCAAAATGCCAATTCATTTTTCAAAAGAAACAATATTATGAGATTTGAATGCAATTATGTAGAATGACTGTTGTGAATATATAAAGTTTTGAATGAATGTATGAGGTATTTTTTGGTTATATGGATATTCTTATGATGAAAGGGTATATTGGCTTATGTAGTGAAACTCTCACAAGGGTGGCTCTATAGTACTAAACACGGTTCCTAGAGCCAGTAATCCTATTTTGGAATATTGTCAACAACAATAGGTAAACAATTCGGAGTGACAATACCCTCAACAAGATCAAACTCTAAGTGAGGTATTCATGTTAACCAAACAGGACGTACATCCAAAAGGCTACCACTACACAACCTCGAAACTAAACTTAATTTTGGTCAAACTCGGGTATAAGGTTCCACTCATAAGTGTGTGTCTTAGTAAAAGTGTAGGATGTGGAATAAGTAAAATTCAATAGCTCCATATTGAATAATAAAACATATATACATATACAAAATAGATAAATAACTAAATAAATAAAATGATGTACTAGCTTAAAAGAGTATTATAAAGTCACTTAATACTTATTAAGAAAAAAATAAACACATCAAGTCAAAGATAATGAAAAACAAACAAATATAGAAAAAGTTAAAAATTATGCACAATTAATTATGTTAGGCTTGACTCTCTAAGTATCCCTAGCAGAGTCGCCAGCTGTCGCGGCCTAAAATTTCAAGTGTTTCTCAAATTCAATGGAGTCGCCACCAAAATTATTTTAAAAAAAGGGAACATATTGGGAAACCCTTAATAATAGAAAAAAAATAAAAATAAAAAAGTGGTCTTTGAAACCAAATTTTGAATTTAGGAGTCGGTTATGCGTAGGGAAGGTACCAGCACCCTAGGACATCCGTTAAAATACAGTTACCTTTAATTAATTGTCTAAAATTAATATTAACTTAAATACATTTATTTCTCTTTATTATTAAATATGAATAACAATTATTATTAATTTTTTAATATGATTTTGGAATAAATGTGAGCATAAAAAATAAAGGACAAAAAAAGAAATTTTTATTAATGTGCTTGACAAGAATGTGATCCTGCTCCTACGTATCTCCCGGTGCAATGGAGAAATCAAAGCTACATAGTTCTTGATTAGAAAATGCGGACGCGTTTATTGTTTTTTTTTAAAGAAAATTTGTTTTGTTATATATAAAAAAAAAGTTTTGACGAAAAAGAAAATGAGCTTGTTTAAATTGAATAATTATTTTGAAATGCAAATTTTAGGACTATCAAGCTGTACAACTCGTGTCTCAAAAAAACAGATTAAATAGATGTCTCATCTAATTAATCCTTTTAGGAATATTTTATATTATTTTCGGTTTAGATATGAATTTAAAAACCACCAAATTGTACAATATGTGGCTTAACAAAGATAAAAATAATACCACATCTAATTGCACAAATTTATAAGTCGATTTTAGATTAATTTATTATAATAATAATAATAATAATAATAATAATAATAATAATAATAATAAATAAATAAATAAATAAATAAATAGAGTTTTAGAACTATCAAGTTGTTCCACTTGTGTCTTAACAACTCAAAGTTAAAAAGATGTCACATACAATTAATCTTTAATATAATATTTGTTTGTATTTTTATGATGAAATTGATATTTAGTTATGAAGGAAATTAACCCTTTTAAAAAATAAAATAAAGTAAGTAGCTTTAAAAATGGGCTGAACTTGAAAAGATTTTTGTTTTAGGCCCAAATTATAACAAAACAAAAAAAGGGTTAGAACAAAAGCTAGAAACCCTAGTTACAGGGGGCGGCCACATTACCAACCAAGAGAGGATGGGTTGGCAGAAGCAAGGCATCAGGGGCGGCTAGAAACAAAATGTCCTAGTTCCGGATTTGCTAGATCAACAGAGCTTCGCGTTGCACTGCCAATATGGAGTGGTTCCGCACATGTCGACTCGGCGACAAGGGATTCGTGTCGACTCGGCGTCAGCGGCTTCGTGTCGTGCTATAGTGGTTTCGTCCATTTTCAATACTGATCGTGAAACTGCTGGAAAAATGAAGAAGAACAAATGAATGGCGACGATGTTGGCGACAGCGGCGACGGCAAGGACGACATCCACAGGTTCAAATTTTTTTTAGTCTTATTTTTTACTATTAACCTTGCATTTATATAACACTAGCTATTATAATGTAAAAGAAAAAAAAATATACCTTCTCTTCTTCTTGCTTGTTTGCTCTTGCTACTACTCTGTTTTCTTCTTTTTTCTGTTTAGATATTTTTCTGTTCGTGTTTGATTCTCCTCTTTTTTTATGAAATTTAAAGAAAATGTATTATATAATTTTTTTATTTGTTTAGTTGCTTTCTTTGTCCGTGCCCCTGTTTTTCTAGTTCCTAGTTTGATATTTCGTTTCCTTTGCTCATCATCTGCGTTTTTTTGCACCTCTGATGCCTTCACGGTTTTAGCCTATTTCTTTTTATCTGATTATGCTTATTTGTTGGACTTCTATTTGTCTGTAAAGAAAACAAAGCTAGTTTGCTGGGCTAAAAAGCTTTTTTATTTTTTATTTGCAGCTTTGGGTCTTAGCTTTGTACATGGATCCAACAAAAGTTGTCTTTTAGTTTCTTCTTCAAACTCAGCAGTTTGTCTTTTTTTTCTTCTTCTATATCATGTGTACAAAGGCTAAAGGCAAAGAAAGTTGACTTTTCATTACTCATTACAATACTAATTTTGCCATATTCTGTGCAGGAGCAGAAAACAAAAGCAAGGCAGGCTAGCAAGGCAACATAAGCAGAAAATTAGTTTGTTAAGATTGTAATTTGATTTGGTTTTATTGTAATTTGATTTGGTTTTATTCTACTGTTGTAATTTAATTTGGCTTAAAATGGCAATTTGATTTTGCATTAATGAGACATAATGAACCTATTTATTGTAATTATTTTTATTTCCTTTTTTATATATATATTTTCCTTTTTTACTATTAATGATAATGAAGGTAGAAATCAAAAAAAAAATTGAAATATAATAAAAATGGATATTAATACTTTTTGAATTATTTCTAATAAATTGGACAAATTTGGGGTACTACAAACTCATATATTTTTATACTAGTTCACAACAGACTGTTGCTACATCTAGTCCTCCCTTACAGAGAGAGATATTTTACATCAGTACAGTCGATGACTTAATCCACAATTTCAATAATAGCATAAAAGTATTGTTTACTCTACCTATTTAGGCTTTGAGCATTCTTCTATAGCCTCTCTAGGGTGTCGTCGTTAGAATCCTTCTTCAATATTCTGGAAGCCTGCTGTTGAGGTTCATAAGTGTTGTTGTACCTCTTCAAGTACCTCTTAGAGGTGAGAGAATTGTTGCCACTATCGGTTGATTTACCTCAGTTCTAGTTTGTGTTTAAATTGACATAATTTTTTTTTCCTGTGATTCTAACTCTCATTGAGAGATGGTACATATCAAGTCGTATATAAGTTCAAGTGCATGAAAATACTTTGAATGATTTACATCAGTTCTAAATAACTCTTTTCTGATAGGATTTTTCATTCATACTTTTCTTTGGATGTGTGCTTGGCTTATTTATAATTCTTTCTTTAATACATTGCCTTTTTTTAATTCCCTCTCACACATTTGATTGACTAAATGAGTTCTTCATAAATAGAGAAAAGAAGTGTCCATTGAGAATGTTACTGTTGGAGATCTTCAATCACCATTTAAGGTAGACTAGTCTTTAAAATGTATCCATATATATCTTCATGATTGATATCTACATATTCAATTTAAGAAGGGAGATCTCTGAGAATGTTACTATCAGAAGATGTCACAAAGACTTTCATACAATGAACAGATTCTAGATGTTGACTATAGGATAAAAAGATTTTTATTCTTTAGAGCATTTGACTATTCATAGCGTTGAATTTTTCAGAGCTTGTCAATTTTAGAGGGATTACTTCCATCAAAGCATTGATTATTTTGAGTGTTGTCTTTTTATCAGAACGTTGGCTTTTTATCAAAGTCAAATGATACAATGCTTGTCACAGTTATTAGAGGTAGACGATCATTTTGGTTGAAATACACTACGCCAAAAATGACATTTTATAGCGCATCTTTTACAGCGCTTATTAAAGACCATCGCTGTTGTATAATATTTTAAAAATAATGGAGGATACAACATCGCTTTTTGACAAGCGTTGTGGAAAAAGCACTATGGTAAGGTTATTTAGGGTCACATAGCGCTTGCACATAATGTTTACAATTCTTTTACAATGCTTTTCAAAAAAGCGCTGTAAATTGAAGCGCTTTCACATAGCTTTTACAGCGCTTTTTGAGCGCTTTAAACACAAGCGCTGTAAAATGTAGCGCTCCCACCTTATGTTACATAGCTTTTAAAGCGTTTTTTGTAAAAGCGCTGTAAATTACATGTGCTTTCATATAATTAAATGACCTATTAGAGCGCTTTTTATACAAGCACTGTAAAAGGCTTGCGCTTTCACATAATTAAAGGACCTATTAGAGCGTTTTTTATACAAGCGTTGTAAAATCATTCACTTTAAATAAAAATCATTCACTTTAAATAAATAAAAACAAATTTAATGCGTTGTCCTAACCCTACGAACCCTCATCTCCTCTACTCTTACCCTTATTTCCTTTATTGTGCGCCCATCTACTGCTCCTCCTTTAAAACAAATTGGATAAGTTGTCTCAGGTACTGTATTTATTAATTTTTTGTTGTCACTAAAACTGATAAATTGTTACATAATAAATCATATAAAATCTATTCTTTTTTGAAATTTGTTGACCTGTTCTGTTTTGAAATCAGACTTGGACCTTGGTTTCCATTTTCCAATATTAGATATATGTGTGTACTATAGATTGGTATAATGTTATCAGTAACTTATTATTTGTGTAACTGCATTTATATAAGTCATATAAAATGGACCAGAAATGGACGTCTGCCAATCGATTGTCAAAAGAGTATGAAAATAGAGAGAAGGAGTTTGTTGAGTTTGCAGTGAAGAATGAAAAAGATCAAAATAGAGTCGTTTATCCTTGTTTAAAATGTTGTTTTGGAAAACGCGTTAGAGCAGATTAATTGGAAGGACATTTAGTATGGCATGGAATTGATCAAAGCTATACGTGTTGGATAAGACAAGGTGAGAAAAAAAATGGAAACATTAATTTTGAGAATCGTTCGACAGATGCTTCAACTGATTTCAAAACAGATACATATGAACCGGACCGAGTTGAGGAGATTGCAAAAGCATTTGAAGAAGATCTTTGGGATTGTCTTAAAATGTTTGAGAGCTTGTTGAGTGATGCAGAGAAACCATTATATAATGGTTGTACTAAATTCACAAGACTGTCGGCGATATTAAAGTTGTACAACTTAAAAGCGAGTAATGGATTGTCTGACAAAAGCTTCACAGAATTATTAACACTCTTAAAAGATATGTTGCCTGATGATAATGAACTTCCCAGTCGAACCTACGAGGCTAAACAAATTTTGTGCTCTATTGGGATGAGTTACGAAAGGATTCATGTGTGTCCTAACGATTGCATTTTATTTCGAAACGAATATGAATTACTAAAGGCGTGTCCGAAATGCAATGTCTCTCGATATAAGAAGAAAGAATCTACTCCAGCAAAAGTCGTGAGGTATTTTCCTATAATACAAAGATTTAGGCGCATGTATCGCAGTAAAGAAGATTCAAAACACTTGACATGGCATGCAGATGAAAGAATTAGAGATGGAAAGTTTCGACACCCTGCAGATTCTACACAATGGGCAAAAATTGATCACGAGTATCCTGAATTCGGGATAGAGTCAAGAAATCTACGACTTGCACTTTCTACTGATGGAATGAATCCTTATGGTCTTCAAAGCATCTCACACAGCATGTGGCCTGTGATTTTGTTGACTTATAACCTACCTCCATGGTTATGTATGAAGCGTAGGTTTATGATGTTGTCTTTCTTAATTTCTGGATCCAAAAAACCGGGGAATGATATCGACGTATACTTGGCTCCTTTAACTGAAGATTTAAAAATTATGTGGGAGACAGGTGTGGAAGTTTATGATGGGTATAAGAAAGAATGTTTCAATTTAAGGGCTATGTTGTTCGGCACAACTAATGATTTTCCAGCATATGGTAATTTATCAGGATATAGCATTAAAGGTCAGTGTGCATGTCTTATATGTGAAGAGAGTACAAATTGGATGCGGTTGAAACATTGTAAGAAGAATGTATTTCTTGGACATCTTAGATTTTTACCTTATAGTCATCAGTATCATGGGTGGAGAAATGCATTCAATGGAAAATCAGAGGAAGATAGAGCTCCTTTAGCACCGACTGGATATCAAATACTTGAAAAAGTACAAGGTTTGACTAATAAATTTGGCAAAGATTTTGTGGGAGAGCTGGTCAAAACTAGGTGGAAGGAAAAGTCAATTTTCTTTGAATTGCCATATTGGAAGTCATTGTATATAAGACATTTCCTCGATGTGATGCATATTGAAAAAAGTGTATTTGATAGTGTTATTGGTCGATATGGGAATAAGAAATGAATTGAGTCCCGTAAAGAAAGGAAATCGCACATATCTACCTCCAGCCGCTCATACTCTAACTAGAAAGGAAAAAATTGTTTTGTGTAAATTTCTACACGAAGTTAAAGTTCCAGAAGGATACTCTTCAAACATTAAAAATTTAGTTTGTATGAAAGACCTCAAGTTAAAAGGTTTGAAGACCCATGATTGTCATATTCTAATGGAGCATTTGCTACCAATAGGTATACATTCAATTTTACCTGAAAAAGTTCGACGAGCCATAACTAAATTATGTTTCTTCTTCAGGGAAATTTGTAGTAAAGTGATCGATCCTCAGAAATTACCGACATTGCATAGGGAAATTGTTGTCCAGCTTGAAATGTATTTCCCACCCTCGTTTTTTGATCTAATGGTTCACCTTATTGTTCATCTTGTTAAGGAGACACAACTTTATGGGCCAACTTATATGAGATGGATGTATCCGATATAACGATATACGAAAATATTAAAAGGGTACATAAAAAGTAGAAGTCGACCTGAAGGTTGTGTTGCTGAACGATGCATTGTCGAAGAAGCTACTGAATTTTGTACTGAATTTTGTACTGAATATCTGTCCAATGTTGAATCCATATGGCTTCGCATGTCTCGTCATTCGGGAAGAATATCAGGAGAAGGGATAATTACAAAGAGATTAATGACTATAACAAGGACAGAATGGGAGCAAGCACAATTGTATGTTCTGCACAATGATGATGAGGTTCAATTGTATGTTACAATAAACATGGATCAGCTATCTAGTTTGAACATGAATAGGAATCAAAATTGGATAACTCGAGAGCACAATCGAAGTTTTATAACATGGTTAAAAAAATCACATAAAGTCAAAGTTTGATATAGACCTCAGATCAATTTCACAAAGATTGAGGTGGCTAGCAAATGGTCCGAGTTTACATGTCTTTTATTACACCAGTTATGTAATTAACGGCTACACATTTTATACCAAAGAACAAGATGATCAAACCACTATGCAAAATAGCGGAGTCACTCTCGTAGCTAAAGGGATGCATATCTCAAGTGCAAAAGACAAAAACCCAATATATGCAAATCTATCATATTTTGGGGTTATCGAGCGCATATGGGAGTTAGACTACACAATGTTTCGTGTTCCCATATTTGGTTGCAAGTGGGTCGATAATAATAATGGCGCTCAGATTGATGAGTCAGGGTTCTTGTTTGTCGATTTTAATAGGGTAGGATACAAAGATGAGCCTTTTATTTTAGCGTCGCAAGCTCAACAAGTGTTTTATGTCACTGATCTTGCTGATGGTAAATGGTCAGTTGTCCTATCGACCAATAAAATAAGTGATGATAACAATAATGATGAAAATGTTGGTAATGATCTTTTCTTTGCAACATCACAACCACATGAAATTGATTCAACTGATGATGGTTTATATCTTAGAGATGATCATGATGAGGGAATTTGGATTAATCCATCGTTTCTCATCGTTAATGGACAAACAAATGTGAATCCCACTAGGAAAATAAGAAGGGTATCTTAATGTGTTTAATTTTTTTTTATATAAGTCATGTAATGTGAACTGAGTTCATGTAATTTAATTGTTTGATCTGCCAGAATTGAACATTTTAGTTTTTAGCTTGAACTGTATTTGATTTTCTGCTTATACTTATTTTCTGCTTATATTTAGCTTGATCTTAGTGTTTTATACTAAGTTTATGTAATTTAAGTGTTTGATCTGCAAGAAATGATTTTGTGCTTAATTGAACTTGAAAAAGCTTTGTTTGAGTATTGGAAATTTTTCTTGAACTTGAACTGATAATCCCAATATGAGCTGATCATGTAATTTAGCATTGATATATATATAGGTATTTAACTAATTATTTGGAAGAAAAAAAAATCCAAATATAATTATTTTACTAATTATTTAGCATTTTACAGAAACTGAATTTATATTGTAATTTATCAAATTTAACTTAAACTAAACTGAACATACACTTGTAATTTTACAGCGCTTTTGTCAATAAGCGCTATAAAAAGCCTTTAAACAAAAAATAAGGAGGTCAAGTAATGCTTGCACATAATAAAACAAAGATGCTTTTAAAGCGCTTGTTCTATAAGCGGTGTAAAATGGTCACATAGCTTGCACATAATAAAAGAAAGAGGTCTTTTAAAGCGCTTGTTGAAAAAGCGCTATAAAAGGCGTTTAATAAAAAAAATAAGGAGGTCTTTTAAAGCGTGCTGTAAAATGGTCACATAGCTTGCACATAATAAAACAAAGAGGTCTTTTAAAGCGCATGTTGAAAAAGCGCGTTTATTAATGCTATAATAATCACATTTATTTATTTGATAGTGCTTTACAAATAAATAACCGAACCCTACAAACCCGTAACCCTAAGTATTTCTTCTAACTTTTCAAGTATTGTATTTATTAATTTTTTGTTTCACTAAAATGCATGTTGAACTTATACTGCTACGTACTTAGACTACTGCATGTTGAACTTGTTGTAGATAAATGGATACCAACAAGGAGTTAGATTGTCAAAATTAAGAAGTTGGCAACACCAAGACTTACGAAAATGAAGTCAAATGTGGTGCAACCATAATGCAAAATGTTACAAAAGCAAGAAGTACTGGGCAAAAGTTTGAGTTATACTTTGTTTGATGTTTATAATTTGAGGTACTTACTATATGAGTTTATTAGGTGGGAAGGAATGAGAGTGGTCAGCCAATTGACCCCAATAGTTCAATGTTTGTTAGTTATATTGGAGCTGTTGTTCGTCAAAATATCCCCATCACAATAGATGATTGGAGAGATAAGGCATTGAAGAATGCCAAAGATGTATTGTGGGCTAATATACAGGTATTTTTTTTACTCCACTTTTTTACTTATGATTTTTTACAGACTGCTTTGAAGTACTTTACTTAAACTATATCTTTATCTGGTTTGCAGACAGCTTTTGATGTTGATGAGGTGAGAAAGAGTTACGTGGTGAGAGTTGCCGGGAAAATACACCGGGGTTTTAGATCTAAGAGACCGTGATGGAAATACGAATGCGGAAGCTCCAAAAATATATAAACATTATATATGAAATGAGGAATGGAGCGCATTCGTAGCAAAACGTTCGGACCCCGCGTTTGTTGTAAGTGATTAATTTATTAGCATTTGTGCTTTATTATTCATATTCGTAGCGTATTTTAAATTTTTACAAGATTGTTATTTTTAACATATAGAATATTAGTAAGGCAAATCGCGATAGGGCAAAAAATTTGACCCACCCATACAAGAAATCTCGTATGGGATATGCACGTCTAGAGCAAAAACTTGTAAGTAATTAAACATCACTTTTATATAATGTGGTACATTATAAACTATAATTTCTAACTAATATTTTGTTTATGATTTTAACGAATAGCTACAAGACACCCAATTTGATCAACCGTTGGGTCATCATATGTTGTGGAAGAAAGCTTGCGTAAATAAAGATGGAGTGGTTGATAACGAAAACGTTCAAAAAGTAATAGAACTTTGTGTAAGTATATTTATCATTTTAATATTTTTTAATATTCTATTTTAAAAATGATACTGAACTTATCTTTTTAATCCTACGTGTATTTCAGGCGAATCTCGAACAAAGTTCGGAAAATCAAAAGGACAACAAGGCTAGTTGCAGGGACATACTAGGTAAAGTGTTTAATGTTCCTGAATATTCCGGCCGCGTGAGGGGGAAAAGATTTGGCGTAACTCCTAGAAGCTATTTTTCACAAGAGAAGCACCAAAATCCATCGCATGAGGAAGTATTAGAGAAGATCAAAGTATTAACAGAGCAACTGGCACTCTTGGGGAAGACGAATAAAGACAAGCAACTTGCGGATCAGCTCCAACGTGAAATTCAAATGGAGAGTGAAAACGTGAGTTGCAACGTTGGTCTCAAAAGTCTTCCTGAGATAATTAATTACTTAATAAAATAAGAAATTCATTCAACCTAATTGTTTCACATACTTATGTATTAACCATTGATTTACGGTGTCACTCCTTGCGTGTTGTACTTATCCTCCCCTACTCATCGCAAGGTCGGAAAAGGAACATTGTACAATACTCTCGGCGAATTATTGCACAACACACTGATCCCTGCGGGCCATGTCAAAGTATCACCGGTTATTGCTTTGGAACCAAATGCACCGTTGCCTATACCGGACAACAATGCAGATATGAAGTATTTGAGCGAAGCAATTGGTAGTTACGTGGCATGGCCCAAACATCTTGTTGCCCTTGATAAGGTATGTTTAATTAATTGAAATGTATGTTTAAATGATATGTATATTTAATTGCACGATATATGATTATGGTTGATTATATTTAATTGCTGATTTTTTTCCGATGTTAACTTTAATTTCACATTTACTTAGATTCAAACAAAGTCTAAATGGAATGATAAGAAGATTCCCAGAAACGAGTGAGTCACATCGCCCAAAAAAGTTTGTCATTTTTTTAGACTCAATAAATTAACAAATTGATTAACTTCATTTTTTCAGATTCAATCCATTAAACCACCCGCACAGCAAGCCAGCAAGCCAGCTGCCGCAGCACAACTGGATGTTCGTGGTAAAAATAAAGCTGGCAAACTTCAAAAATTGGAGGGTAATATAGCTGGCAAATTGCAAAAGCTGGAGGGTGATAAAGCAGCCAAAGTTGTTGCTCAAAAACTGGATCGGGGAAAATCAGTTGCTGCTCCTGCTCCTAAAATAAGTCTGCCACGCCTTGCTCGATATGGGTCGTGTCTTGACATACAGGCAAAAACAAATATGGGAAGCAACAACGATTCACGAATAATAAGCATGGATAAAGCTATATTCGGAGATGAGTATGAAGAATTTCTTGGAAAAGAGCACATATACGAACTTCTCAACCATAAGGAGCTGAGTGCTACTGTCATCAGCTTATACATTAGGTAAAATTTACTTTTATTGCATTTATTGGTAATTAATCTAATTTTAAATTTTCATTGAAGGTATTTGTATGAGAAGTTGGTGTGCACGCGCAGATTGACAAATGGATTTTCATTCTTGTCACCGCATTGAAGGTGCGAACACGAGAAGGGGGGTTGAATTGTGTTTGCACAAAGTTGATACCTTTATGAAAATTTATAAATAATTAAAAATTAGTTTGGTTTTGGTGACTTACTTGGAGTAGAAGCAATCGAATTTAGAAGCAGTAATCAATGAAAGCATAAATAATTTGACGCGTAGAATTATCCTGGTTCACCACTAACTTGGCTACATCCAGTCCCCTCATTCAGAAGGCTTTAATCCACTAATTCAAAAACCTTGAATTACAAAGCACCTGACCCTCCAAGCCAGTCTTCCCAAATAGCCTGACAACCCCAGACTTTTGAGGAACTAACCACCTTGACCCTACAAGCCAAGTCTTCTCCTAACAACCTGACGACCCCAGATTGAAGAAGGAACTAAACCACTATCGGGTTGGATACAAGAGATTGAAACTTGAGTAGTTGCTTCTAACAAAGCTGATAATAACAATAACTCTCACACTTTAAGAAAAGAACACTCAAAAATATTTCTAGCCTGAACAAGTGTTTCTCTCTTTGAACTCTAAGATGAATTTGGAATCTTGAGCTTGAGTTCTTCTACTTTTTGATGCTTTTCTCCTTCAACCTTGAGTGTCTATTTATAGTGAAAAATTTGGCTTCAACTTAGTCCTTATTTAATTCTGAATTGTATCTTGTTTAGATTGAGTTTGCAAATTCTTCAAATTGATTTTGTTCCTATTTTGTGTAGATTGACTTTGTAAATTCTTCAGAATGATTCTGTTCCAATTTTGTGTAGATTGACTTTGTAAATTCTTCATATCAAATATTCTTTAAATCTTCTTCAAATCTTCATTAAATGTTGATCAAATATTCTTCAAATCTTCATTAAATGTTAATCAAATCTTCTTCAAATCTTCACTAAATCTTCTTCAAATCTTAATCAAATCTTCTTCAAATATTTTTCAAATCTTCTTCAAATCTTCTTCAAATATTCTTCAAATCTTCTTCAAATAATTTTCAAATCTTCTTCAAATCTTCTTCAAATATTCTTCAAATCTTCTTCAAATATTCTTCAAATCTTCTTCAAATATTTTCTTCAAATATGAATCAAATCTTATTTTAGATTTTTCATCCATTATAAATTTGAATCGAATCTTATTTTAGATTTTCTTCAATTATAAATTTGAATCAAATCTTATTTTAGATTTTCATCAATTTGGAATCAAATCTTATTTTAGATTTTCTTCAAAAACATGAATCTTCTTTCATACTCTTTGAAGTCAAATATACTATTCTCATAAAATACTTTTGTTAACATCAAAACTCTAAATGTAAAACCAACTTGGTTCCAAAAATCTCCCCCTTTTTGATGATGACAAAACTTGTATTTTTTATAACAACTTTTCTTTATATTTCGTTGACTCCCCCTAACTTAGGGCTCCCCCTAAGTCATAGTATCATTTTATCTCCACTTTATCAAATATCTTTCTCCCCCTTTTGTCATCAGACAAAAAGACTTGAATGTGAAACTCTGTTTTTTTTTTCCCTTTTTTTTCTGTTTTTTTTTTTGAATAAATAAATATAACATAATATAAGAAAATATAATAACTAGTGTAAAACTAAAATACTTTGAAGTGATCACAACATCAGTCAAGTATGAATGTAAGGTTTAGGTTTTTCTTGATGAAGTCAAACCTATCTTCAGGTAGTGGTTTGGTGAATATGTCAGCCCATTGGTGTTCAGTGTTTGTAAATTGAATGGTTAGTACCCCTTTTTGAACAAAGTCCCTAATGAAGTGGTGTTTGATCTCTATGTGTTTAGCTCTAGAATGTAAGATAGGATTTTTGGCTAGACAAATGGCAGAAGTGTTATCGCAATAGATGGGAATGTTGGATTCTAGGATGTTGTAGTCTTCAAGTTGATGTTTCATCCAAAGTAGTTGAGAACTGCAGCTAGCTGCTGAAATGTACTCAGCCTCTGCTGTTGACATTGCAATGGTGTTTTGTCTCTTACTTGACCAAGATATTAAGTTGTCACCTAAAAATGTGCAGTTGCCACTGGTGCTCTTTCTTTCAAGTTTATCTCCAGCATAATCAGAATCACAGTATCCACTAAGTTTGTACTTATGAGATTTCGTGTAGAACAAGGTAAGGTTGGTAGTGCCTTTTTAGGTATCTAAAGATTCTCTTAACAGCAGTTAAATGTGATTCCCTAGGGTCAGCTTGAAATCTTGCATATACACATACACTAAACATGATGTCAGGTCTGGAAGCGGTAAGGTAAAGTAGGGATCCTATCATTCCTCTATAGATTTTCTGGTCAACTTTTTCACCTGAATCATCTTTTTCAAGTGAACAAGTAGGGTGCATTGGTGTAGCCATAGGTTTGCAATCACTCATCTTAAACTTCCTAAGAAGCTCTTTTGTATATTTGGTTTGATGAATATATATACCTTTTTGACTTTGCTGAATTTGTATCCCTAAGAAGAACTTAAGTTCTCCCATCATACTCATTTGAAATTCAAGCTGCATCAATTTAGAAAATTCTTGACAAAGAGTGCCATTAGTAGATCCAAAAATAATGTCATCAACATAAATTTGAATAATAAGAATGTTATCTCCTATTGATTTTCTAAAAAGTGTATTGTCTACTTGTCCTCTTTCAAAGTTATTTTTAAGCAAGAAGTTACTAAGTCTCTCATACCACGCCCTAGGTGCTTGTTTTAGACCATACAAGGATTTCCTAAGTTTAAAAACATGATTTGGAAATTCAGAACTTTCAAAACCTGGGGGTTGTTTAACATACACTTCTTCACTTATATAACCATTTAGAAAAGCACTTTTAACATCCATTTGAAATAATGTAATGTTATTATTTGCAGCAAAAGAAAGTAGAATACGAATAGCTTTTAACCTGGCCACTGGAGCAAATGTCTCAGTGTAATCAATGCCCTCTTGCTGACTGTAGCCTTGTGCGACAAGTCTTGCCTTATTTCTGACCACTTCACCTTTTTCATTTAGCTTGTTTCTGAAAACCCACTTGGTTCCTATAATGTTCTTCTTTGGTCTAGGTACGAGATCCCAAACATCATTCCTCTCAAATTCATTTAACTCTTCTTGCATTGCAAGAATCCATCCATCATCTGTCAATGCTTCATCAATAGAGGTAGGCTCAATTGATGAGAGTAAGCCAAACAAACTGGTGTCTTTAATTGATGATCTGGTCCTCAAAGGATCACTTGCACTTCCAATGATTAGAGTTTCAGGGTGAGATGACTGGTACTTCCATCCAGATCTTTCTTCTGATTTATCTTGACTATTTCTGACTTGATCAGATGCAATATTTGAAGAGTTGTCATATTCTTCTGATTTTCTTGTATTCTCTGATTTTTCAAGTTCTTCTGGTTTGTCTACATCTGCTTCCTTTGGTTCTGATAAACCTGCACTATCATCATCTTGCTTTGACTTTTCAAGGTCAAGCTGTTTGTCATCAAATTTAACATGTATGGATTCTTCCACAATATGAGTTTCCCTATTAAACACTCTATAAGCCTTTGATCTTTCAGAGTATCCAATGAAGATACACGTTTGAGATCTAGAATCAAATTTACCAAGTTTATCCTTAGTGTTTAACATGTAACATGTACAACCAAATTGTTTAAAATAAGAGATGTTAGGCTTTTTACCTTTCCACAATTCATATGTGTTTTATTCAATATAGATCTAATATAGACTCTGTTTTGAATATAACATGCAGTATTAATTGCTTCAGCCCAAAAGTATTTTGCAACATTCATATCATTTAACATGGTTCTGGCCATTTCTTGGAGTGTTCTGTTCTTTCTTTCTACAACTCCATTTTGTTGGGGTGTTCTAGGAGAGGAGAAGTTGTGAGAGATTCCATTCTCATCACAAAAACTTTCAAAATACTTGTTTTCAAATTCTCCTCCATGATTACTTCTAATTGTTACAATCTTAAGACCTTTTTCATTCATTATTTGTTTGCAAAATGTGATAAACACTTTGTGGGATTCATCCTTACTTCTTAAAATTTTTACCCATGTCCATCTAGTATAATCATCTACTATAACAAAACCATATTTCTTTCCACTTAAAGATGCTGTTTTCACAGGCCCAAAGAGATCTATATGCAAGAGCTCAAGGGGCTTTGAGGTAGAGACTGAGTTCTTAGGGATAAATGAGTTTTTAGTTTGTTTTCCTTTTTGACAAGCTTCACACATAATTTCAGTTTTGTAACTAAGCTTAGGTAGGCCTCTGACTAGTTGGAGTTTATTCAATTTTGAAATTAATCTAAGGTTTGCATGACCTAATCTTTTGTGCCAAATTAGTTTCTCTTCATTTACTGACATAAGACAATTAACCTCTTGTTTCTCTAGACTGAACAGATTTATCTTATAAATGTTGTTTTGCCTATGACGTGTAAAGAGTACAGATCCATCCTTCTGACTAATTGCCTTGCATGTTTTTTGATTGAATATAATATCATAATTATTATCACTTAACTGACTAATACTTAATAAATTATACTTAAGACCTTTAACTAACAAGACATCTTTAATAGAAGGAGAAATACCTTTACCAACTGTACCTTGACCAATGATCTGGCCTTTTTGCTTTCCTCCAAAAGTCACTGTGCCTCCTTTGCTCAAAGTTAGTTCTTGGAACATAGACTTTTCTCCCGTCATATGTCGCGAGCATCCACTGTCCAGGTACCATGATTGGTGTTTTAACTTGATTGCTGAGGACATCTGCAACAAAGATAATTTTGTTCTTAGGTACCCAAATTTGGTTGGGTCCTGGTTTGTTAGTCTTGAAAGGTTTCTTGTCTTTCCCTGTATTTAACATGGGACAAGATAATTTGGAGTGACCTTTCTTAGAGCAAACAACACACAAGATATTAGAAGAAGTAGGTTTAAGTTCAGTTACAGTTTCTTCAAATCCTATACCTCTTTTACCATTTGTACTAACTCCATAAATCATAGAAGCATATTTGCTTCTTTCCATACCATTAGCAAGAAAATCTTGAAATACTTCTTCATGCTTATCAGAGTTACATGTGGTATTTTCAATTGATGTTGAACTATAATTACTTTTCAGAGTTAGATTTTCAGCCTTATGTTCAATTTTTAGATTTGCATTTTCTGTTTTAAGTTCATTAATATCAGTTTTCAGAGTTGCATTATCTGTCTTAAGTTCAGTAATATCAGTTTTCAGATTTGCATTCTCTATTTTAAGTTCAGTAATATCAGTTTTCAGATTTGTATTTTCTGTTTTAAATTCAGTACTTTCATTCTTTAAAACATTAACATTTTCAATTAGATTTGTATTTTCTTTCCTAAGTGTTTTCAGTTTTAAAGATAATTTGTGATTAATATTTAAAAAATCATTTATAGCAGTAATTAAATCAGATCGAGTAAATTCAGAAAATACCTCAGTTTCTTCATCTGTTGATTCACTTCCAGAGTCAGAATTTGTGTTGGATCCAGAGGTAGAGTTGGTATGAGCCATCATAGCTAAATCTGCTTGTTCATCGTTAGAGGATTCCTCAGAATCATCCCATGTAGCCATCAAACTCTTCTTCTTGGATCTGGAATCTTTCCTTTTCCCTTTTTCCATATTTGGACATTCTGACTTGATATGTCCAGGTTCATTGCATCCATAGCAGATGATGCTTTTATCATCATTTCCTTTGTTGGATTGCTTGGAATATCTTTGGGGAAATTTCTTCTTTCTGTTGTGCCACATCTTTCGAACTTTTCTGGTTATGAAAGCAATCTCCTCTTCCTCTGAGTTCAGATCCTGATTATCTGAATCACTATCCTCTGAATTTGATGTTGCCTTTAGAACCTTCTTCTGCTTAGATTTCAAGGCCAGAGTCTTGTTCTTCTTCTTGGGCTCATCTTCTTCAAGCTCAATTTCATGTGATCTAAGAGAGCTGATTAATTCTTCCAGCTTTAGAGTATTCAGATCTTTTGCTTCCTAAATGGCAGTGATCTTAGGTCTCCACTTACTTGTCAGACTCCTAAGAATTTTCTTCACATGATCAGCAGTAGTGTAACTCTTCTCAAGTACCTTTAATCCTGAGACCAGGGTCTGGAATCTGGAAAACATTGTTTCAATATCTTCATCTTCTTCCATCTTAAACAACTCATACTTTTTGACTAGGAGGTTGGCCTTTGCTTCTTGAACTTGCTTGCTTCCTTCATAGGTTAGAATCAGACTATCATAAATACTTTTTGCTGTCTCTTTGTTGGTGCACTTGTCAAACTCCTTGAAGGTGATTGCATTTATCATGAATGTTCTGGACTTATGATGCATCTTGTACACCTTCTTCTGATCATCATTCATCTTCTTTCTTGGAATTTCAATACCATCAGTATTCTTCGGAGAGCAATATAGCCATCTTCCCCCAAGTCCCAAAGTTCAGGATCTTGTGAAATATAGAAACTTCTCAGCCTGTCTTTCCAATACTCAAAACGTTCTCCATCAAACAAAGGTGGTCTGTTGATATTTCCTCCAGCACCTTCTTCATTGAATCCAGACATATTGAACCCTTGGATCTTTTCTCAAACACTGTAAAGTGCTCAGCCTTGAAACCAGGCTCTGATACCAATTGAAGGTGCGAACACGAGAAGGGGGGTTGAATTGTGTTTGCACAAAGTTGATACCTTTATGAAAATTTATAAATAATTAAAAATTAGTTTGGTTTTGGTGACTTACTTGGAGTAGAAGCAATCGAATTTAGAAGCAGCAATCAATGAAAGCATAAATAATTTGATGCGTAGAATTATCCTGGTTCACCACTAACTTGGCTACATCCAGTCCCCTCATTCAGAAGGCTTTAATCCACTAATTCAAAAACCTTGAATTACAAAGCACCTGACCCTCCAAGCCAGTCTTCCCAAACAGCCTGACAACCCCAGACTTTTGGGAACTAACCACCTTGACCCTACAAGCCAAGTCTTCTCCTAACAACCTGACGACCCCAGATTGAAGAAGGAACTAAACCACTATCGGGTTGGATACAAGAGATTGAAACTTGAGTAGTTGCTTCTAACAAAGCTGATAATAACAATAACTCTCACACTTTAAGAAAAGAACACTCAAAAATATTTCTAGCCTGAACAAGTGTTTCTCTCTTTGAACTCTAAGATGAATTTGGAATCTTGAGCTTGAGTTCTTCTACTTTTTGATGCTTTTCTCCTTCAGCCTTGAGTGTCTATTTATAGTGAAAAATTGGGCTTCAACTTAGTCCTTATTTAATTCTGAATTGTATCTTGTTTAGATTGAGTTTGCAAATTCTTCAAATTGATTTTGTTCCTATTTTGTGTAGATTGACTTTGTAAATTCTTCAGAATGATTCTGTTCCAATTTTGTGTAGATTGACTTTGTAAATTCTTCATATCAAATATTCTTCAAATCTTCTTCAAATCTTCATTAAATGTTGATCAAATATTCTTCAAATCTTCATTAAATGTTAATCAAATCTTCTTCAAATCTTCACTAAATCTTCTTCAAATCTTCTTCAAATCTTCTTCAAATATTTTTCAAATCTTCTTCAAATCTTCTTCAAATTTTCTTCAAATATTCTTCAAATCTTCTTCAAATATTTTTCAAATCTTCTTCAAATCTTCTTCAAATATTCTTCAAATCTTCTTCAAATATTCTTCAAATCTTCTTCAAATATTTTTCAAATCTTCTTCAAATATGAATCAAATCTTATTTTAGATTTTTCATCCATTATAAATTTGAATCAAATCTTATTTTAGATTTTCTTCAATTATAAATTTGAATCAAATCTTATTTAAGATTTTCTTCAATTATAAATTTGAATCAAATCTTATTTTAGATTTTCATCAATTATAATTTTGAATCAAATCTTATTTAAGATTTTTCTTCAATTATAAATTTGAATCAAATCTTATTTTAGATTTTCTTCAAAAACATTAATCTTCTTTCATACTCTTTGAAGTCAGATATATTGTTCTCATAAAATACTTTTGTTAACATCAAAACTCTAAATGTAAAACCAACTTGGTTCCAACAATTTGTCTTTTTAAAGTGTTGACTTTTTTAGAGCATTGACTTTTTCAGAGCATTGAATTTATCATAGAGGTAAATTCACTAGTTGTGATTAGTAGAGATAAAAGCAGTAACTTGCTTGTTAGCTTGTTAGACGCATAAGAATTCTTGTCACGCTTATCAGAGGCAGATTATTACTTGCCATGCTTATGTGTATCAGAGGTAGAGGACCATAATCCATGTTTAGGTTCATCAGAGGAAACCAAGGTAGTATGTTGCTCGCATCCTAGAGTAAACTAAAGCTTGCGACAAAAAGCGCCGATGTCACCAGACTTACACTATCAAGCTGAAGTATGAAGGTGCGAACACGAGAAGGGGGGGTTGAATTGTGTTTGCACAAAGTTGATACCTTTTTGATAATTTATAAATAATTAAAAAATTAGTTTGGTTTTGGTGACTTACTTGGAGTAGAAGCAATCGAATTTAGAAGTAGCAAGCAATGAAAGCATAAATAATTTGACGCGTAGAATTATCCTGGTTCACCACTAACTTGGCTACATCCAGTCCCCTCATTCAGAAGGCTTTAATCCACTAATTCAAAAACCTTGAATTACAACGCACCTGACCCTCCAAGCCAGTCTTCCCAAACAGCCTGACAACCCCAGACTTTTGAGGAACTAACCACCTTGACCCTACAAGCCAAGTCTTCTCCTAACAACCTGACGACCCCAGATTGAAGAAGGAACTAAACCACTATCGGGTTGGATACAAGAGATTGAAACTTGAGTAGTTGCTTCTAACAAAGCTGATAATAACAATAACTCTCACACTTTAAGAAAAGAATACTCAAAAAATATTTCTAGCCTGAACAAGTGTTTCTCTCTTTGAACTCTAAGATGAATTTGGAATCTTGAGCTTGAGTTCTTCTACTTTTTGATGTTTTTCTCCTTCAGCCTTGAGTGTCTATTTATAGTGAAAAAT
Source organism: Cicer chorassanicum (assembly GCA_037974735.1). Taxonomy (NCBI): domain Eukaryota; kingdom Viridiplantae; phylum Streptophyta; class Magnoliopsida; order Fabales; family Fabaceae; genus Cicer; species Cicer chorassanicum. Next base: position 37,344,363 of record JBBPBP010000003.1, on the reverse strand, counting down.
TGGGCTTCAACTTAGTCCTTATTTAATTCTGAATTGTATCTTGTTTAGATTGAGTTTGCAAATTCTTCAAATTTATTATGTTCCTATTTTGTGTAGATTAACTTTGTAAATTCTTCAGAATGATTCTGTTCCAATTTTGTGTAGATTGACTTTGTAAATTCTTCATATCAAATATTCTTCAAATCTTCTTCAAATCTTCATTAAATGTTGATCAAATATTCTTCAAATCTTCATTAAATGTTAATCAAATCTTCTTCAAATCTTCACTAAATCTTCTTCAAATCTTAATCAAATCTTCTTCAAATATTTTTCAAATCTTCTTCAAATCTTCTTCAAATATTCTTCAAATCTTCTTCAAATATTTTTCAAATCTTCTTCAAATCTTCTTCAAATATTCTTCAAATCTTCTTCAAATATTCTTCAAATCTTCTTCAAATATTTTTCAAATCTTCTTCAAATATAAATATGAATCAAATCTTATTTTAGATTTTTCATCCATTATAAATTTGAATGAAATCTTATTTTAGATTTTCTTCAATTATAAATTTGAATCAAATCTTATTTTAGATTTTCATCAATTTGGAATCAAATCTTATTTTAGATTTTCTTCAAAAACATGAATCTTCTTTCAAACTCTTTGAAGTCAAATATACTATTCTCATAAAATACTTTTGTTAACATCAAAACTCTAAATGTAAAACCAACTTGGTTCCAACACGCATAAGCTTTCGATGTTTAAGCTCGATCCAGTGAATGTAAAGAAATACATTGTAGATATCTTATTAGGAAATAAAGAGAAGGATAAGTTGTTCCTTGCACCATATAATTCAGGGTTCGTAATTATATATTCTTTATTTATATCTTTTTTAATTTATGAGATCTTAATTTATTAGTTGTGTAAACAAATTTTTTGTTGTTGTAGGGCACATTGGGTGCTATTTGCAATCAATGCGATCTCTTAAGTTATATACTATTTAGATCCCTTGCACGGCCATTACAACAATCACTCTGATATAAAGACTATGTTCGACACGTAAGTAATTATCATTTGTTTCTTACATATATATATATATATATATATATATATATATATATATAATGTGTTTGTTAATGCTATAATAATCACATTTATTTATTCGATAGTGCTTTACAAGTTTTTCAAGTTCAAAGAGGTGCTACAGTGTCGAAGCAAAAGTCAAATAACATCACATGGATTCCAATAAAGGTTTGAAATATAAGCCTTTCAAATTTCATTTACAACCAATGCACAAATATTTATTGACTTATATGTTTTATTTTATATTGCCCTCGTCAAACTAACAACATAGACTGTGGGTACTATATATTGCGATTCATGAAGGAGATTGTTGATATGAATCAAACTATAATCCCAGAAACGGTACAGTATTTTCAATATTTGATTTTCATATATAAACTATGTATATATTTGATTCTAACTTATTTATGTTCAATTTTTTATATCGCACCGTACTTTGACAATTCCAGTCCAACATACTCTGAAAGAGATCTAACAGAAATAAAGGTAGACTGGTGTCAGTATGTGATTGAAATGAAGATTATTTGATTTGCTAGGAAATGGCATGATGCAAGGGATATGGTAGTTCTATGCTGTTGTGAATATGTAGATCTGGGCTGTTGTGAATATGTAGTTGTGAACTGATAGTTGTAAATATGAATATGTAGTTGTAAAAGGTGCATAACAATGCATCTATTTGAATGCACCTATTACAGCGCTTTTTTGAAAAAGCACTGTAATAGGTGCATAATAATGCATCTATTTAATGCACCTACTACAATGCTTTTTTGCAAAAGCGTTGTAACAGGTGCATAATAATGCATCTATTGAAACACCTATTACAGCGTTTTTTCAAATAAGTGTTGTAATAGGTGCATGCATAATAAGCACTATTGCAGGGATTTGAAAAGCGCTATTACAGGGATTTATAGCGCTTTTTCAAAAAAATGTTGTAAAACGAGTATAACAAGCGCGTAATATATCCACCTATTTTACAACGCTTTTTTATTTTAAAAAGCGATGTTGTATCTTTTTACAGCGCTATATACTACAACGCTTATTTTTTTGATAAAGCGCTGTAAATGGCTTAAAAAAAGCGCTGTAAAATACGTTTTTTCGTGTAGTGTTGTATTAATGGATTCATCGAAGGCACGTTTGAGAGCGTGTTCATTAGAGGCAAACACAGCGGTAATAGTTTTTTCAAAGTCAATGTAATGTTTGCTTAGAATATTCTCTTTTCTTTGTTCACCAAACGATCTAGCTTACACCAGAACAATGATTTGTATTCCTTTTTCCTTTAAGGCTTTGACTTGGACTATATATCGCAATATTAGTAAACATTGTTACTCGTTTATTAGTAATAATATTCTGTGTTTAGAAACACTTAACTCACTTGTAATTTAAGATACCTTAAAATAGATAGTCATTAATATAAATCTTTGTCCTAACTTAATCTGCACACTTAGAAAATGCAGTTAGGAAATAATTGGAGATTTAAGTATATTTCTTATGCATTAAAAACTTTTGATCTGATTAAGGTTGCAATACTTTGAATTATTAATGATTTGTTTGTGATAGTTGTATTTTTAATTCTTGAATATTAAGGATAAATATATATGTTTTAATTCTTGAATAGTAAGGATATATATATTAATGTTGCAAATTGTAATTGGTAGTAATACGTGATTATGAAAAGTATTTATAATTAAGCAATTATTAATTAATAATAATTTTTTGATTGAAATATTTTCTTACGAATTTTCCTACAAAACATATTTCATGCAGATTTACTGTAAAAATTTGTTGTAGAGTTACTTGAAAAAATTTCAAAAGAAACTTACCTGTGGAAATATTCACTGGAAATTTGCAGCAACTTTCCTTAAAACAGTATTTTTCTCCCCTAATATTTGTTGGGAAAATTTCATTACTATGGAATAAATCCACAGGTAATTTTCTGATGAAAATCCTCAGAAAATAATTATGTGTGCAGGTTTTACACAGGAATGAAAATCCGTGGAAATTTCCCAAAAATCCTATTTCCTGCAAAACAAATATGTCAAAATCTATAGGAAAAAACATATTTTTAGTAGTGTATTAAACTCGGATGATTGTCATTTTCGACTAACAACTTCAAATATTTTTAGCCGTAAACAATGATAATAAAAAAATTGTTTGTTTAAACCCTTGGGTTTCCAAGGGAAGGGGCCCTACAAATATTGAATTCAGTTGGAAAGTATTTAATGTTTGATCAATGAATGTTCTAGGTAGCATGATTCAGTTGGTGTTCTCCCAAATAATTCGTTTTTAATTGAAACTTATTAACTACATGAATCATATCACTTAGTTCAAGAATATATATATATATATATATATATAAAAGACACTACGCGAAAAAACGCATTTTACAGCGCTTTTTTTAAGCTATTTACAGTGCTTTTTCAAAAATAAAAGCGATGTAGTTACTAGCGCTGTAAAAAGATACAACAGCGCTTGTTTTTAAAAAAAAACGCTGTAAAAAAGGTGGATATATTGCGCGCTTATTATACGCATTTTACAGTGCTTTCTATCAAGCGTTGTAAGTCCCTGTAACAATACATGCATTATTATGGCCCTACTACAGCACTTTTTGAAAAAGCGCTGTAATAGGTGCATTTAATTGTTTTATTATTATGCACCTATCACAACGCTTTTTCAAAAAAGCGTTGTAATAGGTGCATTCATATAGATGATTTGTTTTGCACCTTTTACAGCGCTTGTCCATAAAAGCGCTGTAATAGGTGCATTTATGTAGATGCATTGTTATGCATCTTTTACAGCGCTTTTTCCAAAAAGCGCTATAGTAGGTGCATTCAATAGATTCATTATTATGCACCTATTACAGCGCTTCTTCAAAAAAGCGTTGTAGTAGGTCCATTCTAATGCACGTTTTACAGCGCTTTTTTGAGAAAGCGATGTAAAAGGTGTTTTTTTTATTAGTTTTATTAAATATACTGGAAATTTTAAAAAGCGCTTTTTTAGAAAGCGCTTTTTTAAAAGCGCTGTCTTTTAATCCAGAATTAGTTCACAATTTTTATTCCAAAATCATTTTCATCCAAAATCAGTTCACAATCAGTCAGTAGTACACAGCAACAACAAAATAGCACCTTTTAACACACAATAATCAGTATACAACAACAACATATTCACTATATATATTTTCATCAGTACAGTACAATCAGTTCATATTTACATATTCACAACATCCTAGAACTATATATTCGAAACTACCTATTCATATAACTATCAGATTCACTATATTTTCATACAGCTACATATTCATATTCACAACAACATATTCACAAACAGCACTGAACTACCATATCCCTAGCAGCATGCCATTTCCCAGCAAATCAAATAATATTCATTTCAAGCGCATACTGACACCAGTCTTCCGTTATCTTTGTTAGATCTTCTTCAAAATATGTTGGACTGGAATTGTCAAAGTACTGTGCGATATAAAAATTGAACACAAATAAGTTAGAATCAAATATATACATAGCTTATATATGAAAATCAAATAATTAAAATACCGTACCGTTTCTGGGATTATAATTTGATTCTTATCAACAATTTCCTTCATGAATCGCAATACATAGTACCCACAGTTGATGTTGTTGGTTTGACGAGGGCACTATAAAATAAAACATATAAGTCAATAATTATTTGTACATTGATTGTAAGTGGAATTTAAAAGCATATATTTCAAACCTTTATTGAAATCCATGTGATGTTATTTGACTTTAGTTTCGACACTGTCGCATCTCTTTGAGCTCGAAAAACTTGTAAAGCACTATCGAATAATTAAATGTGATTATTATAGCATTATCAAACAAATTATATATATATATATATATATATATATATGTAAAAAATAAATGAATATTACATACGTGTCGAACAAAGTCTTTATCTCGGGGCGATTGTTGTAATGGTCGTGCAAGGGATCTAGGTAGTATATAACTTCAGAGGTCGCATTGATTGCAATTAACACCCAATGTGCCCTACAACAACAAAAATTTAGTTTACACAACTAATAAATTAGGATCTCATAAATTAAAAAAGATAATAATAAAGAATATATAATTACGTACGTTGAATTATATGGTGCAAGGAACAACTTATCCTTCTCTTTATTTCCTAATAGTGTATCTACAACGTATTTCTTACATTCACTGGATCGTGTTGAAGGATTGAAATCTTATGCGGAGACAAGAATGAAAATTTATTTGACAATCAACGCGTGCACACGAACTTCTCATACAAAAACCTTCAATGAAAATTTCAAATTAGATTAATTATCAATAAATTAAATTAATTACAAATAAATGCGATGAAAAGTAATTTTTACCTCATGTATATGCTAATGACAGTAGCACTCAGCTCCTTATGGTCGAGAAGTTCGTATATGTGCTTTTTTTCAAAACATTCGTCATACGCATCTCCGAATAGAGCTTTATCCATGCTTATTATTTGTGAATGGTTGTCGCTGCCCATTTTGTTTTGCCTGTATGTCAAGACACAACCCATATTGAGCAAGTCGTGGCTGACTTATTTTAGGAGCAGGGGCAGCAACTGATATTACACGATCCTGTTTTTTAGCAGCAACAACTTTGGCCGCTTTATTACCCTCCAGATTTTGCAGTTTGCCAGCTTTATTACCCTCCAATTTTTGAAGTTTGCCGACTTTATTTTTACCACGAATATCCAGTTGTGGTGCGGCAGCTGGCTTGCTGTGCGGGTGGTTTATTAGATTGAATCTGAAAAATGAGGTAAATCAGTTTGTTAGTTTATTGAATTTGAAAAAATGACAAACCTTACAGAATAAATGTGACAAACCTTTTCGGGTGATGTGACTGTTTCGTTTCTAGGAATCTTCTTATCATTCCCTTTAGGCTTTGTTTGAATCTAAATAAATGTGAAATTAAAGTTAACATCGGAAAAAATTCAGCAATTAAATATAAGCAATTAAACATACATTTCAATTAATTAAACATACCTTGTCAAGGGCAACAATATGTTTGGGCCATGCCACGTAACTGCCAATTGCTTCGCCTAAATAATTCAGATCTGCACCGTTGTCCGGTACAGGCAACGGTGCATCTGGTTCCAAAGCAATAACTGGCGATACTCTGACATGGCCCACAAGGATTGGTGTGTTGTGCAATACTTCGCCCGGAGTATTGCACAATGTTCCCTTTCCTACCTTCCGATGAGTAGGGGAGGATAAGTACAACGCGCATTGAGTGACCCCCTAAATCAATGGTTAATAGTACATAAGTATATGAAACAATTAACTTGAATGAATTTCTTATTTTATCAAGTAATTAATTACCTCAGGAAGACTGTTGAGACCAACGTTGCAACTTGCGTTTTCACTCTCCATGTGAATTTCACGTTGGGGCTGGTCCGCAAGTTGCTTGTCTTTATTTGTCTTCGCCAAGAGGGCCACTTGCTCCGTTAATACTTTGATCTTCTCTAATACTTCCTCGTTAGATGGATTTTGGCGCTTCTCTTGTGAAAAATAACTTCTAGGAGTTACGCCAAATCCTTTCCCCCTCACGCGGCCTGAATATTCAGGAACATTAAACATTTTACCTAATATGTCCCTGCAACTTGCCTTGTTGTCCTCTTGATTTTCCGATTCAAGATTCGCCTAAAATACACATAGGATTAAAAAGATAAGTTCAATAACATTTTTAAAATACAATATTGAAAAATATTAAAGTGATAAATATACTTACATAAAGTTCTATTACTTTTTGAACATTTTCGTTATCAACCACTCCGTCTTTATTTACACGAGCTTCCTTCCACAATATATGACGACCCAACGGTTGATCGGATTGGGTGTCTTGTAGCTATTCTCGTTAAGATCATAAACAAAATATTAGTTAGATAGTATAGTTTATAATGTAGCACATTAAATAAAAGTGATGTTTAATTACTTACAAGTTTTTGCGCTAGACGAGAATATCCCATACGAGATTTATTGTATGGGTGGGGAATAATTTTTGCCCTCTCGCGATTTGCCTTACTAATATTCTATACAAAACAAATAACAATCTAGTAAAAATTTAAAATACGCTATGAATATGAATAATAAAACACAAATGCTAACAAATTAATCACTTACAACAAATGCGGGGTCGGAACGTTTTGATATGAATGCGCTCCATTCCTAATTTGATATATAATGTTTATATATTTTTGGAGCTTCCGCATTCGTATTTCCTTCACGGTCTTTTAAATAGTAATTAGAGAGGTGAGATCTAAAGCCCCGATGTATTTTCCCGGCAACTCTGAGCACATAACTCTTTCTAACCTCATCAACAACAAAAGCTGACTGCAAACCAAATAAATATATAGTTTGAGTAAAATATTTCAGAGCAGTATGTAAAAATTTATAAGTAATAGGGTGGAGTAAAAAAAATACCTGTATATCAGCCCACAATACATTTTTGGCATCCTTCAATGCCTTATCTCTCCAATCATCTATTGTGATGGGGATATTTTGACGAACAATAGCTCCAATATAACTAACAAATATTGAACTATTGGGGTCAATTGGTTGACCACTCTCATTCCATCCCACCTAATAAACTCATATAGTAAGTACCTCAAATTATAAACAGAAAACAAGGTAAACAACAAACAAAGTATATTATAAACACCAAAAAAAGAAAACAACAAACAAAGTATACCTCAAATTTTGGCCCAATACTTCTTGCTTTTATAACATTTTGCATTATTGTTGCACCACGTTTTACTTCATTTTCGTAAGTCTTGGTGTTGCCAATTTCTTCATTTTGACAATCTAACTCCTTGTTGGTATCCATTTATCTACAACAACAAGTTCAACATCAACATGCAGTTCAATATAGTTTCATCATGTTCAACATGCAGTAATCTAAGTACGTAGCAGTATAAGTTAACATGCATTTTAGTGAAACAAAAAACTAATAAATACAATACCTGAAATAGCTCTTTTTAATGCTTAGGGTTACGGGTTCACAGACGAACAACGCAGAAGACGATGAAAACGAGGACGAACGATCATAGGGTTACGGGGTTCGCAGAAGAAACGGGTTCACAGACGAACGAAGACGAAAATGAGGATGTTTATGATGTTTACGTAATGAGAGTAAGTAATGAGGAAGAAACAAGGGAAACTGAAACTCTCGTAGGGTTTGTATGGGTTCGCAATGAGAAGGAGAACGCAGAGGAAACTAAAACGTATGAAATTTACGTAATGAACATGAAACTGAAGAGGTTTACTGTTATATATAAAACCCTATTACAGTGCTTTTTAGAAAAAGCGCTGTAAAAGGTCTCATTATTTTATTTTTTAAAAGCCTACTTCAGCGCTTTTTTATAAGCCTTTTAAAGCGCTTTTGAAAAAGCGTTGTAATAGACCTCCTTATTTTTATTTTTTTAAAAGCCTTTTACAGCGCTTCTACAAAAAGCGCTGTAAAATGCCTCTTTGTTTTATTATATACAAACATTGTGTGACCCTTTTACATCGCTTATTCAGAAAGCGCTGTAGAAGTCCTCCTTATTTTATTTTTTTAAAACCCTATTACAGCGCTTTTTCAAAAGAGCGCTGTAATAGGGTTTTATATATAAAATGCCTCTTTGTTTTATCATGTCCAAAGGTTGTGTGACCCTTTTAGAGCGCTTACGAAGAAAGCGCTTTAAAAGACCTCCTTATTTTATTTTTTTAAAACCCTATTTATAGCGTTTTGTATATGAAATGCCTCTTTGTTTTATCATGTCCAAAGGCTGTATGAACCTTTAAAAGACCTCCTTATTTTATATTCTTACACAGCCTTTGTAATAATTTATTTTCTTCCAAATTAGTTAAATTATTTTTTCATAAGCCCTGTAATAATTTATTTTCTTCCAAATTAGTTAAATTATTTTTTCTTCCAAATTATGTTTAATTATTTTATATTCTTACACAGCCTTTGTAATAATATATTTTCTTCCAAATTTTTTTTTTCCAAATTAGTTAAATTATTTTTTCATAAGCCCTGTAATAATTTATTTTCTTCTAAATTAGTTAAATTAATTTTTCTTTTAAATTGTGTTTAACTGATCAGGTCAAATTCAAGCTAAATTACATGTATAACTTGAACTTAAATTGTGTTTAAGTTCAAGCTAATTAGTTAAACTGTTTGAACTTGAACTGATCAGGTCAAGTTCAAATAGTTCAAGCTAAATTACATGATCAGGTCAAGTTCAGTATACACTTACATACAGTATAAGCAGAAAATTACAAATTAACAGTTCAAGCTAAATACCAAAATGCTCAATTATGGCAGATCAAACAATTAAATTACATGAACTTAGTTCAGATTACATGGCTTAAAAAAAATTAAACATTAAGATGCCCTTCTTCTTTTCTTGGTGGGATTCACATTTGTTTGTCCATTAATGATACAAAACGATGGATTAATCCAAATTCCCTCATCATGATCATGTCTAAGATATAAACCATCATCAGTTGAATCAATTTCATGTGATTTTGATGTTGCAAAGAAAAGATCATTAATACCAACATCTCGATCATTATTGTTATCATCACTTATTTTATTGGTCAATAGGACAACGGACCATTTATCATCAGCAGGATGAGTGACATAAAACACTTGTTGAGCTTGCGATGCTAAAATAAAAGGCTCATCTTTGTATCCCACCCTATTAAAATCAACAAGCAAGAATCCTGACTCATCAATCCGGATGCCATTATTATTATCGACCCACTTGCAACCAAATATGGGAACACGGAACATTGTGTAGTCTAGCTTCCATATGCGCTCGATAACCCCAAAATATGATAGATTTGCATATATTGGGTTCTTGTCTTTTGCACTTGAGATATGCATCCCTTTAGCTACGAGAGTGACTCCGCTATTTTGCATAGTGGTTTGATCATCTTGTTCTTTGGTATAAAATGTGTAGCCGTTATTTACATAACCAGTGTAAGAAAAGACATATAAACTCGGACCATTTGCTAGCCACCTCAATCTCTGTGAAATTGATCCGGGGTCTACATAAAACTTTGACTTTATGTGATTTTTTAACCATGTTATGAAACTTCGATTGTGCTCTCGAGTTATCCAATTTTGATTCCTACTCATGTTCAAACTAGATAACTGATCCATGTGTATTGTAACATACAGTTGAACCTCATCATCATTGTGTATAACATACAATTGTGCCTGCTCCCACTCTGTCCTTGATATAGTCATTAGTCTTTTTTCAATTATCTCTTCTCCTGATAATCTTCCCGAATGACGAGACATGGGAAGCCCTATAGATTCAACATTTGATAGATATTCAGTACAAAATTCAGCGGCTTCTTCGACAATGTACCGTTCAGCAATACAACCTTCTGGTCGACTTCTACTTTTTACATACTCTTTTAATATTTTCATATATCGTTCTATCGGGTACATCCATCTCATATAAGCTGGTCCACAAAGTTGTGTCTCCTTAACAAGATGAATAGTAAGGTGAACCATTATATCAAAAAACGAGGGTGGGAAGTACATTTCAAGCTCACACAAAGTAACAACAATTTCCCTCTGCAATGTCGGTAATTTCTGAGGATCGATCACTTTACTACAAATTTCCCTGAAGAAGAAACATAATTTAGTTATGGCTCGGCGAACTTTTTCAGGTAAAATTGAACGTATACCTATTGGTAGCAAATGCTCCATTAGAATATGAGCATCATGGGTCTTCAAACCTTTTAACTTGAGGTCGTTCATACAAACTAAAGTTTTAATGTTTGAAGAGTATCCTTCTAGAACTTTAACTTCGTGTAGAAATTTACACAAAACAATTTTTTCCTTTCTAGATAGAGTATGAGCGGCTAGAGGTAGATATGTGCGATTTCCTTTCTTTAAGGGACCCAATTCATTTCTTATTCCCATATCGACCAAGTACAATCTTGCATTGATGCCATCCTTAGACTTTCCTGGTACATTGAGTAACGTACCAATAACACTGTCAAATACATTTTTCTCAATATGCATCACATCGAGAAAATGTCTTACATACAATGACTTCTAATATCGCAATTCAAAGAAAATTGACTTTTTCTTCCACCCAGTTTTGACCAGCTCTCCCGCAAAAGGTTTGCCAAATTTATTGGTCAAACCTTGTACTTTCTCAAGTATTTGATATCCAGTCGATGTTACAGGAGCTTTATCTTCCTCTGATTTTCCATTGAATGCATTTCTCCACCCACGATACTGATGACTATAAGGTAAAAATCTACGATGCCCAAGAAATACATTCTTCTGACAATGTTTCAACCGCATCCAATTTGTACTCTTTTCGCATATAGGACATGCACACTGACCTTTAATGTTATATCCTGATAAATTACCACATGCTGGAAAATCATTAATTGTGTTGAACAACATAGCCCTCAAATTGAAACATTCTTTCTTATACCCGTCATAAACTTCTACACTTGTCTCCCACATAATTTTTAAATCTTCAATTAAAGGAGCCAAGTATACGTCGATATCATTCCCCGGTTGTTTGGGTCCAGAAATTAACAGAGACAACATCGTAAACTTACGCTTCATACATAACCATGGAGGTAGGTTATAAATCAACAAAATCACAAGCCACGTGCTGTGTGAGATGCTTTGAAGACCATGTGGATTCATTCCATCAGTAGAAAGTGCAAGGCGTAGATTTCTCGATCAAGAATACTCGTGATCAATTTTTGCCCATTGCGGAGAATCTACATGGTGTCGAAACTTTCCATCTCTAATTCTTTCATCTGCATGCCATGTCAAGTGTTTTGAATCTTCTTCACTGCGATACATGCGCCTAAATCTTGGTATCATAGGAAAATACCACACGACTTTTGCTGGAGTAGATTCTTTCTCCTTATATCGAGAGACATTGCATTTCGGACTTGTCTTTAGTAATTCATATTCATTTCAAAATAAAATGCAATCGTTAGGACACGCATGAATCCTTTCGTAACTCATACCAATATAGCACAAAATTCGTTTAGCCTCGTAGGTTCGACTGGGAAGTTCATTATCATTTGGCAACATATCTTTTAAGAGTGTTAGTAATTTTGTGAAGCTTTTATCAGACCATCCATTACTCGCTTTTAAGTTGTACAACTTTAATATCGCCGAAAGTCTTGTGAATTTAGTACAACCTTTATATAATGGTTTCTCTGCATCACTCATCAAGCTTTCAAACATTTTAGGACAATCACGAAGATCTTCTTCAATTGCTTTTGCAATCTCCTCAACTCGGTCCGACTCATATGTATCTGTGTCGAAATCTGTTGAAACATATGTATCTGTGCGGGTGTTTCCATTGATTTTCTCACCATGTCTTATCCAACATGTATAGCTTTGATCAATTCCATACCATACTAAATGTCCTTCCAATTCATCTACTCTAATGCGTTTTCCAAAACAACATTTTAAACAAGGACAAACGACTCTATTTGGATCTTTTGCATTCATCACTGCAAACTCAATAAACTCATTCACTCCATTTTCATACTCTTTTGTCAATCGATTGGAAGACATCCATTTCCGGTCCATTTATATGACCTATATATATAAATGCAGTTATACAATAAGCATGATTTCAAAGTTACACAATAAGCATGATTTCAAGTCTGATATATATATATATATATATATATATATATATATATATATATATATAATACACATATCTTATGATATTGGTCCATGATTAATTGATTTCAAAACAGAACATATATATCATGAGAACATATCTTATATCATGTAACAATTTATTAGTTTGAATATTAGTGACAACAACAAATTAAAATAAATAAAATACAGTACCTGAGACAACGTTGATCAATTTGTTTTAAGGAGGATCAAGGTAAATCAATTTGTAGATGGGCGCACAGGAGAGTTCGCAGGGTAGAGGAGATGAGGGTTCGTAGGGTTTGGACAACGTATTAAATTTGTTTTAAATTTATTTTTATTTACTTAAAGTGATTGTTTTTTATTTAAAATGAATGATTTTACAGCGCTTGTTAAAAAAGCGCTTTAATAGGTCCTATAAAAATGTGAAAGGGCAAGCCTATTACAACGCTTGTATCAAAAGTGTTGTAATAGGTCATTTGATTATTTGAACGCGCAAGGCTTTTACAGCGCTTCAACAAGAAGCGCTTTAAAAGCTATGTAACATAAGGTGGGAGCGCTACATTTTACAGCGCTCAAAAAGCGCTGTAAAAGACTATGTGAGAGCGCATCAATTTACAGCGCTTTTTGAATATGCGCTGTAAAAGAGTTGTAAACATTATGTGCAAGCGTATGTGACCCTATATGACCCTACAACAACGCTTCTTTTACAGCGCTTGTAAAAAAAACGCTGTTGTATCCTTTGTTATTTTTTAAAAATTATACAATAGCACTTGTTTTTAATAAGCGGTGTAAAAGACGCGCTATAAAATGTTATTTTTGGCGTAGTGAGACTCATTTAAAAAATAAGATACCAAATTCATAATTGGCACACCACATCCAAAACCATAGAGATGATATATGCTCGTGTATGACATGTTAATTACATACCGCGAAGAAAAATTACAAAGACTATCTTCTTCACTTTTCTATGTATTATATTTTATAAAATTTTGCTCTAATATTCAATCACTTCATCATAATATATTCATTTCCATACATCAATACATATCTTTTTTCCTATAAACTACATGTAGATTAAAATAAAATAAAAATAACAAATACCTATGATTAATAATTATAGATACACTCACATAAGCTTTATTTAATGTACTACTACTCTAATTAAAATGAACCCAAATTATACATATAGATGCAACATATAACCTTGTCATCAATCTGAAGCAAGAGCTTCCAAAAGAGTAGCAATAGCCGATATAGGATTTCCAAAAATAGCTGAAAATATTAACTTGAACACCACAACAGCTATCTTTGTATACTTGTTGATAGTACTTACTCTCCTTGACATTCTCAAACTTCGAACCATCTCAACACTTGTTAGTGCAAGTTGAGTTTCCCTATCATCACTCATAGAATTATTTGAATTGCTATTTCCACCTCCTTGAGAATTAAAATAACCCCTCCTCCAATTCTCAAGAATCAAATCCTTGAAACATGAAACATGATAACAACAAGAATTTCCATCATAATAAGTCCAACCTTTGACTTTTCTCACAACATTCTTATGCTTACATTTTGCACATTTTGAATGAACTTTATGAGATAATTTCAATGTCACATTTGCACTTTCATTTGAAATAATATATTTTAGCTTCAAACAACATGGATGAAGATCATATCCTGTTTTAGAGCAATGGTAGACAAAACCGAAAACATCTTTTCCACAAGCATCACAATATGTTCTATTTCTTGGTGCTTTTTTATAGAACTCAAAAGTGCTTTTCTCGAAAAATGGATGAAAGGCAAAAGGATCAGGATTTGCACATTCTTGATGTAGGATATAAGTGCAATTGAAGTTTTCACAATGATAACTTGTTCCAAACCCTAATTCTCCGCAACCACTGCATTTGTATGGTGCTCCTGGTGGTTTCAATTGTAATGAGTGTTGATGATCCATCTCAATTATCTCTTGCACTTGAATTCTGTTGAAAAAAAAACCAAAACAATTTTGAAGTTGATTTATGTTGATCAAAAGCTGGAAATATTAATTTTGAGATGAAATAAAAATTAAAAACTATGTTGCGGTTTGTGCAGTCATAGTCATAATATATATGATAGATTGTTTCATCAATATCAAATGGTCAAGATTTTAGATTCGATATTTTAGATTTTAAATATAAAAACTCAATTTTTCTAAATTTTAGACCGTCAAGAGATACACATGAATATGTGCAATTAGACCGAACGCAATTCAAATGATCACACTGTATAATATATCACAACTCACAAGCTAGTTAAACTAATTCAATCTGGAAATTAAGAAGAAGAAAAAAAGAAAATAATGTTTAGATTGTTTCTGGCTATTAGACATGAAGTACGTACCGAAAATTCCACTGTTGCTATTAAGATGCGTTTATGTTGAAATATGAAAGCACATAGTGATATTTATAGGCAAAAGAAAGCGTGTCCGACAAATTACTTAGTTTTTTTCCTTTTTTTTTTGATAACTTTTCCAAGAAATAACTTCATAGTATACGCATATAGTAGTATATTATCCCAAGACATGACAAATATTAGTTACTTAGTTAGTACTCCATGTTGGTTTTTCTTCAATTTCATTGTGACTATGAACGGCTTATTATCGCGTTGGTCATACAAATTTGAATTACGCAATTTAACATTGATAATGATTGATAATTTAAAATATAAACTTTGTCAAAACCCAATATTGGACCATCAAATTTGCGGTACCTGAAATTGCCGACAATTTGCATTAACCTTTAATATAAGACGATGACAACATTTTGGAATATGTAATGGAATCTTCATGGTTGTAAATTACTATATTATACTAGAACATCGATATCTTTCTAGAATCTTATAACATTTGGTTTTGATATTTACTAATATCCAAATCAAAATGAATATATATATATATATATATATATATATATATATATATATATAT
>JBBPBP010000003.1:37271012-37325397 GCA_037974735.1 Cicer chorassanicum | reverse complement strand
CATTCAAACTATTATTAATATTGATAGAGTAATCATAATCATTAACATTTTGGTTTCAAAATTGAAATTCAAAATTTATAACAATTCGGTTACAAAATATTAATTGTCAAACAATTATAAGTATACATCAAATACAAATAATTGCAAATGAATTACTTTAATTTCATGTCAATTAACACTATAAAATAATAAATTTAATTTAAATAATTTCAGTAAAATAAAATTGACCAAAATTCAAAAAGACATGATTTTGTCCATCATTTCTAAATATTTATATACTCTATATATTTACCAATATTCAAAGTAGAAAATCAAATACAAATATTTAAATATATATCATAGATGAAATTAAAATAATTCATTTGTAATTATTTGTATTTGATGTATACTTATAATTGTTTGACAATTAATATTTTGTAACCAAAATGTTAATGATTATGATTATTCTGTTAATATTAATAATAGTTTGAATGTTTGTAAATTAAAATTCTAATATCTCCGATTCCAAATAAAAAATTTCACAATTATCACAAAGATCGATGATTAAAATGATCGAAGTCATTAACTTTAACATTTGAAATTTGAAAATTTTCCACAATACATGCATATTTGTCTTCTGAAATTTAAAATGATTTTCGAGGATGGCGAAGCAGAAGCGGACATTGACTGGGGCGTACACAAGAGGGAAGAAGAAACTGTTGGAGGAAGTCATTAAAAAAATTAGGGATTAGAGGTATTAAAAGAGGGAAAAATTATTTAGAAACTAAGTAGAAAATAAATGAGGTGAAACAAAAAAACACAAGAGAATTTTCTATGGCGTACACATAAGCTTTTTTGCTGAGGTGGCATATGTTTGCACATGTGGAAGAAATTACTATGAGGTGGCAGAAGTTTGTTTAAAATATATATAATAGACTCTTATTCATTTTCTCAATTATCAATCCCTCTTTAAAAATATTAACAAAGATTCATCATTCAATGTAATATTCTTTTCCCTAAATAAATTCTTTGATTGATCATACAAAAAATATAATTAAGAGAAAGCATAAAGAACCAAGAGGTTGAATGATTGAAAGATTAGTATCTATGTTTCATCATACAATAATCCTAATCTCAATTATCCTATAGATCTACCAATTAATTGTAGTTGGTCACTAGTCAATTGATTGATTAAGGCATGCAAATGTTGGTCATCCTAAACATATAAATAAAGCAATAGAATAATTTAATTGAGATAAATAACAAAAATCTAAAATAAAACTAGAATTTAAAACTAAGACATAGTAAAAAGATATTTCAATCACAAGATTCACAAAAAATCCTAGAAGATAGCTTAGTTACTCATTGACATATAGAAAATAAAGTAAATAATAGAAATGCTCATCAGTTAAAGGAGAATGAAATAAAACCCTCAAAGAGTATGATTTTGTTGCTCCAAAATTTGAGACACTTTACTCTAGCTCTAAGCACTCCTAAGTTTCCAAGTTGTTTCTCTTTATTTTCGCTGTCTCTAATTTTTCTGCTTCTTCGATGCTCTTTCTAGTGTGTGGCTCCCCCTTCTGTTTCTGATTTCATCTCCTTATGATAGCAAGAAGATCCCCATTTTATACAACAACCTTCCCCTTTCATTGGTAACAACCTCCCCCCTTCCTTTGGCAACATTTTGCTATCATAAAATTAAATCTTTGAAGTGTGCAACAAACCTCCTTCTTGTACTCATAAATTGGAATATTAAACTTGATATTTTTTGCACTAAAACCTTAGTAGATTTGACCAATTTAAATTATTTTATCATCTTATCTAAGGATAAATTTTGCATATATCATAAATAAATAAGAAGTTGAAATCAAAACTATAAAATAAGATAAAATAGAGGGTAAATACCCTCTTAAAATCTTATAAAAAATAGGTTTATCAACTCCCCCTTATTCAATCTTTGCTTGTCCTCAAGCAAAGTCTCATTCTAAGAAAAAGTTTAAAGAATAAAGACCATCATCATTGAAATTTTTTAATTTGTGCAAGAATCCTTCTGAATTGTTTAGACTAAATCAAACACCTTCTACACTATTTCAACTAAGTAAAATGAATTACAGTTCAAATTGTGTGTGGTTGCTTTTTAGCATTCAATGCCTTGAGACTTTCTTCAATCAATTCATTTAATCCTTCTTATTCATAAAGTTTCATCCTTATCATATAACGTATAGGTTTATTTTTCTCAAGTATTGGGGACATTTTTCTTTGATTTAACTAGACAACTCAACCTTTTATTCATGATATTTTTTTCTTTTCTTTTTAATTTAATATCATTCCACCTTTGGCTTGACTATTAGTGCAAGTAATCCTCAAGCTACTCAGTGAAACAACACTTCATTTTTTTTTTCTTTAATTTGATACCATTCCACCTTTGGCTTGACTATTAGTGCAAGTAATCTCCAAGCTACTCAGTGAAACAACACTTCACCTCACCCTTCACTTGACTGCTAGTGTGAGTAACCCCAAGCTAATAAGTGACATGATATATATATATATATATATATATATATATATATATATATATATTAATTCTTCGGGCTAAGTTGTCAATTACTTCTTTTTCTTCTCCCTTAGTTCATGAAGTTTTTACTCCTCAATTGTCTTATGCTAAGGATTTAGTTTACTTCAAATTAGGCTTAACTGTTTCAATTTTGTTCCATCTCAAGACACCTCAACTTATTCACAACAGGAAATTCTTGTGTCAAATCTAAAGAACCTCTTTATCTAGCACACATAATTTTAGTGTTTCAATTTAGCCCTAACAACATGCTCATCATTAGGCCTTGCTCAAAAATCAAACACAATAATGACATATAGGATAAACTTCAAACACAAAATCTAAGTAAAACAAGCCAACAAAGATACCATCTCAAACACTACAAGAGCCAAACATCAAAATATATTTTCTCCCCCACACTAAGACTTAGCATGGTCCTCAAGGCAGAATATTATAGTAGACTAAATGAATAAATAAATGAGAGAAAGTAAAAGTGACTTCCCTGAAAGAGCTTGTAGTTGGAGCTTTTATTTCCTAAAAAAAAAATAATAAACAAAAATAATAAACTCAAACTAGAATAAAACAAAATGTAAATACAGTTTGCCTCCTGCAAAGCGCTTGTTTAGCATCTCGAGCCTGACGGTAGCCTAATAATTAATCAGGCGGCTCTCCTAGGGCAAATTTCACCTTTAAAGCATTGCTCCTTCTTAACTTTCTAATCACATGGTTCATATTATTTTTCCTTTTTCTATGTGGTGAATGAGTTTCAGAAGATGGTGAAATTCTAATTTCATATTCATCCACCATTATGCTAGGGTCATGCAAAATAAGATATTTTTCCAAAGGGTCTTGCATCTTAGAGTCACTAAAATCCTTAGTAACAACCACATTATCAAAATATGAAGAAATAATATGAGAAAAATTTTCAGAGGAATTTTAAGCTTTAAAAAATCTTCTTTCTTACCACATTTTAAAGTCACTTTTCCGTTTTCTACCTCAACTATAGCACCACCAATGGTTAATATAGTCTTTCCCAAAATGATTGGGGTCTCTTCCTTTTTGTTTATGTCTATAACCATAGGGTTTTGTTGATTCTCCTCAAAATTGATCTCTTCCGTAAGGGGTTTTTCTTTTTTAATAGACATTTGTCTCGAATGTCCAAGTTCTTCATTCAACTCTTCATCAATTTGAGTGAATGATGCATATTGAGGCCTTTGAGATAACTGGGGAATGGTATTTTGCATCAAGGTTGTAAGTCTCTCATCAATATCTAGCTCATTTTCCTGCTTTGGACTTTGATGTTGCATGTTAGGTGGTATGTAAGCAATGTTCCACTTGGAGGAATACCAATCATATTGATCCCCACCAGGGCAGATCTCATAGTAATCCCAATAATTTTTTTATTGTATAGCCTTGACTATCATGCCCTGCCAAGTCAAAATATTGACAAGAAGGAGGAAGAAATGTCTTTAACTGCCTTTTAAGATCTTCCAATTTAATCCCCGGCAACGGCGCATAAACTTGTAGCGCAAAATTCCGCAAGTGTACGGATTTGTCAAGTAGGAGTATATAAGATTATGGTATCCACATAGATTAATTTAACAACTACCAAATTAATCAAGATTTTATATTATTTAGACTAATGAAAATTATTGTTGGTTCACGATAACGAAAACGTAACGATAGCATAAAAGTTATAACGAGAGTATATAACAACACAACTTTGAATTAATGGAAAGTAAACCTAGGGTCATGGTTTCACTTGTAATATCAATACCTCAAGTCCTAGTTTTATATAAATTCTTATTCATTTTCTCAATTATCAATCCCTCTTTAAGACTATTAACAAAGATTCTTCATTCAATGTAATATTCTTTT
The DNA here is from genome assembly GCA_037974735.1 of Cicer chorassanicum. Lineage (NCBI taxonomy): Eukaryota > Viridiplantae > Streptophyta > Magnoliopsida > Fabales > Fabaceae > Cicer > Cicer chorassanicum. Next base: position 37,320,989 of record JBBPBP010000003.1, on the reverse strand, counting down.
CCCTAGATTAATTCTTTGATTGATCATACAAAAAATATAAGTAAGAGAAAGCATAAAAAACCAAGAGGTTGAATGATTGAAAGATTAGTATCTATGTTTCATCATACAAGAATCCTAATCTTAGTTATCGTATAGACCAACCAATTAATTGTAGTTGGTCACTAGTCAATTAATTGATTAAGGCATGCACAGGCTGGCCATCCCAAACATAAAAATAAAGCAATAGAATAATTTAATTGAGATAAACAACAAAAATGTAAAATAAAACTAGAATTTAAAACTAAGACATACTAAAAAGATATCTTAATCACAAGGTTCACCAAGGACCATAGAAGAGAACTTAGTTACTCATTGACATATAGAAAATAAAGTAAATAATAGAAGTGTTCATCAATTAAAGGAAAAAGAAATAAAACCCTCAAATAGTATGATTTTTTTGCTCCAAAATTTGAGACACTTTACTCCAGCTCCAAGCACTCCAAAGTTTCCAAGTTGTTTCTCCTTATTTTCTCTGTCTCTAACTTTTCTGCTTCTCCGATTCTCTTTCTAGTGTGTGGCTCCCCCTTCTGTTTATGTTTTCTTCTCCTTATGATAGCAAGAAGATCCTCATTTTATGCAACAACCTTCCCCTTTCTGTAACAACTTTCCCCCTTTCTTTGGCAACATTTTGTTTTCATAAAATTCAATCTTTGGAGTGTACAACAAACCTCTTTCTTGTAGTTCTAATTGGAATATTAAACTTGATATTTTTTGCACTAAAAACTTAGTAGATTTGACCAATTTGAATTATTTTATCATCTCATGATCAATTCTGCAAATATCATAAATAAATGAATAAATAAGAAGAAGTTGAAATCAAGATAAAATAGAGGGTAAATACCCTGCTAAAATCCTATAAGAAATTGGTTTATCAGGGTCTCAGTAAAACCCCGAGAAAACAATTGTGTGAACAACAAGTACCTGTTTCATTAAAACTAATATTAAGAAAAACCAAAGGAATAAAACTGTGGTGAAGGGTAGTGCAAAACATTATAAAGCAAGAAAATGGCAAACATAACCAATTTGGTATTAATGCCTAAAGAGACTTAGAGTGTACTCGTATTTCTTGGTATGACGAATGAAGTCGGATTACTAAGAGGATCAGTTTGGTGTTGATGCTTGGAGAGACTTAGAGTATTGCCTGGCATCATGCCACCTTTATTTATGACTTCTTTATGTTTTTGTTGAATCATGCTAGAACATTTTCTATTTGATGAGAATGTTCTCAACTTTACGAATGAATGGATCTAACTACAACCTTTTTGTTTTGCCACCTAGAAATGCTTCTCAAAAGTGCATTGCAACTCTAAAAAGATGTCAAATCATCTTCATACTTTGTAGTTAGGATTTTGTCTTTTAGTTACCAAACCAGTGGAGAATGTTCTCAAAATTTGTGGGATTCATGTTCTTTTTGCACAATTGAATTGTTGTGTTGTCATTGGTCTAAAATAGTGTTGACATCTTTGTTGGATCATGACAAACATTTAACATATTTCTTTTGTATAAAATCTTTGAGAAAATTCTACTTCACAATAATTCTTGATCATTCTGAACACTTAAGTGACTCTTTAATGCAATAATCTAGACATGATTTCTACAACATATTTGATTATTGCCTTTTTTTTTATCTTTCACTTACTAAATTATTATATTAACTACATCATATGAAAACGTTATTGGATCCCTAAGAACTTCGTGATATTAAAGAGCTAATCCAAAGTCAAAACTATCTATGATTAAAAACACTAAGAGGACATACCAGATAACTGTGAGATCATAATCTTAAAAATATAATTATGATGTTTGTTATCTTTAAAATATCACATTAAGAATTGGTTCGGTTTTTGCGAGATAGACATAAAGAGGCCAAAACTAGAGGCAAAATGAATCCTTAGCCAAGGACATAAGCCCAAAAGGTTTACACAAAAAAGTTCATATGTTTACATTTAGAAGCGTAGAGGAGACGCTGACCATCAACACCGTGATCTCATATTCTCTCTACTCAATTCATGCAAATGGTTGCCTCATATTAGCATCGGTGTTGGCTGACATTTACGCGGTAAGGAGGCTCAACAAAAATATGAGATCTAGGTTTTAAAGGAGGCACTATATATCATATATAGCACTCCTCTCTAAGTTATTTCTACAAGTCCAATTTTTTTTATTCACTTAAATAATTATTTAATTACATAATTACTTTTTTATTTTACTTATCTATCGTGCGAACTTATAGGCTCCCACTTAATTGGCAATAATATAAATATTAAAATGATATTAAATATTATAAACAATGAGTATAGTCTACCAATGCATCTTTGCTATCTAATTAATGAGAAAATCGGTGATACTATTTTAACCTTAATTAGCGCGACCATAATTTACAATGAAGTAATTGTTATTTCGTCCAAATGTGTTAATTGAAAACAAGGCATAAAATGTATCATCCCTATTAGATGTAATTATTGTTTCAATAAATTCATCTGCTTGAAACTACCATCACTACATCTAATCCTCAAAGTTCATTCTAATGATTCCTACACATGATCTCGTAATAGTAAAAGGAACGAACTTTGGTTTCAACTTTATTTCATCTTCCAAAGACTAAAAAATAAAGCAATTTTCAAATTCCAAAAACGACAAAGCCAGAGAATAAGAATGGAAATTTTCAAATGTAATACCGCATTTCACCTACTGTACAATTTTCTTCCCACACTACTTGAATAAGAATGAAGGTGTTGGAACATAATATGTTATTATGTGAATTGAAAATAAATAAATAAATAAATAAATAATAATATTTTGTTGAAGTCCCACATTGGAAAGAATTTGTTTTTGTAAATTCAAGTGGAAAGAAACATGTTTTTTAAAATTCAAGTCCCACATTGGAAATAAATTTTTTTGAACTCCTACATTAGAAAACTCTCCTATTTTGAGTATGCTAAAGTCCCACATTGCTTAGAAATCAATTGTGAGTTTGCTTCCATCACTATATAATGAGTTTCAATCTATTGTGAAAAGTACACCAAAGTTGGATGCTTTTCCCAACTTTCTCTTTTCTCTCTTTTATTCTGCTCGCCTAATTTTCGAGCCACTTTTCCCCTTTCTTTCTGTCCCTTCGGTTTTTAGAGCGGTTATTATGCCGCAATCCCTTCGGTTTTTAGAGCAGTTATTATGCCACAGTCCCTTTGGTTTCTAGAGCGGTTGTTATGCCGCAGTCCCTTCGGCTTTTTGAGCGGTTATTATGCCACAGTCCCTTTGGTTTTTAGAAGGGTTATTATGCCGTAGTCCCTTCGGTTTTTAGAGCGGTTTTTATGCCGTGGTCGCTTCGTTTTTAGAGCAGTTGTTATGCTGTAGTTCCTTCGTTTTTAGAGCGGTTGTTATGTCGTAGTCCTTTTGATTTATGAGTGGTCATAGTACCATATTGCGAATGACGTTATCGTCATATGGAGAGTGGCTTTAACTGCCATATTGAGGGTGTAAATCTAGAACAGTTTTCTATAGTGCAGTGGAAGTCCGATACAGTGAATCTGGGCTGTTTTATCCTGGAGACTTCGTGGTTGATAGTCTGTCTTGCACAATTTGGGCAGTGTCGCAAAACGTCTTAAAGAGAACGACCTAGTCCGCGACTCAACCTAGTAATATCTCCGGTGGCATAAATTGTGATTTTAAACAGTTTTTCGAAACTCAAAAATAACAATTTTAAGACGTTTTAAAGTTCTATTGATGGTCTTCTTTCTATCAGAGGTACTTTTGCATCTGCTTCAAAGTCCCTAAAAACAGTTGGAAAGACAATGTTATCCACCTTGATAAGAACATCTTCAATCTTGCCTTGCAGGGATAGATGGATTGTGAGCAAGTCGCATGGTTATTATTGAGGGCCTAGAAGCCCTAATACCTATCCTATTGATGCTAGCCCCTAAATCACAGAAGGCTTTTCTATAATAAGTAATTGCAATGGAAAAAGTAATGGGGAAACTTCCTTGGGCCTTTCAAATTAGGTGGGAGTGTGTTTCGCAACAATTGACTGCATTCCTTTGTCATGGCTATATTTTTGAAGTCTTCTAGACTTTTTCTTTTAACCAAAACGTTTTTCATTAATTTGGTTTAGTTCGGCATCTACTGAATTGCTTCCATCAATGGATCATTGATGTGAAGTTACTTTAAGTATTTCCAATAATTTGTCGAATCGTTCTCTTGTTTTTATTTCATTCACCTCTTGGAAAACAGAAGTGAAAATCTTTCCTGAACAAATTTGGGTTTGTCCTTTTGTCTCATTGAAGTGTTTGGTGTCTCATATGCATCTATTGAGATAGGACCGCTAGTTCTTAACATTTGACGTTACATTGCAAAAACTTCAAAAAAATTTGTACACCGTAGCACATCTGTTATGTACGGTGAGAATTACAATACAAACATATAAAACATATAGAATAAGGATAAAAGACACCCAAGCAACATACAAAATTATTTTATCTCTTATCAATAATTATTAGCGTTCAATTTGATTAACTTATAATCAAGCACATATATCACACAATGTCAATAGATAAACAATCATAGAACAACAATGCACATATAACAGATATCCTATTGACTCCACTAATGCAATTACACATAGGATGCAATGCTACCTACACTACCCGAAAAACGCATTTTACAGCGCTTTTTTTAAGCCATTTACAACGCTTTTTCAAAAAAATAAGCGTTGTAGTATCTAGCGCTGTAAAAAGATACAACAGCGCTCTTTAAAATAAAAAAAGCATTGTGAAATAGGTGGATATATTGCGCGCTTGTTATACTCGTTTTACAGCGCTTTTTTGAAAAGCGATGTTAATACCTTCTAAAATGGGTGTATTCTTATGCACGTTTTACAGCGCTTTTTCAAAAAAGCGCTGTAATAGGTGCATTCTTATGCACTTTTTACAGTGCTTTTTCAAAAAAAGCGTTGTAATAGATGCATTATTATGCACATTTTACAGCGCATAAGAATGCACCTATTACAGCACTTTTTAAAAAATGCTATAAATGGAATTTTTAAAATAATGCTTGTCTGAGGTATTTTATGGCATTTTTTTAAGAAAGTGTTGTTTTTTAATCTTTTTCCAAAATTATTTTCATCCAAAATCAGTTCACAATCACAGTTCACAATCATTTACATATTGACACAATCAGTTCACAACAACATAATTATATACCTTGCAGAATTTACAACAATTAGCACATAATTTACATTTACATTTTCATTTACATATTTACATATTTATATAACTTGTAGAATTTACAACAATCAGCACAAAATCAACAATCAGTTCACAACAACAGAATTTACATTTACATATTTACATATCGATACAATCAGCACAGAACTATATGCATTGATATATATATATATATATATATATATATATATATATATATATTTAACTAATTATTTGGAAGAAAAAAAATCCAAAAATAGGTATTTTACTAAGTATTTAGCATTTTACAGAACTAAACTTATATTGTAATTTAACAAATTTAACTTGAACTGAACATAAACTTGTAATTTTACAGCGCTTTTTTCAATAAGCGCTATAAAAAGCCTTTAAACAAAAAATAAGGAGGTCACATAACGCTTGCACATAATAAAACAAAGATGCTTTTAAAGCACTTGTTGAAAAAGTATTGTAAAAGGCGTTTAATAAAAAAAATAAGGAGGTCTTTTACAGCGCTTGCTCTATAAGCGCTGTAAAATGGTCACATAGCTTGCACATAATAAATCAAAGAGGTGTTTTAAAGCGCTTGTTGAAAAAGCGTTGTAAAAGGCGTTTAAGAAAAAAAAAATAAGGAGGTCTTTTAAAGCGCTGTAAAATGGTCACATAGCTTGCACATAATAAAACAAATAGGTCTTTTAAAGCGCTTGTTGAAAAAGTATTGTAAAAGGCTTTTAATAAAAAAAAATAACGAGCTCTTTTAAAGCGCTTTTTGGAAAAGTGCTGTAAAAGCCTTTTAAAAAAATAAAATAAGGAGGTCTTTTACAGCGCTTTTCGACAAGCGTTTTAAAAGGCTTCTAAAAAAGCGCTGTAATAGACTTTTAAAAAATACAATAAGGAGGTCTTTTACAGCGTTTTTTAAAAAATGCACTGTAATAAGGTTTTGTATATAACAATAAACCGCTTCAGTTTCCTCTTCATTACGTAAACTTTCTACGCTTCAGTTTCCTCCTCCTCTTATTGTCCTTTTCATTGCGAACCCTACTGTCCCTACGAACCATATTGTCAACCATCTCCATTGCAAACCATCTCCATCTTTGTTACTAACCCTACAAACCTTCTCATTGAAATACGTAACCCTCATTACGTATTTATGCGAACCCTACTCTGTCATACGAAACATTAGTATTTCTGCGCACTTCTCTCGCTGTTCCTTCTTAAACGAAACCGTAACCCTACGAACCCTATGTATTTCTTCGCACTCTTCAGGTATTGTATTTATTAATTTTTTGTTGTCACTAAAATGCATGTTGAACTTATACTGCTACGTACTTAGACTACTGCATGTTGAACTTGTTGAAGTGATACTGAACTGCATGTTGAACTTGTTGTAGATAAATGAATTCCATCAAGGATTTGGATCGTCAAAATGAGGAAGTTGTCACCACTAAGACTTATGAAAATGAAGTTAAACGTGGTGCAACCATTATGCAAAATGTCATAAAAGCAAAAAGTAATGGCATAAAATTTGAGGTATACTTTGTTTGCTGTTTATTTTTTATCTTTTTTGAAAGCATGTACTTACTATATGAGTTTATTAGGTGGGATGGAATGAAAATGGCCAGCCAATTGAGCCCAACAGTTCCATGTTTGTAAGTTATATTGGTGTTATTGTTCGTCAAAATATCCCTATTACAATTGACGATTTGAGAGATAAGGCATTGAAGGATGCAAAAGATATACTGTGGACTGATATACAAGTAACTTTTTTACTCCACTTTTTTGTTACTTATAATTTTTTCCATTGAAATACTTTACTCAAACTATATCTTTATTTGGTTTGCAGACTGCTTTTGATGTTGACGAGGTGAGAAAGACTTACGTGCTTAGAGTTGCCGGAAAAATACACCGGGGATTTTGATCTCATATCTCAAACTGCTATCTAAGAGATCGTGATGGAAATATGAATGTCGAAGTTTCAAAAATATATAAACACTATATATCAAATGACGAATGGAGCCATTTGTAGCAAAACGTCCAGACCCCGCATTTGTGGTAAGTGATTAATTTATTAGCATTTGTGTTTTATTATTCATATTCATAGCGTATTGTCAATTATTACACGATTGTTATTTTTTTTATATAGAGTATAAGTACGGCAAATCGTGAGAGGGCCAAAAATCCAACGCATCCATACAAAAAATCTCGTATGGGATATGCACGTTTAGAGCAAAAAATTGTAAGTAATTAAACATCACTTTTATATAATGTGGTACATTATAAACTATAGTTTCTAACTAATATTTTGTTTATGATCTTAACGAATAGCTACAAGTGACCAAATCCAATCAACCATTGGGTCGTCATATTTTGTAAATAAAGATGAAGTTGTTGATACTAAAAATGTGTTGGAACCAAGTTGATTTTACAGTTAGAGTTTTGATGTTAACAAAAGTATTTCATGAGAACAATATATTTGACTTCCAAAAGTGTGAAAGAAGATTCATGTTTCTGAAGAAAATCTAAAACAAGATTTGATTCAATTTTATAACTGAAGAAAATCTTAAATAAGATTTGATTCAAAATTATAATTGATGAAAAACTAAAAGAAGATTTGATTCAAATTTATAATTGAAGAAAATCTTAAATAAGATTTGATTCAAAATTGTAATTGATGAAAATCTAAAATAAGATTTGATTCAAATTTATAATTGAAGAAAATCTTTGACCAAATTGAAAAGAAAATATGGTCAAGATTTGAAAAAGATTTGAACAATATTTGAAGAAGATTTGAACAACATTTAATTGAAGATTTGAAGAATATTTGATCAACATTTAATGAAGATTTGAAGAGTATTTGATCTACATTTAATGAAGATTTGAAGAAGATTTGATCAACATTTTAACGAAGATTTGAAGAATATTTGATCAACATTTAATGAAGATTTGAAGAATATTTGATTTGAAGAATTTACAAAGTCAATCTACACAAAATAGGAACAGAATCATTCTGAAGAATTTACAAAGTTAATCTACACAAAATAGGAACAAAATCAATTTGAAGAATTTACAAACTCAATCTAAACAAGATACAATTCAGAATTAAATAAGGACTAAATTGAAGACCAAATTTTCACTATAAATAGACACTCATGGCTAAAGGAGAAAAGCATCAAAAAACAGAAAAGAGTAGAAGAACTCAAGCTCAAGAATCCAAATTCATCTTAGAGTTCAAAGAGAGAAACACTTGTTCGAATGAGAAATATTTTTTGCGTGTTCTTTTCTTAAAGTGTGAGAGTTATTATTATTATCAGCTTTGCTAGAAGCAACTACTCAAGTTTCAACCTCTTGTATCCAAACTAATAGTGGTTCAGTTCCTTCTTCAATCTGAGGTTGTCAGGTTGTTACGAGAAGACTTGGGTTGTAGGGTCAAGGTGGTTACACTGAGACATTAGTAGATCCAAAAATAATGTCATCAACATAAATTTGAATAATAAGAATATTATCTCCTATTGATTTTCTAAAAAGTGTAGTATCTACTTGTCCTCTTTCAAAGTTATTTTTAAGCAATAAGTTACTAAGTCTATCATACCACGCCCTAGGTGCTTGTTTTAGACCATACAAGGACTTCCTAAGTTTAAAAACATGATTTGGAAATTCAAAACTTTCAAAACCTGGGGGTTTTATAACATATACTTCTTCACTTATAAAACCATTTAGAAAAGCACTTTTAACATCCATTTGAAATAATGTAATGGTATTATTTGCAGCAAAAGAAAGTAGGTTACGAATAGCTTCTAACCTGGCCACTAGAGAAAATGTCTCAGTGTAATCAATGCCCTCTTGCTGACTGTAGCCTTGTGCGACAAGTCTTGCCTTATTTCTGATCACTTCACCTTTTTCATTTAGCTTGTTCCTGAAAACCCACTTGGTTCCAATAATGTTCTTCTTTGGTCTAGGTACTAGATCCCAAACATCATTTCTCTTAAATTCTTGAGAACCTGCAAAATACTTATCTAGCTTTGATTTTTATGATCAAGCTTCTTGTTATCACCGTAAACATAATATTAGACAATAATTAAATTTAAAGAAAGATATCACCTATATGTTAACAATTTCAGTTTCACTATGAAAACCCTCTTAGTTCTTCTTTTCATTGAAGGTTTTCGTATGAGAAGTTGGTGTGCATGCCAAATTGTCAGATAGATTTTCATTCTTGTCTCCGCATAAGCTTTCAATGTGCAAACTCGATCTAGTTAATGTAAAGAAGTATGTTGTAGATATCCTATTGGGAAATAAAGAGAAGGATAAGTTATTCCTTGCACCATATAATTTAGGGTAATTATATATTCTTTATTTATATTTTTTTAATTTATGAGATCTTAATTTATTAGTTGTGTAAACAAAATTGCCAACCAAATTTTTTGTTGTTGTAGGGCACATTAGATGCTATTTGCAATCAATGCGACCTCTGAAGTTATATACTATTTAGATCCCTTGCACGACCATTATAACAATCACTCGGATATATAGACTATCTTCGACACGCAAGTAATATTCATTTATTTCTTACATATATATATAAATAATGTGTTTGTTAATGCTATAATAATCACATTTATTTATTCGATAGTGTTTTACAAGTTTTCCGAGCTCAAAGGGGTGCTATAGTACTGTCGAAGCAAAAGTCAAATAACATCACATGGATTCCAATAAAGGTTTGAAATATATGCCTTTAAAATTTCCTTTACAATCAAAGTACAAATATTTATTGACTTATATGTTTTATTTTATAGTGCCCTCGTTAAACTAACAACATAGATTGTGGGAACACTATATTGCGATTCATGAAGGAAATTGTTGATATGAATCAAACTATAATCCCAGAAACGGTACGGTATTTTCATTATTTGATTTTCATATATAAACTATGTATATATTTGATTCTAACTTATTTATGTTCAAATTTTATATCACACAGTACTTTGACAATTCCAGTCCAACATATTGTGAAAGCGATCTAACTGAAATAAAGGAAGACTGGTGTCAGTATGTGATCGAAATGAAAATCATTTGATTTGCTGGGAAATTGGCATGCTACAAGGTTGTGAATATGTAAATGTAACATGATCAGCTCATATTGGGATGATCAGTTCAAGAAAAATTTCCAGTACTCAAACACTTAAATTACATGAACTTAGTATAAAACACTAAGATCAAGCTAAATATAAGCAGAATATAAGTATAAGCAAAAAATCAAATACAGTTCAAGCTAAATACTAAAATGCTCAATTCTGGTAGATCAAACAATTAAATTACATGAACTCAATTCAGATTACCTGGCTTATATAAAACAATTAACACATTAAGATGTCCTTCTTCTTTTCCTGGTGGGATTCACATTTGTTTGTCTATCTACGATACGTAACGATGGATTAATCCAAATTTCCTCATCATGATCATCTCTAAGATATAAACCATCATCAGTTGAATCAATTTCATGTGGTTGTGATGTTGCAAAGAAAATATCATTACCAACATCTTCATCATTATTGTTATCATCACTTATTTTATTGGTCGATAGGACAACAGACCATTTATCATCGGCAGGATCAGTGACATAAAACACTTGTTGAGCTTGCGACGCTAAAATAAAAGGCTCATCTTTGTATCCCACCCTATTAAAATCGACAAGCAAGAACCCTGACTCATCAATCTGAACGCCATTATTATTATCGATCCACTTGCAACCAAATATGGGAACACGAAACATTGTGTAGTCTAACTCCCATATGCGCTCGGTAACCCCAAAATATGATAGATTTGCATATATTGGGTTTTTGTCTTTTTCACTTGAGATATGCATCGCTTCAGCTACGAGAGTGACTCCGCTATTTTGCATAGTGGTTTGATCATCTTGTTCTTTGGTATAAAATGTGTAGTCGTTAATTACATAACCGGTGTAAGAAAAGACATGTAAACTCGGACCATTTGCTAGCCACCCCAATCTCTGTGAAATTGATCCAGGGTCTATATCAAACTTTGACTTTATGTGATTTTTTAACCATGTTATAAAACTTCGATTGCGCTCTCGAGTTATCCAATTTTGATTCCTATTCATGTTCAAAATAGATAATTGATCCATGTGTATTGTAGCATAAGGTTGAACCTCATCATCGTTGTGCAGAACATACAATTGTACCTGCTCCCATTCTGTTCTTGATATAGTCATTTGTCTCTTTCCAATTATCCCTTCTCCTGATATTCTTCCCGAATGACGAGACATGGGAGGCCCTATGGATTCAACATTAGACAGATATTCAGTACAAAATTCAGCAGCTTCTTCGACAATGTAGCGTTCAACAATACAACCTTCTGGTCGACTTCTACTTTTTATGTACCCTTTTAATATTTTCATATATCGTTCGATCGGATACATCTATCTCATATAAGCTGGCCCACAAAGTTGTGTCTCCTTAACAAGATGAACAGTAAGGTGAACCCTTATATCAAAAAACGAGGGTGGGAAATACATTTCAAGCTCACACAAAGTAACAACAATTTCCCTCTGCAATGTTGGTAATTTCTGAGGATCGATCACTTCACTACAGATTTCCTTGAAGAAGAAACATAATTTAGTTATGGCTCGTCGAACTTCTTCAGGTAAAATGGAACGTATACCTATTGGTAGCAAATGCTCCATTAGAATATGACAATCACGGGTCTTCAAACCTTTTAACTTAAGGTCTTTCATTCAAACTAAATTTTTAATGTTTGAAGAGTATCCTTCTAGAACTTTAACTTCGTGTAGAAATTTATACAAAACAATTTTTTCCTTTCTAGATAGAGTATGAGCGGCTGGAGGTAGATATGTGCGATTTCCTTTCTTTACGGGACCCAATTCATTTCTTATTCCCATATCGACCATGTCCAATCTTGCATTGATGCCATCCTTAGACTTTCCTGGAACATTGAGTAACGTACCAATAACACTATCAAATACATTTTTTTTTCAATATGCACCATATCGAGGAAATGTTTTATATAAATTCAAAGAAAATTGACTTTTTCTTCCACCCAGTTTTGACCAGTTCTCTCGCAAAAGGTTTGCCAAATTTATTGGTCAAACCTTGTACTTTTTCAAGTATTTGGTATCCAGTCGGTACTAAAGGAGCTCTATCTTCCTCTGATTTTCCATTGAATGCATTTCTCCACCCACGATATTGATAACTATAAGCTAAAAATCTACGATGTCCAAGAAATACATTCTTCTTACAATGTTTCAACCACATCCAATTTGTACTCTCTTCACATATAGGACATGCACACTAACCTTTAATGCTATATCCTGATAAATTACCATATGCTGGAAAATCATTAATTGTGTCGAACAACATAGCCCTCAAATCGAAACATTCTTTCTTTTACCCATCATAAACTTCCACACATGTCTCCCACATAATTTTTAAATCTTCAATTAAAGGAGCCAAGTATACGTCGATATCATTCCCCGGTTGTTTGGGTCCAGAAATTAACAGAGACAATATCATAAACTTACGCTTCATACATAATCGTGGAGGTAGGTTATAAATCAACAAAATCACAGGGCACGTGCTGTGTGAGATGCTTTGAAGACCATGTGGATTCATTCCATCAGTAGAAAGTGCAAGTCGTAACTTTCCATCTCTAATTTTTTCATCTACATGCCATGTCAAGTATTTTGAATCTTCTTCACTGCAATACATGCGCCTAAATCTTGGTATTATAGGAAAATACCACATGACTTTTGCTAGAGTAGATTATTTCTTCTTATATTGAGAGACATTGCATTTCGGACACGCCTTTAGTAATTCATATTCGTTTCAAAATAAAATGCAATCGTTAGGACACACATGAATCCTTTCGTAACTCATGCCAATAGAGCACAAAATTCGTTTAGTCTCGTAGGTTCGATTGGAAAGTTCATTATCATCTGGAAACATATCTTTTAAGAGTGTTAATAATTATGTGAAGCTTTTATTAGACCATCCATTACTCGCTTTTAAGTTGTACAACTTTAATATCGCCGACAGTCTTGTGAATTTAATACAACCATTATATAATGGTTTCTCTGCATCACTCAACAAGCTCTCAAACATTTTAGGATAATCCTGAAGATCTTCTTCAACTGCTTTTGCAATCTCCTCAACTTGGTCCAGCTCACATGTATCTGTGTCGAAATCAGCTGAAGCATATGTCGAACCATTCTCAAAATTAATGTTTCCTTTTTTTTTTTCTCACCATGTCTTATCCAACATGTATAGCTTTGATCAATTCCATGCCATACTAAATGTCCTTCCAATTCATCTACTATAACGCATTTTCCAAAACAACATTTTAAACATGGACAAACGACTCTATTTGGATCTTTTGCATTCTTTACTACAAACTCAACAATTTCCTTCACTCCATTTTCATTCTCTTTTGACAATCGATTGGCAGACATCCATTTCCGGTCCATTTTATATGACCTATATAAATGTAGTTACACAAATAATAAGCTATTGATAACATTATACCAATCTATAGTACACATATCTAATATTGGAAAATGGAAACCAAGGTCCAAGTCTGATTTCAAAAAAGAACAGATCAAAAAATTTCAAAAAAGAATAGATTTTATATGATTTATTATATGTAACAATTTATCAGTTTTAGTGACAACAAAAAATTAATAAATACAATACCTAAAACAACGTATCCAATTTGTTTTAAAGGAGGAGCAGTAGATAGGTGCACAATAGAGGAAAAGGAGGGTTCGCAGAGTATAGGAGATGAGGGTTCGTAGGGTTAGGACAACGTATTAAATTTGTTTTAAATTTGTTTTTATTTATTTAAAGTGAATGATTTTACAACACTTGTATGAAAAGCGCTCTAATAGGTCCTTTAATTATGTGAAAGTGCATGGCTTTTACAGCGCTTGTATAAAAAGCGCTCTAATAGGTCATTTAATTATATGAAAGCACATGTATTTTACAGCGCTTTTACAAAAAGCGCTTTAAAAGCTATGTAACATAAGGTGGGACTACATTTTACACCGCTTGTGGTTAAAGCGCTAAAAAAGCGTTGTAAAAGCTATGTGAGAGCGCTTCAATATACAACGCTTTTTTAAAAAGCGTTGTAAAAGAGTTGTAAACATATGTGCAACCGCTATGTGACCCTATATGACCCTACAACGGCGCTTTTTCCACAGTGCTTGTCAAAAAAGCGTTGTTGTATCCTCCGTTATTTTTAAAATATTATACAACAGCGCTTGTATTTAATAAGCGCTGTAAAAGACGCGCGTGAAAATGTCATTTTTTAGCGTAATGCTAATCACCAACTAACTTCAACACATGTATTCAACTACTTTGGGTCAGTGCAAGCAGAGAAGCCGCTTCTTGCCCAACAAACTAGAGAGTTTAGTTGATAAGGATTGAGTATACAACTGAAAGATCTCAGCAATATTGATCTCTCCTTTCATGTAAAATCTTCCTACTAACATCCCCCAAAGACCTCAATGTGGTCGTCTCCTCTAATTTTATCTCAACACTAACACTGACATGCCCTTATTATGCTCTAACTGTATCTCGACACTAACCCTCGTCAATTGGCCCATACAGCGACGTAAGTGCATTTACAACAGCCTTACTTATCAACAACATCCTCATCAAACAAAACTCAGCTCATATTTCGATTTGAGTTGATTTACAACATAACAACTTATCAACAACTACCATTAGAACACATCTAGTCCATATTGTGACTCGTATGTCATAATGGTTAAATTTATCATCAACACCATCAACAAATGTATCATAAAAACATAGATACATCATGCATCATCAATAACATGACATTCATGTTATCATTTATCATCATTAGAAACTATTCTAATACGTTGACTTATGAGTCATATACTACTATTCGTTAATGATTATCTTTACACATCATCTTCAGTAATTCAACAAGTTACTATTCATCACTATATAATTAAATAACCGTTATTATTAATTATTTAATATTTACTAATATCTTATAACTTCAACACTCTTACCGTAAGATCATTAATAATGTTTCGCTTTTGTCATAACTACTTACAAAGTCACCTACATGATTGGTTAAGATTTGTCAAGCGTGTAAAACATTTTACACTGACAACGCATACAAATTAAACTCGTAAACTAATATTACTTAAACTCTCACCCACTAATTAATTAATTATTTATAATTGTAATCTAATTACTAATCTTAGAGCTAATTAATTAATTATTTTATAATTGTAATCTAATTAATTAATTGTTTTACTAAATTACCATCAAACATCATCATGGATTACCTAATTTGTTGTGAAACTCATAGCTTAAAGCTTGTAAAATTGTAGAATTGATTAAGAAAGAAATCGAAAATGAACACAATGAATTTAGTAACCCAGTTTAGTACCAATTAGATTGATATCTACATTTGGAGGACATGGGATGAGAGATAAATACAAGAAAGAGGTTTGAATTGTATATTTAAGGTTTTAAAAACTTTTAAGATGAATGATAGAATATTAAACGTGATAAATCAAAAACAAGTAGAACGATAAAGAAAGGAAATACAAGGTAGCTACGTTTAGTCCTTTAACTGTGAAGGATTTAATCCACTAATCACAAAAAATAGCGCACGCCCATTGAACCCCTTTTAGTCAAACAGAATGTGTTGAAGTCTTCTCAACGATCTAGCTTGGTACAATCAAGCTGTTGAAGGAAGCAACCACTACTTTACTAAGTTACAAAAAATGTTTAAGGCGGTTTTATAAAAACCATCACACTAAAATGTTTACAAAAAATTCCTCATGTAAACTATGTTTTTTAGCACTTAGAGCTAATACAAAACTTGTCCAAATTCATGTTCATAATTGATTCAACATATCTTGATAGAAGCAGCATTAAGGATGTCATGTATTTCTTCAGGTTGAGGATAAATCCAACTTTGATGAGCAGAGAATATTGGAATGTTGACTTCTTCAAAGTTATGGACTCAAATGTTTGACTTTATAAAGTTGACCTTTTTTATTAGAACATTGATTTTATTAGAGTGTTGCCTTGAAGCGCTGACCATGTGGTAAATTGGTTTATCAAATTTATCAGATGCAGAATCATTAAGGTGAGCATGTAATCAGATTCAACAGAAATGCGTTGAGAGTACGTTTACAGAGTCATACACAAACTTAACATATTCTTCAAAGCATTGCCTTGATTTCCTTGTTTGCCTTTTCTTTTCATTGGAGGATGTTGCATAAAAACTTTAAAGTTCATGACAAGGATATGGACATTTAAATAAATTTATTAGCGCAGTAAATTATTCCCACAAAATAATTTTTGTTATCATCAAAACAATTAAAAGTCGTTGTTCTTCAAACCAAATTGGTTCTAATAATCTCCCTTTTTTGATGATGACAAACAACTATTTTGTGAACAATTTTTCTTTTTAATAATATAATGTATGCAAGACTATTAGAGCTCCCCCTTACTATTAGCAAGTTTAAAAGAAAGAAAATGATATGTAGTATTCTGACATATACTCCACTTTTGTCATGAGAGAAAAAGAATTAAACGTTAATACACCATTTTCACAAAGATTGTTAAGAGTATAAAAGATAGAACAAAAACACGTACACATAAGCCAAAAATAAAAATTGGTAAACTAAGCGTTAGGATTGGTCAATCTAGCTAAGATCAGTTCTAAGGTATTCTAAAGAGATTCCTAATTCTTGGCTTTTTGTTCCATAAACGCCTCAGTTTTAGCTTTTAGTCAATCAAAATCTTTTTTCTATACAAACTGAGTGGGGTCCAACGCAGAAAAAGCTTCATACACTCTATAGATCCTAGTGCAAAAATAATAGGAATGTCCAATAGAGGTATCGCTACATGTGGAATGATGACAGGAAACTGAAATGGTGCCAAGTTTAATGGTGGGAAGAAAAGATGGAATGAAAGGGGATAGCTCTAAGGGTATGGAAGTGTCAAGTTCAGATTAAGGTTGGGTTGATTTGGAAGCAAGTAAGTCAACTAAGCATGTTTTATAGACTGCCCTCTCAATTGCTATATGGATAGAATCCACAAGCAAAGGTGAGTGAGGGTTAGATGTAGGTGGTGAGGTTTGACTAGTTGTATGTTTAGGTGTTTATGGAATGTTAGTGTATGAAGGTGAAGGTGTGGAGGTGGGAAATTCGGTACAAAAGGGATAGAGGTTTAATCTATATTTAAGCGCTACAAGACTTTCAGCTATGGTGGCCCCAAATATCTCATATGAGGAATATATATCTAAATCAGAACTAGAGAAAACAATAAAGTTTTAAGAGGTTGATTTGTTTGAGGGTTCAAAGGGGGTTGCACTAGAAGTTTGGTGTTTACTGAAGAGTTCATATAGTATTTTTGTAGTTTGAGGTTCAATTATTTCATTACCTTGTTGGTGTTTCCATCATCATATTTTGCGTCTATCACAAAACTCACCTTAACCTCTATTTTTCTTTTCTTTTCAAACTCTTGAGATGCTATTTGTAGAGGGAATCAAACAAGAGGCGTCTCTTGACCCAATTGGTACATCCTGATGTTCTCATGAATAACCTCTTTATTGTCTTCTTCAAAGATTGGAGCATAGGAGTCTCCTACCACGACGGGCATGTCTTGAGTTCCACTAGAATGTCCTATGAACCTTTTAACTTCATTGTTTGGTTTTATGCAGTCTTTGGCAGCAATGAGCTTCATTCTTATGATATCATAGATATTACACTAGTGCAGATAAGGATACCTAGTGCTCCTCCTTAGCTTCTTCTCCTACTTCCTCTAGTGTTTTAATGAGGGGAGTCCTCAACAGCACGGTTGTGATAGGTCTTGAATAAGGAATTGTCTTGATCTTTCCCGATCTAGAACTGGTCATATAGGACCTCATGTGCTCAAGTACCGAGTTTGGCAGATTGGTTTGATATTTTGAGAGATATTCCACATCAAACCCTTGTGGTCTTTGTCGACTAGGTCAACAGAGCCACCTTTAGGTATCATGCATCCAATCTAACATTTATTCTCTGATGATTGGACGAAGGCAAAAGAAACTAAGACTTCACTTTAGCATAACAACGTATGTTTGGTGACACGCACCCTTGTTGTCGCAAGCTTCAGTTGACTTTGGAATGAGAGCAACATAGTGTTGGAACCAAGTTGATTATATACTTTGAGTTTTGATGTTAACAAAAGTATTTTATGAGAAGAAAATAATATTCGTATTTTTGAAGAAAGTCAAAAATAATATTTGACTCAAATTTATAATTGAAGAAAATCTTTGACCAAGTTGAAAACAAGATATGATCAAAATACTTTTGAAGAATATTTGATCAAGATTTATCACAAGAAGATATGAATTATTTACAAGATGATTTGATCAAGATTTATCTACAAGAAGATATGAATTATTTACAAGATTTGATCAAGATTAATCACAAGAAGATATGAATTATTTAGAAGAAGATCAAGAATTAATTACAAGAAGAAACACTAACAAGAAGATGAATTTATTATTTGCAAAGAAATTATTTAGATTTTGACAAAGGAAAAAATAGTGAATTGGACTTAGTCTTATTCCTACTTGTGAAAGTTCAATGACCTGTCCAACACTATGTTCCCGCCCAAATCAAAGCAAGCAATAGGAAGGAAGTTTCATATAGAGTATTTTCAAAAGTAATCTTAAAAATAATATAAAGAGTATCAATCTAAAGAATTTACAAACTCAATCTTATCAAAATTTGAATAGTATCAATCTGAAGAATTTACAAACTCAATCTTAACAGAATACGAACATAATCAATCTATAAGAATTGCTCATATTGGATTCAGAAATCAAGAATTGGTTAAAGAATATATTATCAAAAAGCATCTTATTCATAATTATTTTTGAACAAGATCATTGTTGACCAAGCTAGGAATGAAGATACAATTTAGAATTAAACAATGACTAAATTGAAGCCCTAATTTTATCTATAAATAAATACTTAAGGCTGTAGAATAAGATCATCGAAAAATCAAAAAAGAGTAGAAGAACTCAAGCTCAAAATTCCAAATCATCTTAGAGTTCAAAGAGAGAAACACTTATTCAAATGAGAAATATTTTTCAAGTGTTGTTCTTAAAGTGTGATAGTCATTGTTATAATAAGCCTGTTAGAAGCAATTACTCAAGTTCCAAACCTTTGTATTCAAACCTAATAGTGGTGTTAGTGTGCCTTCAACAATATGGGATTGTTAGATTGTTTGGAGACGACTTGGCTGGTAGAGTTAAGGTGTGTGCGTGCCTCAAAAGTTTTGGGTTGTCAGGTTGTTTTTGAAGACTGACTTGGAGGGTCAGGTGCTTTGTAATTCAAGTTGTTGAATTAGCGGATTAAATCCTTGTGAGTGAAGCGACTGGATGTAGCCAAGTTAGTGGTGAACTAGGATAAATTACTTGTGTCATTTTATTCCAACACTCCTTAGTTTTTTTTATTGCTTCTACTCCAAGTAAATCATCAAGTCTGAACCAGTTTAATCAAATAATTAAAAAGTTATCAACTTAGTCAAACACAATTCAACCCTTATTCTCGTGTTTGCACCTTCAATTGGCATAAGTGTTCGGTCTCAAGGACACCTTCAATTCAACTCCGTTCTCGTGTTTCCTCAACATGTCTGGATTTAGTGAAGAAGTTGTTGGAGGAAACATCAACTGACCACCTATGTTTGATGGAGAACACTTGGATTAATAGAAGGATAGGCTAAGAAGTTTCATTATTTCACAAGATCCTGAACTTTGGGACTTGGTGGAAGATGGTTATATTACTCCAAAGAATACTGATGGTATTGAGATTCCAAGAAAAGAGATGTACAAGATGCGGATCAGAAGAAGATTTATAAAATGCATCATAAGTCTAGAATATTCATGATAAATGGAATCACTTTCATGGAGTTTGACAAGTGCACCAACAAGGAGACAACAAAATTGTGATAGTCTAATTCTGACCTATGAAGGAAGCAAACAAGTTTATGAAGCAAAGACAACCCTTCTAGTAAAAAAGTATGAGTTGTTCAGGGTAGAAGAAGATGAAGACATTGAAACAATGTTTTCTAGATTCAAGACTCTAGTCTCAGGATTAATGATACTTGAAAAGAGTTATAGTACTGCTGATCATGTGAAGAAGATACTAAGAAGTCTGGTAAGCAGGTGGAGACCTAAGATCACTACCATTCAAGAAGCAAAGGATTTCAATACTCACTACAAGAAAACACTGATTTTGTGGCCAACTTATAAAATATTTTGTCGCTGAAAAAAGCCCTCACAAATACTAAAATTCAAATTTGTTGTTATTTGTGGTGGAAAAAACCCTCGCAATGGATTTGAATTTCAGCAGAATTTTGTGAGGGCAAAAGCCCTCACAAAATTACACCGTTGGGCCTTTGTGAGGGCTTAGGCCGCCACAAAATCACACATTTGTGAGGGCAAACGCCGCCACAAAGTCACTCGTTTGTGACTGCAAATGCCGCCACAAAGCACTCGTTTGTGATTATAAAAGCCGCCACAAATGGCGTAGCGTACCGTTGGCATTTATGGCTGCATAGGCCGCCACAAAGTCCGCTTATCTGGCTGCAAAGGCCGCCAAAAAAGCCCGCATTACCGTTGGCATTAGTGGCCGCTTTGGCCGCCACAAAGGCCCAATTTTGTGGCTGCTTTGGTCGCCACAAAGTGTCATTGTTCTCTTATAAATATAACCCTTCCTCTCATTTTTCATTTCTACATTCTCTCTAAATTTTCTCTCCACCTTCTCTCTACAAATATTTTTTCTCCAACGTTTCTCTTTTAGTTGTTAAATTTCGGTAAGTTTTTATTTTATATTTTATTTTTTAATGTTATTTTTTATTTGAAGTTATTTTTTTAATGAATATTATTTAATTTTCTTTTTACAGTGGTGCTATTGTGGTGATTGCGAATAGTTGTTACTTGTTTGTAAGCGACAACTCAAACATTACTCGGCATCAAGTACGTAATGCATTTTAAATATGGATTATTGATTATATAATTATTATTGTTATATGGTTTTTTTAAATATTTTAAGACTTAATATTTTATTTTATTAATATATTATTTTTAAAATTAAGTATAATGTTATTTTTAAACTTTAATATTAGTAAGATTTTTTAAACAAATTACTGATAAAATATTTAAATTTAAAAATTTATACTCAAATTAAAATGTAGTAATTTTTTAATTGTTGATGAAGTGCTATTTTTTTTTATTATAGTTATAATTGGTATTATGATTTATTATGTTAGTAAAATATAATTATATTAAGAAATTGTAATTTTTTTAGCAACAAAATACTACTTATGAAAAACATGATTTATAATAATGATCTAATCATAAAATATTTAATATCATAAATATAAAATATTTTTATGTGATTTTTAAAATAAATAAAAAGTTCATCATTCGAAATGTTGGTATATTTGCCCAAAAAAAAATAGAAATTATGTTGCTTACATAATATATGATAATTTATATACTTGTAAATGCTCACTTAATTGATATATAAAGTTTGTTGTCCATATTATTTTAATTCATATATATATATATATATATATATATATATATATATATATATATATATATATAGTCTCTATTACGATTTTATTACATTATTTGTAAATGCTCGCTTAATTATAAAGTATGTCATAATTTATTATTTAGTAATTTTTAGATGTTAATAACAATATATATAATGCTTTTGAAAAATAAAGCAATTTATATACAAAACATATATACACACATTTCCACCTCCAAATTTCCAGCAGCAACAATAGGATCCTCCAAACTCCGCCTTCCAGCAACAACAATAACAACCAATGTTTCAGCAACAACAATATTTTAATAATTATCAGTATGTTCCGTCATTTTCACAGCAGCTTCCTCAACCTCAAGCAGATTCAACTCCATACCGACCAACTATGCCAACAGCTTTCTTGATCAGACCAGATTTAAATCAACCTCAACTAGCTATGGCTCCGTCGACTAGTGGTGGTGTACTTGAAGATGAATTTCAATTTCAAACCATGTTGTCTCCAACACCAATTAATAATACTTTTGAGGAACTTTTGTCGTCGGGTAATATTCCATCAAATAATGATGGAGGGAGTGGAGCTAAGGATCAGATCAATTACTATGATAATTGATGTATTTGAATAATATTTGCTATTTTTATTTTTGGTTTGTATGAATTCATGGTTTGTATGAATTTGCTATACATTATTATTTAATTATGGTATGTTTCATTTTTGGTTTGTATGACATAATTTATTAATTTTGGAATGTTTTATTTTGTTTGGTATATATAATTTAAATTTATAATTTTATATAGTTTATTAATATATAATATTTATTTTAAATTGAATATAATTTCAAATATAATTTATTTGGTTTGATATATATCATTTATTAATATATAATATTTATCTTTAATTTAAATTTTAAATTTTTAAATTATATTAATATTAATTTTTTTACATATAATATCATTTTTTTAATATTATTTTTAATAAAGTCACACATTTTTGCGGCTTAAGCCCCCACAAATAGGACAGTTTGTGGCAGCCAAAGCCCTCACAAATTGATTATTTTATGTCATGTCATCCTTTGTGGCGGCCTAAGCCCTCACAAAGGACAACTTTTGTGGCGGCCAAAGCCCTCACAAACGCTAACTGTTTTAAATTCGTAGTCCATTGTGGCAGCCTAAGCCCTCACAAATTTGTGGCGGACTTTTCCGTCACAATTTTGTGAGGGCTTAAGCCCTCACAAATGGTAACAAAAAAAAATGAATTTTGTAGCCATTTTTACCGCCACAAACCTTTGTGACTGGCTTATTTGTGGCTGCCAAAGGCAGCCACAAATTCTCCTGTTGTGGCTGCTTTTCT
Organism: Cicer chorassanicum; assembly: GCA_037974735.1. Lineage (NCBI taxonomy): Eukaryota > Viridiplantae > Streptophyta > Magnoliopsida > Fabales > Fabaceae > Cicer > Cicer chorassanicum. The sequence goes on along the minus strand of JBBPBP010000003.1, from coordinate 37,297,771 downwards.
CCCTTTGTGAGGGCATTTGTACCCCACAAATCTTTGTTTTTCGTGTAGTGACTCTTAAGTTGGAAGAATTAATCAGCTTTCTCAGATCACATGAAATTTGCAGAGGATGAGCCCAAGAAGAAGCAACCAACCTTGACTTTTAAATCCAAGTACAAGAAAGTTCTAAAGGCAACAGCGGAATTAGAGGATGATGATTTAGAGGATCGAAATAGAGACTCGGTGGAAGAGAAATTTGGCTTTCATATCCAGAAAAATTCAAAAGATATGGCACAAGAGAAAGAAGAAATTTCCCCAAAGATATTTCAGGAAGTCCAGTAGATGAAAATATGATAAATTAGACAAGAAAAGCATCATCTACTATGGATGCGATGAACCTGGACATATCAAGTTAGAATTTCCAAATCTAGAGAAAGGGAAACGTCAAGATGAAGAGAATGATGGCTACATGGGATGATTATGATGAATCCTATAATGATGAAGAGCAAGAAGATTTGGCTCTAATTGTTCATACCAACTCTACTTTTGGATCCAACACATATTCTGACTATGGAAGTGAATCAACAGATGAAGAAATTGAGGTATTTTCTGAATTCACTCGATCTGATTTAATTACTATTATAAACGACTTAAACAAAAATCACAAATTGTCTTTATAACTGAAAACACTTAGGAAAGAAAATGCAAACATAACTAAAGAAATTAATATTTTAAAGAATCAAAGTGTTGAAGTTAAAATAGAAGTTACAACTCTAAAAACTGATATTGTTGAACTTAAGGCTAAAAATCTAACTCTGAATAGTAATCATAGTTCAACATCAATTGAAAATACCACATGTAACTCTAATAAGCATGAAGAAGTATTTCAAGATTTTCTTGCTAATGGTATGGAAAGAAGCAAGTATGCTTCTATGATTTATGGAGTTAGTAGAAATGGTAAAAGAGGTCTAGGATTTGAAGAAACTGCAACTAAACCTAAACTTATTCCCTCTGATATCTTGTGTACTGTTTGTTCTAAGAAAGGTAACTCCAAATTATCTTTTCCCATGTTAAATACAAGGAAAGACAAGAAACCTTTCAAGACTAACAATCCAAAACCCAACCAAATTTGGGTACCTAAGAACAAAATTGTCTATGTTGCAGATGTCCTCAACAATCAAGTTAAAACACCAATCATGGTACAAGAACTAACATTGAGAAAATGAGGCACAATGACTTTGTGAGGAAAGCAAAAAGCCTAGATCATTTGTCAAGGTACAGTTGGTAATGGTACTTCCCCTTCTATTAAAGATGTCCTGTTTGTTAAAGGTTTTAAGCATAATTTATTAAGTATTAGTCAATTAAGTGATAATAATTATGATATTATATTTAATCAAAAAACATGAAAGGAAATTAGTCAAAAGGATGGATTTGTACTCTTTACAAGTTAAAGGCAAAACAACATTTATAAGATAAATCTATTTAGTCTAGAGAAACAAGTTGGATGCATAGGTGTGGACAGAGGTTTACAGTCATCCATTTTGAAGTTGCATTTATAAGATAAATCTGCTTAGTCTATAGAAACAAGAGGTTAAGTGTGTTATGTCAGTAAATGATGGGAAACTAATTTGGCACAAAAGGTTAGGTCATGCAAACCTTAGATTAATTTCAAAACTGAATAAATTTCAACTAGATGTCTATCTAAGCTTAGTTACAAAACTGAAATTATGTGTGAAGCTTGTCAAAATGGAAACAAACAAAGAACTCATTTACCTCTAAAAACTCAATCTCTACCTCAAAGCCCCTTGAGCTCTTACATATAGATATCTTTGGGTCGGTGAAAACAACCTCTTTAAGTGGAAAGAAATATGGCTTTGTTATAGTAGATGATTACACTAGGTGTACATGGGAAAAATTCTTAAGTAAGGATGAATCCCAAAAAGTGTTTATCACCTTTTGCAAATAAGTAATGAATGAAAAGGGTCTTAAGATTGTAACAATTAGAAGTGATAATGGAGGAGAATTTAAAAACAAGTTCATTGAAAGTTTTTGTGATGAGAATGGAATCTCTCACAATTTCTCCTCTCCTAGAACACCCCAACAAAATGGAGTTGTAGAAAGAAAGAATAGATCATTCGCAGAAACGGTCAGAACCATGTTAAATCAGATGAATGTTGTAAAATACTTTTGGGTTGAAGCAATTAACACTACATGTTATATTCAAAATAAAGTCTTAATTAGGTCTATATTGAATAAAACACCATATGAATTGTGGAAAGTTAAAAAGCCTAACATCTCTTACTTTGAACAATTTGGTTGTACTTGTTATATATTGAACACTAAAGATAACCTTGGTAAATTTGATTCTAAATCTCAAAAGTGTACCTTCATTGGATACTCTGGAAGATCTAAGGCTTATAGAGTGTTTAATAGGGAAACTCAGATTGTGGAAGAATCCATGCATGTTAAGTTTGATGACAAGCAACTTGACCTTGAAAAGCCAAAGCAAAATGATGATAATGCAGGTTTATCGGATCTAGAGGAAGCAGATGTAGACAAACCGAAAGAACCTGAAAAACAAATCAGAAGAAGATGACGAATCTTTAGAGGATGAATATGAAAAAGTTAGAAACAGTCAAGATAAGTTAGAAGGAAGATCTGGATGGAAGTATAAGTCATCTCATCCTGAAACTCTAACCATTGGAAGTGCAAGTGTCATTTAAGGGCCACATCATCACTAAAAGATACCACTTTTTTGGCTCACTCTTATCAATTGAGCCTACCTCTATTGATGAAGCATTGGCATATGATGGAAAATTTCTTTTGATGTGGCAGTCAATTTCTTTCTAGTTTAATTTCCATGAGCTTTTTGAAAAATTGAAGACCCAAAGGTAAAGAAGATCTTAGCAGTATTCTAAAAGCACTCAAGTTCTTAGTGGCCAGATGCATTCCATGCTCCATGTTTTCCATAATCCAAGTTTTGAGAATAGAAAGAACATTGCCCCATTGATTTAAGAATTCATTAGGATCTAGAGCCTAAACGTTCATATTTCTAATCTTGTTAATTTTAGCAGTTAAAGAGGTAATGAATGAGTCAAGGTTTGGGAAGCCAAAAGGAAAAGAAGGAATAAAAGGGGCTAGATCTAGGGGTATCGAAGTATTAGGTTCATATGGAGGTTTGGTGGAGTTAGAAACAAGTGATTTAATTTGAGGATGTTTCAGAGACTAAATCATTACCAACTTGTGTTATTATCTCATTGTTGTGTGAAGGTCAAATGTAGGTGTGGAACAGATGGGTGAGGTTTGACTAGTTGTTTAGGTAGGTGTTTGTGGAGGGTTAGTATGGGAAGGTGATGGTGTGGAGGTGGGAAATTCAATATTAAGGGGATAGGTATTTAATCTATATCTAAGGGTAGCAATACTTTCTACTATGGTTGCCTCAAACATCTCATCTGAGGTGTCCGTAAGTGAACCCTTTCTCTTTTCTTCTTAAACTCTTGAGATGCTCTTGGCAGAGGGAAGAAGACTTGAAGTATCTCTTGACCAGAGCGATACATCCTTAGATACTAATGAATGACCTCTTTATTATCTTCGTCAAAGATTGGTGCGTACGAATCTCCAACAAGAAAAGGAATGTCTTGAGAACTAGTAGATTATCGTAAAAGTCTCTTGACTTAAGTGCATGGTTTTGGTTAGTGCAAAAGTGGTTTCAGCTACAATCTTCAAGTTGATATTTTGATGATAATAAAACAAACAAATAAGAACAATTATCCCCTAACTATATTTGCTAAGTGTGTAGATTAAGTTAGAAGACAGAGAAGTATATTTGACTATCTATTTTAAGGTAGCATAAATTACGAATACGTTAGAGATTATAATCTAAGCATTTTTAACACAAATAATATTATCACCTAATAAACAAGTAATTATTTTTACTAATAGAACACGTCATAAAAAAGCAATAAGAAGTATTGCAATAAGCTTATGATAATCTACAGACCGGGTTAAGGCTTTCAAGACAAAGGAAATGCAAGTCATAGTGGAGAGTCTAAGAACAAACCCTTTAAACAATTCTGTGAAGAGAGTGGTATATTACACGATTTCTTATCATGTAGAACACCTTAGCAGAATGGTGTTGTGGAAAGAAAGGATTGTACTCTTCAAGAAATGGCTCGTGCTATGATGTACGAAAGAAATGTTTCTAAGCATTTTTGGACAGAAGCAGTCAATACCTTATGTTACATTCAAAACAGAGTTTGTATCATACCTATTTTGAATAAGATTCTTATGAATTGTGGAAATGTAAAAATCCCAACATTTCTTACGTTTATCAATTTGGTTTTTTGTGTTATGTTTAAAATACTAAAGATAACCATGGCAAGTTTGACCCATTGTTCACAAAAGTGTCTTTTCCTTGGATACTCTTAAAGATCCAAAGCTTATAAAATGTTCAACAGGGAGACTCTGAGTGTAGAGGAATCAATTCATGTCAATTCGATGACAATCAACTTGACCTTCAAAAGTCAAAGAAGGTTGAGAATATTGAAGGTTTGCTGGAACCAAATGAAGTAGATAAATCAAAAGATGCAGACAAGCAAGAAGAATTAGAAAAATCAACGGATGCAAGAAAATTAGAGGAACCTAACAAAACATCAGAAGATGAATCTGACCAAGTCAAAAGCCGTCAAAATAGTTCATAAGTAAGAATTAAATGGTAGTGCAAATCATCCCATCCTAACACTCTGATTACTGGAAATGTCAATGATCCTCTAAAGACCAAATGTTCACTGAAGGACACCTCACTAGTAGATGATAGTTGGGTCCTAGCAATGAAAGATGAACTCAATGAGTTCAAAAGAAATTATGTTTGGGATCTTGTGCCCAGAGCAGAGGCGAAAATACCGATTGGAACCAATTGGGTGTTTAGGAACAAACTGAAAGAAAAATGTGAAGTTGTGAGAAATAAAGCCAAACTAGTAGCTCAAGGTTACAGTTAGGAAGACGGTATGGATTACACTGAGACATTTTCTCTAGTGGCCAGGTTAAAGGCAATACGTGTCTTACTATCCTTTGTTGCTTATAATAATATTACTTTATTTCAAATGGATGTTAAAAGTACCTTTCTAAATGGTTACATAAATGAGGAAGTGTATGTAAAACAACCTCCTGATTTTGAATAGTAGTTTTGACATAGTATTTAATCAAAAGTCATGTAGAGCCATAAGTCAAAATGATGGTTATGTTTTATTAACTTTCCAGAGGCAAGGGAACTTTTATAAAACCAACCTTTTTAACTTAGCAGAATGAAAGGTCGGATGTTTTGTGTTTGTGAGTGATGAGCAACTGATATGGCACAAGAATTTAGGCCATGCCAATTTGAGGTTAATCTCAAAATTAAAAAAAAAAAAATCATCTTGTTAGAGGCTTGCCAAATCTCAAATTCAAATCGGAAGTTCTTTGTGAGGCTTGTCAAGCTGGGAAACAAACTAAGAGTTCTTTTGCTTTAAATGTAAACTTGAACAGTGGCTTCGGACTTCAGAGGCATGCTGAAAGTAGACTTCAGAGGCATACTATAGTTACTATTCATTAAAGGCATTCAACATATACTGTTCATCATAGGCATGCTAACCAGAAGCATGCTTCAGTCTTCACAGGTAGACGCTGATTTGCCAGAATTGCGTTGAGTTGCTAGAATCACGTTGAACTACAAGCAAACGCGTTGAACTACTAGAAGCATACTATCAGAGGTAGATGTGTGTACTATTCCAGAACGTGCATTTATCCGATTATGAGGATTTCATTGACTAATTTGATTTCGTTTCTCTGACCTTTTTACTTCCTCTGGTGACTTCTTCTAGTGGTATTCTCTTGTCATTTCCTCTTATTTTTCTATTCTAATTTCTGCAAATTTAATGGAGCCATTAGTGCAATAAATTGTTCTCACAAAAGACTTTTGTTAACATCAAAACCACATAGACGAATTGTTCTTGTGACAAACTTGGTTCCAACAATCTCCCCCTTTTTTGTTGATGACAAAACAATACATTTGATAACAATTTATTTAAATAAAAATAAAGTAAAATAGCAAACAGGCTTGCAGACATAACAAACATACAAATCAATAAACATGCAAATAAATAAACATGCAAATACACAAGTATGCAAATAAACAAACAAACATGGTTCCCCCTAACTCGTAGCAGTTATACTTTAACTCTTCTCCCCACATGTATATTCTATCTTCCACAAATAATGTAAACATTAGACAGTTTAAATTGTTCTCAAGTCTTTTTCTCTTCCTTTTGTCATCAAACCAAAAGAATATAAACTCGAATGGCAATTGACTAATGAGTTAACACCATTCAGTAGATCAGAGTTAAGCTTTAAAATACAAAATGTTTTAAGTTTCAACTTCTATGAGCCTATAACAATAAGAACATCAAACAAATATAGATCAGAACATTAATCAGATATAAATACTTGGTTCAGATTCTTCTTAATAAATTCAAATCTTTCTTCAACTAGTGGTTTAGTGAATATGGCAACCCATTGATGTTTATTATCTACAAATTGGATATTTAAGACACCTGCTTTTTTGAACATAGTCCCTAATAAAGTGATGTTTGATATCAATCTTTTTAGCCCTAGAATGTAGAATTAGATTCTTAGTTAGACAAATAGCATATATATTATCACATAATATAGGAATGTTACTCTCAATTATTTTGTATTCCTCTAATTTATGTTTTATCCATAGTAGTTCACAGTTGCATCATGTTGCTGAAATGTAGTCAACTTCTACTATTGACATTGCAATTGTGCTTTATCTTTTGCTTGACTAGGAGATCAAATTGTCAACTAGGAAAGTACAATTTCCACTGATGTTGTTTCTTTCAAGTTTGTCTAACGAGAATATCATCAACATAAACTTGTACGAGAGAATGTCATTTTCTATTGATTTCCTAAACAAAGTGTTGTCAACCTGACCTCTATCAAAATTGTCTTCAAGTAAGAAGTTACTTAACCTATCATACCAAGCTCTAGGTACACTTTTTAGACCATATAGTGATTTCTTAAGCTTAAAGGCGTGATTAGGAAACTCTAGGTTTTCAAATCTTGGGAGTTGTTTTACATATACTTCATCATTATTGTAACCATTTAAGAATACACTTTTAACATCTATTTGAAACAAAGTGATATTATTATAAGCAGCAAAGGAGAGTAAGTTGCGTATAGCCTCTAACCTGGCCACTGGAGCAAATGTATCAATGTAATCAATACCTTCTTGTTGACTGTAACCTTGTGCAACCAGTCTGGCTTTATTTATCACAACTTCACCTTTTTCATCAAGTTCGTTACTAAATACCCACTTGGTTCTAATCGGTCTTTTTGCCTCTGGTTTGGGCACAAGATCCCAAACATCATGTCTTTTGAACTCATTGAGTTCCTCTTGCATTTCTAGGATTCAGCCATCATCTGCCAAAGTGTAACAGCCCGTTTTTATTTTTATTTTTACATAAACTAACATCGAATTCATAAATAAATAACAAAATAAATACTTTTGGATAAAATATTTAAGTCGTAACTCAACGACAAAGTCAACAATATTTACAAACAGCGGAAACTGTTTTGAAATGAAAATTCAAAGTATTTAAAACAAAAAAATACAACTGGGCTATGAGACCTATCTAACGTAGCTCATACCCTTGGGGTATTCTCGACAGACACCTGTACAAAAGCACTGCTCCAAGAATTAAATAAATACAATCACAACAGATAGACATCTAGTCCTATACAGCCATCTAATCTGATCATGCTACAAAAAAAAACTATAATCCAGGTGATCTCCACGCGCTCTGCAGAAATCCTTCTGACACCGCAGTGGTCAGGTAAGTCTAACTCCGTTCCCATCTCCAAGGTACTAACCGGTAGGACAATCCTGATTCTCATCTGAGGGCAAAGCCCAGGTTTCCACAATAATTGTAAAAGTCACCAACCAGAATTAACAAATATCACATAGAACTTAAATTCTTAATGCACAAAATGATCTTTCAACTTAGCATACATCTAGAAATGGTTTTCATATGCCAAATATGCATCATCAAAGTTGAAAAATTAAGTTTTTAACAAAACTGCACCGTCGTATTCGAATACAGTGCTATTTCACAAGTCAGTAGCAAAATTGAATATCTGTATTCGACTACACACTGCTTGTAGCCGAATACAACTGCGTAAATCATAATTGTACGGTCTCTCACAGGCCAGTACTAATTACCGAGGTGCAATCTTTCACAGATCAGCACAATTTACTAAAGCGTCGCCTTTCACAGGCCTTACACTGTTTTCTAGAGTGCAATCGCACACAGATCAACACATTCTAGAGTGCAATCTCTCACAGATCAGCACGACGTGATAATCCCCACAAGGATAAGATGAACCAACAATTCACATGGCATCATCCTGTGGCCCATCCGGTCACCACTATCACCATGGCCTATCACGGTCACCATGTACTATGAAATACATGAGCATACTCTAACTCTTTTCACCACAATCATTATGTAAATGCAGCTATTAAAAGATTTCCCTTTTCTAATACTCATTTAACACTAATGATTTTTCAATCTTTTCACAGAGCATACTCAAACATATATTCATCCGAAAAATTCATAACGCATATGTCATCAATTATAGATACATCAATCGCACATTCACCACACATCCACATCTTAAACACAGCAAATTTAATCAAGTCGAATTCCAAAATTTCACACCAAATTTAATCATGAATCACCCGTATTCAAAACTCCACATTTTCAAACATAAACCACCAAAATTAGTCTCCAAAATTTTCAACCATAAATCACCAAATTTAATATCCAAAATTTTCAACCATAAATCACCATATTTAATCTCCAAAATTTTCAACCATAATCCACACATAAATCTCATCTCAAAAAATCATAATATTAATTATGAACACACAAACCACACCAAATTTGAATCACCACAACCCACACCTCAAACACATTAAATTCAACTTCCACAATTTCACCCATAAACACATTAAATTCATTTTCCACCAATCTACACATTAAATACATCTAAAAAATTCATAATATTAATTATGAAGACATCAATCACACCAAACATGAATCACCACAACAACATTAACATACCAGAGTTCTCCCCACCGCTAACTCGATGCCAACGGTCTCAATTCCTTTTGGAGACTCAAGGAGCTAACTACATAAACATAATATATTTATAACAATTTGTTCACAACTAAAATTTATGCAACCACAACAAAATTCCCAAAATTATATCTTTTTCACACACCAATCTTTTACAACCAAATAATCTACAATATTTAGTTAAAACTAAATAATACAAATATTGTCCAAATCACACATACGCACACTCGACTATTAAAGCACCGAAATTTTGAGTTAATAAAATACTTTAAACTTTTTCTTGTAAAATTTCAACTTCAATTCAAACTCATTTATTTGAATATAACTCAATACATAACTCAAACACGTCAAAAATCAATTTTTTTTTTACCATTACTAAGAAAATCATCAACATTAATCTCACATATAGAATCCCTATATGCAAACTAAAAAAATTTGGAAGGAGCCCTTACCTCGGTGGTAGCTCTAACAACCAATTACGGCACCGCGATTAATTCCGGTGAAAACGTCGTTCGCGATGCCGCTTCCAAAGTTAGCTCATTAGCACCGTAGTGTGGCAAGGAGCAACTTTCCCTTCAATCACTTCTCAAAATAAAGCTCAGAAATTGAAGAAAAATGGAGGTTTTGTTTTTGAAAAAAAAAACCATAACTTTTTTTTTGGTAACAGAGAGAAAGAAGAAGAAAGGAGGGTGGATGGCGTGAAGGCTTCAGGTAATTTTTCTGTTTTGCTTTTTCTTTCCTTTCTTAAGTGTGTGTGTCTATATATATATATATATATATATATATATATATATATTATTAAAACCAAATCACAAATATCTAAATACTCTTACACATATCACTTCACTCGCATCTCAAACTATTTCATAAAAATATCTACTCTCGTCGCAACTCAATTGACAGGTAAAATTTTCTGCAACCAAAGATATTTTTAGCAAAATGGTCTAGTAATAAATTCTTCGTAACATAAATAAATTATTTCTCGCCAAATAATTTTAAACGGTCTCAAAAAAATATTTTTGGCATTTAACACACAAAATACCAAAAAAAATTGGTTTTAAAGCCTCAAAATTCAACACCAAAAATATACTAAAATTGCATAAATTAAAATTTAAAACTAAGGGTCTTACACAAAACTTCTTCAACAAGGGCAAGTTCAATCAATGAGATCAGACCAAACAGTGAGGTATCCTTAAGTGAGGATCAGGTCTTCAAAGGATCGTTGGCATATCCAATAATCAGAATCTCTGGATGAGATGATTTTTACTTTTATCCTGAAGGTGCGCAAACACAAGAAGAGGGGTTGAACTGTGTTCATCTAATTTCAAAATTCTTTTCTTAATTTTAATTATGTTTCTGGTTTGGTGACTTAACCGTTGGGACTAATTAGAGGTTGCAGTAAACAGACAAAGCAAAGGAAAAAGTAACACACCAAATTTTATCCTGGTTCACCACCAAGTTGGTAGCTACGTGCAGTCCCCTCACATAGAAAGATTTATCCACTAATTCAAAACTTGAATTACAACAACACTTGACCCTACAAGTCAGTCTTCTGAAAACAACCTAAACCTACAGACTTTTAAAGGCAAACAACACCTTGAACTTACAAGTCAAATCTTCTCTTCACAACCTAAGATCCATAGATTGTTAGAGGAAAACTAAAGCCACTACCGGGTTGGGTTACAAGAGATTGGAACTAGTTTGGTTTTGCTTCTACTAAGCATATTTGATACAATGGTTTTTCACACTACAACACTTAGAATGTTTTACTTTGAACAAGTGTTTTTCTAGAACTTAAAACCTTACACTCTTAACACTTAGAAAATATTGAGCTCTTAAGGTTTTTCTGAATAGCTTTGGTTTTTAGGATTTCTGAGTTTATGAGTTCGTGTTGTATATTTTTTTACCTTTTCTTCTTCATTAATGATCCACTATTTATAGATGAAATTAGGGTTCGTGAATTTATTGTTGAGTTTCTGAATCGTATCTCAAATTCACCTTGGTCAACAAATATTTCCCTCAATTTTAATTCTAAAAGTTATGTTTTGATAATGTGATCGTTAGGAAATCTTTTGTTTCCAAACTAGATTTTTTTGAACGTTGTTGTCGTATAAATTCTAGATTTTGTTCGAAAACTCTCCATGTGAGTCTTCCTTCATAAGCTTGATTGATTTGAGTTGGAATGATTCAGGGCTTGTTCTTGAACATTCACAAGTAAAAGTCCAATTCAATATTTTTCTCAATCTATCAGAGCTTTTGACCTTCCATTAGAGTTGTTGACTTTTCTCCATCAAAATCATTTACTTCTATTCTTCATAATCATTGACTTGATTGATGGAATCAAATGATATGATGTTTGAATAAACATAGTTAGATGCAAAGCTGCGTGACTTAGAATTAGTGGCATGGGCAACTTCACCTTTGTTAACTTTCCAAGGTCAAGCTATTTGTCATCAAACTTAACAGGTATTGAATCCTCCACATTGTGAGTCTCCCTATTGAACACTCTATGAGCTTTAGATCTTTCAGAGTATCCAAGGAAGGTACACTTTTGTGAACGAGGACAAAACTTACCAAGATTATCTTTAGTATTTAAAACATAGCATGCACAACAAAACTGATAAAAGTAAGAAATGTTGGGCTTTTTACCTTTCCACAATTCATAAGGATTCTTATTCAAAATAAGTCTGATACAGGCTTTGTTCTTAGTGTAACATGAGGTATTGATTGCTTCTGCCCAAAAATGCTTCGACATTTGTTTTGTACATCATAGTGGGAGCCATTTCTTGAAGAGTACGATTCTTTCTTTCCACAACACCATTTTGTTGAGGTGTTCTACGATATAAGAAATCGGGTAATATATCACTTTGTTCACATAATTGCTCAAAAAGTGTGTTCTCAAACTCTCCACCATGATCACTACGGATAGTTACTATAAAGAATTGCTTCTCATTTTGCACTTGTTTGCAAAAGGGAGTGAACACCTTATGAGATTGAGCCTTGTGTTTGAGGAAATTAACCCATATCCATCTAGAGTTATCATCAACAATGACCAATCCAAACTTCTTACCATTCAAAGAGGCAGTTTTAACTGGACTAAAAAGGTCAAAGTGCATAAGCTCCAACTGTTTGCTGGTGGAAACAATATTCTTTGATGCAAAAGAACTCTTAGTTTGTTTCCCTGGTTGACAGGCCTCACAAAGGACTTTTGATTTGAACTTTAGATTTGGTAAGCCTCTAACAAGTTTGAATTTGTTTAATTTTGAGATTAACCTCAAATTGGCATGGCCTAATCTCTTTTGCCAAATCAGTTGCTCATTGCTCACAGAAAAAAAAGCATATGACCTTTTGTTCTGCTAAGTTAAAATGGTTGGTTTTATAAAGGTTCCCTTGTGTGACACCCTCTAATTTATTTATTTAAGCAATTAAGACCTATGATTTGATTATTAGTATTTTTGTGTGACCTGTAGTGATAAACCCTCTTTTAAATTAAATGGTATAAATTACATATTATATTGTCTTATACTAATTTAAATTAATCTATATATGCAAATTTTTATTTTTATTTTTAGCTATTTTTTATGTGTTAGACTTAGCATCAATATCAATCTTAAATTTCCCTTTTTTAGTTTTATGTAGATTGTGGAATATATTTAAATGGCTACTAATTGTCTAGTGGTAATATATAAATATATTGTTAAATTATAAGTTAATTAGCTGACACACCATTTGCGTGGTAGTTAAGACATAGATGCCTAACAAGTTTAGTTCATACATGCGCATATTAATATGTTACGATTTCAGTCCACCAATTTTATATATATATATATATATATATATATATATATATATATATATATATATATATATATGCAATGTACGATGAATTCTACTAATTAATCCTAATTAACTCATACACATAAATAAACGTAATTTCAATTGGCTTAGTAACAACCAAATAGTTTTTCTTTAAAAGGAAGAGAAACATTAACCGATTGGTAGCATAATTTTGGAATTAAATGTACTTCAATTTTAGACAAAGAAATCAATGGTAATATTGCAATGTAAATAGTTATTGAAATCCTCCTTATTAACAATCTCACAACTTCTTCGTCTATTTATACATTTCCCTTAGGCTCTCTTGCTCTCACACCCATTTATCACTCATACACTCCCAAAATAGTTTTCTAGTCTATTAAGTAAAATCCCAACATCTCGCGTTGTTGAATTCATCCTTGCGCAGTGAGCTATTTCTCATAGGAATTTAGAGGTGTTAAGAAAGAAAACGTCTAAGGTAAGGGTTTTTCCCCATGCAACGTTAGGTTAGATATTAAATTAGTGGTTTTTAAAATATTGATATGATGTTTTGATGTCTTAAAAGAAAAATGTTGATTTTCTGTTTGTTTTAAGGAATTTAACTATAATGTTTTGATCTTTTTCGAGTAATATGTTTCTCTTTATGAACTTAATTATAAAGTTGTATTTTTAATATTATAACATGATAAATATGCTTGTTGTGAAAATGTTTAACGTAAACTTGCGATTCTTATATGTCTTAGTGTACTTAATTATAAAGTTCCGATTATTATTACGCTATCATTATAAAGTCTTGGCTTTTTGAGTATTTTAATATTAAAATTTTAATTTTTATGAACAATATATGATTTTAAGGAAATTGATGAAAAATTTATTTATGTATAGTTTGATTTTTATGCTAAAAGAACAGTAATGGGAAAAAAAAATATAGTGAAAGGAATAAAATTTCCTATTTTTGTGTTCTTTGTGATATAAGTTTTAATTTTTATCAACGACATGTAGCCAAATTGAATTTTATGGATTATTAAAATGAAAGTGGTAGTTTTGAGATATTTATTCAGGTGCATATGTATTCCATATTTGAGTAATTTCACCAAAATAACATTAAGTAATCATCACACTAAACTATCTCACACAGATTACAACACTTATAATCAACTAACAACTCAAGATTACACAAAAATAAATATCAAATTTCAACATATTAACCTAAAATTTCAAATTTTCCAAGAACATAAAAAACTTAACAACATAAACTAAGAAAAAACATTACCACTTGGTGACAAGCTCTAATACCAAATGATGTGGATTTGAGTTGATTTCACAAAAGATGAATGATCTACCAAGTGATTTCTTCACATAAAGTAACAAATGAAAAGGGAAAATGAACAAAAGATGGATTAGGTTAAGAAGATGAAGAAAGAAGATACACAATCTAGAAAATTGATAAGTCAATGAGGAATCACCACAACGGTAAGAAAGCCATTGATAAGATTCAAACAAGTTCTAATCTAATAACTCAAAGAGGAGATGAAAGTGAAAACACGAGAAGGGGGGTTGAATTGTGTTTGTTTAGGTTGGATTCTTTTTCATTATTTGATTAACACTAGTTCAGGTTTGAGGACTTAGAGCAGAAGTAGTAACAAAACTAAGGAATACAAGAGTAAAGTGACATAAGAAATTTATCCTGGTTCACCACTAACTTTGCTACATCTAGTCCCCTCACTTAGAAGGATTTAATTCACTAATTCATTAACTTGAATTATAAAGCATCCCACCCTTCAAGTCAGTCTTCTCAAAACAATCTGACGACTCCAGACTTTTTGAGGAACATAAATTGAAATAGCAATTTCAATCACAAGAAAATGGATTTAAATTGTGACCCTTTTAAAATTTTGATTCTTGTGTTTAATTTAAATTTACTCAACATCAATATTAGTTGAAACAGAATGTCCCGAATGTTCTAGATATGTTAGAAGTAAATAAAAAAAAAGTTTATAATGAAGTTTGATTTGTGTGTGCAAATAATTAAAGATAAGGGATAGAAAGATCACACACAAAAAGTATACTGGTTCACCCAACTCAGGCTAGTCCAATCCTCACAACCATGAGATTTTTACTATGTGCTTAAGAACAAGAATGTTCTCCTTCACACATTTTCTCTTGATCAGACCTTGATCAATTAAAATTTTCACCTTTCAACCTAGAAAGGATTTTTACAATCACCTTTCAGCCTTGAAAGGATTTTTACAAACACATTCAATCTAACATAAAAGATAGACTTGAGTTATAAATTATGTGTATGATAAAAGTGTTTGGGATCTTGAAACTTCTCCACACTTGTTTGAGATAAATAAAGACACACTTAGTAAATGAGGATCCACAAATATAATGAAGAGAGCTGGAGTTTGCTTGAAAAATTTTTGACTTGTTATTACTTGAACAAGTGTTGGTAGATTTGTAAATTGAACTCTTACCTTCATAAATTTTTGCTTTGTATGCAGGCTTCCTTTATGCAGAGATGCAGCATCAATGTCTTATCCTTGTTGTCCTAGTTGTACTTGTTTCATAGACCATTAATCCGGAAGTACATCTTGTTATGGTTCTTGATGTTTTGATTTGATTTGTTTTAATCTTTTGGGAAAAAGATGCCCATAATGATATTGTGGGAATATATTTGGTACTTTCGCAAACCAAAATGATATTTTTAGAAGAAGCTTGTACTTTTTGCTAACCAGAATGATTTTGGTTTGACTAGACTGAATGTTGTCAAAAACCAGAACGTTCTTGATTTTTTCCAGAATGCTTTTTGTATTAAACAAAATGATCTTGCTTTTTTTTTAGAATAATCTTGTTTCTTCTAGAATGATCATTTAACAAACCATAATGTTCTTGTAATAAACCAGAATGATCTTTTGATAATCCAGAATAATCCTTTGATAAACAAGAGTGATCTTGATAAACCAGAATGGTCTTTTACTAAACTAGAATGATCTTCTTATCAATCTGGAGATCAATCTGCATGTTTATTTTTGCATGTAGGCCTTCAAATCTGGACTATTTATTGCTCATTAAATGTTGGGAAGACCATGTACGAAATGCCAACTGATTTACTATATGTTGCTCTTATAAAAAATATCATTTTTGTCAATTGTTCTTTAGTTGAATAACTAGAACATTCTGGTGAATGTTCTTCCATCATTCTTTTAACATATGACTTAATAAAGCACACAATCTTGAAATGACTTATTCTTCAAAGTTGATTCTTGTCATTTTTACGAACTGATATGAAAATTTATGAATGCAATGAACTTGTTCATCATGAGAACATCATTTCATAACAATTGAGAATCTACTTATGCACTTGTTGATGGCTTCTTTCTTGTTCACTTATGCAATTCATGTTCCTTAAATAAAACTCAAGTGCAATCATTACTAGATCACCATTCATAAAACTTAATCATTTACTTCATAAGGTTTGTTGTCATTAAAACATAAATCAAAAAGGTTTTTACCTCAACATAAACACCTTGACTCTACAAGCTAAGTCTTCTCTGCACAACCTAACAACCCCAGATTGTTGAAGGCACACAACATCATGACCCTACAAGTCAAGTCTTCTCCACACAATCTAACAACCCCATATTGTAGATAGCACACTAACACAATGACGCTACAAGGCAAGTCTTCTCAACACAACCTAAGATACACATATTTCTTTAGGCACACTAAAGCCACTATTGAGCTGGGTTTCAATGAGTTTGGAACTTGATTGGTTTGCTTCTAACAAGCAGATATGATACAATGATTTTTCCACACTACCACACTTAGAATATTTTTCTTTGAACGAGTGTTTTGCCATAACTTAAAACTTTCAACTCTGAATACTTAGAAAATTGAGCCCTTGAGTTTTCTGAAAAACTTTGATTTTTAGGATATTTGAGTTTGTGTGTTCGTGTTGTTCTTGTCTTTCTTCTCCAGCCTTGATCCACTATTTATAGTTGAAATTACGGCTTCAGTTTAGTCCTTTGAGAATTTTGGATCGTATCTTGTTTCCACCTTAGTCAACAATGATTTTCTTGAAAAATAACTTTGAAGATGTATTTTGATAATATGTCTTTTAACCAATTCTTTATTTTCAAATCTGATTTGAGCAATTCTTCTAGAATGATATGATGGGTATTTTCTTCATATTGCATTTGGAAATTATTTACCTAAATCTTCCTTCATACGTTTGATTTGATTTGGGCGTGAACAATTATTTTGTCGTGTTCTTGAACCTTCAGAATTTTTTATACGGCTAAGTGAAATTTACCTTTTATCAGAATCGTTGACTTTCCATCAGAGGCATTGATTTTTCTTCATTAGAGTATAACTTGATTCTTGGAGTTAGATGTAGTATTCTTTGTTTTCTCGATAGTTAAAGGCAGACTGCGTGACTTAGAATTAGTGGCTTGGGAAAATTACATTTGTTTCCTTATTAGAGTTAGAGCTACTTTAGAGTGTGTGTTTGTATCAGAGGTAGGACTTTGGAACATGTTGCATTCTTTAGAGTTAATAGAACATGTTGCATTCTTTAGGTAGGCTTGAAGAGTGGCTTCAGACTTCAGAGGTGTGCTGAAGTTACTGTTCATCGGAGGCATGCTGAAATATTGTCCATTAGAGGCATGCTGAAAGTCATGCTCATCAGAGCATGCAGAAATATTGTTCATTAGAGCATGCAGAAGTACTGTTCATCAAAAGCAACCTTCAGACCTAGTTATCAGACCCAAACTTCTAACTCAAACTTCAGACCCAGTTATCAGACTCAGACATCAGAGTCTATCTTCGTAACCTTCAGAAACACGTTACTTTCATATGCATATGTTCAGAGGCCAATGCGTATACTTTGTGTTCCTCTGATCTCATCCTCTGGTTACTTCATATGGTGACTTTCCTCTGGTCACTTCCTCTTAAGCCTTTCCTCTAGTAGCTTCCTTGGGTACCTTCCTCTTATTTTCTTCTTTGCATACTTAGTTAAGCCAAATTTATTAATCTCGTAAAATTCTTTTGTTAACATCAAAACTCTAAGTATAAAACCAACTTGGTTCCAACAATCTCCCCCTTTCTGATGATGAAAAAATTGTATTTTTTTATAACAACTTTTCTTTTTATTATTTTGACTCCCTCTTAGATAAAACTCCCCCAAAGTCTAAGTATTTTTATTATCTCCCCAACTGCATACATAAACAGATCAAACATCACATGCATAGATCAAACAAGAAATTGTTCTCAAATATTTTTCTCCCCCTTTTGTCATCAAAGAAATGGACTTGAAAGTGAAACCCTTTTTATTTATTTATGTATTTGCCTTTTTTATTTAATTAATTGAATAGAACATAGCACATATCATGAGTATAAAACATAAGACTTATCGTAAGATGAAACTAAACTACTCTAAGGTTGGCACAACATCATTTAGGTATAAAGGTAAGGTTGAGGTTTTACTTAATGAAGTTAAACCTATCTTCAGCTAGTGGTTTGGTGAATATGTCAGCCCATTGGTGTTCAATGTCTACAAACTATATATTAACTATTCCTTTTTGAACAAAATCCCTAATGAAATGGTGTTTGATTTCTATGTGTTTGCCACTAGAAATGAGGATTGGGTTCTTGGTTAGGCAAATGGAAGAAGTGTTCTCAAAATATATGGGAATGTTGCTTCCTAGGATTTTGTAGTCTTCTAGTTGGTGTTTCATGTACAGTAATTCAGAACTACAACCAGCTGTTAAAACGTATTCAGCCTCTTTTGATGACATAACTATTGTGTTTTGTCTCTTACTTGACCAAGAGATTAAGTTGTCACCCAGAAATGTGTAGTTTCCACTTGTACTTTTTCTCTCAAGTTTGTCTCCAGCATAGTCAAAATCACAATACCCACTTAGTTTGTACTTAGAAGATTTTTTGTAGAACAAGATAATGTTAGTAGTGCATTTTAAGTATCTAAGGATTCTTTTAACAGTAGTTAAATGAAATTCTCTTGGATTAGCTTGAAATTTCGCACACACACTAACATAGTATCAGGTCTGGAGGCAGTGAGGTAAAGCAGTGATCCAATCATACCTCTATATGTTTTCTAGTCAACCTTTTGGCCTGATTTGTAACACCTCAATATTTTCATATATATTACATATGTGTCTTTTATTAATTGTCGTGATTTATTATTTAATTAATAATTTATTTTGTGTAAAGAAATTAAATTAAATTTTATCACCCTATACTTTACTTGAATAATTATAACCTTTGTTTTTATTTAATTGTTTTGGTGTGACAGTTACATGAGGATGATTTATGGCATGCTTATTTCTTAAACGAACTATTGTGTATTTGATTAGTTTAGATAATCATGAAATCGTTGTGTAAGATATGTTGGTTTTATTTTGTTATGTGACCTGCAATGATATTTTTTGTCTTGCTTGATTTATTTAGTTGATGAAAGTATTAGTTAAATTATTTAATTAAATTAGAACTTATAGAAGTTGTATTGTTTGTTAGTTTTGTTTTGGACCAAATAAGTATTCGATCTAGGAGATAGTAGAGTTATTGAGACCCGACTCTCATGTATGAGTGTTCTCTATAGTATAAAAAAAATGTGACTACCTCATTCCTTTTACACTCTTTCATGACAAAATTTTATGACAATTCATGGTGTTGTCTGAACATAATGTAGACTCTATGTACTTGTCTCAACCAATTAATAGAGGAGATAATTTACATTCCCTCATTCTTAACATTTTTAATTCATTTTTTAAAGGAAAGTTACAAAATTAATCATAGGTCTTATCTTTTTTTGTGCAATCAAGAGAGAACAAAAAAGAAAGACTTTCCTCCTTTGTTATATCTCACGCCTCCCTCTCTCTTAAACTAAGATTATAATTTTATTTTAATTCTCTACAAAAAAAATTCTAGACAATTTTTAGTGTCATAATTATAAGCAAAAAAAAAACTAAAAGGCAGTCTACACTCCTTCCTATTCTATTCCCATACCTATTTTTGTTTTCTCCTAAGTTCTCAAATTTTTCATCACAAATAAAAGAAAGAAAAAAAGAGAGAGAAACATAGTTTCCTTCCTTTTTTTCTCACACTATCATTATCATCATGATTATTGTCAAGTCGAATTATAATTTTCTTTCTTCTCTTAATACCATCTCAAGTAAAGTTTGGACATTCGTCTTGTTCTTTGATTCATGGGACTTAGAACGTGTTACTAGGAAGTAAAGCGCCTAAGGTAAGGATTTTTCCTCATGCAAGGTTATACTAAATATTAAATTAGTGATTTGTAAGATATTGATATGATGTATTGATGTTGTAAAAGAAAAAGGTTGATTTTATATTTGTCTTAAAGAATTTAACAATAATGTTTAGATTTTTTTGAGTAATATGTTCGCTCTGATGAACTTAATTATAAAGAATTTTATGTTTGTTTGCTAGTCTAACTTAATTGCATGCCTTAATTCTGTCAAGACTTTTGGAAGACTTTTGCTATGTGTAAAATTTGCTGTGAAAGCTGATTTGTGTCCAAAAATATGATTGTGACATCAAATCATTTTCAGTACAAAATCCAAATTTCATATCTACACTATCTCGAAATCTCTAAATATTCTAAAAACCTTGATAAGGTTACACACCAATCATCTGAAGTTCTGCAACAATGCTCACCGCCACACTAAAGCCACAATCCTCTGCTAATCTGCAACACTAACATTAAAAACAAACAGAAGTTATGAACATATGGAAGACAAGAACGAGCACGAAGCAAAAACTAGAAATCTTCATCTTTCTTACAATCAGGGCACTGCATCTCTTCAACACCAAAATGATGAAGTGGCGTGTCTGGTCTCTCAAAGGGATAAAGTGGAAAAAGGAAATATTCTGCAGAAGGAAAAACTGCTAGTTTAAAATTTGAAACTTTTATGGGAAACATAAAAGGCAGCACTGTTAAGTAAGAATAATAAACAAGTAAACTAATATAAAACAGTAAAATAAGAAAATACAGGAGACAGAAAAAATAGATTGTGTGTGGGCAATCAAGCAGGAAACTTAGATGCAGAGAAGCAAACACCTGCAATAGGGATCAACTTTCTCAGAAAAAGATAGATGGAACTAGGAAAAATTGTTATCTGTTGTAAGTCAGTTGCTCTGCCATCTTATCCATTAAAAAAAAATTCATTTATCAAAAGTTACAAATTACAAGTGTAGGTACAACAACGGGAAACTAGGAGACAACTAAGCTCTGGTTGATTCTAAAACAATTCAACATGATATACATGATAATTAAAATTGGGCAAGTGCAATATACTTCTGTACGTATTGACAAAATACTAAGTGCATGTACACTGTAAAAATTGTGAAATCTTAAGGATCGTTTTGGCTTCTGAATAGTAAAACTAAAACCATAGCCTGCTTTCAGGGTTCAACTGAACATCCAACGGTTAGCAGCAACACTAGTTTTTGATTTGCAAGCCATTCATAAACTCTCTTGTCTAATGCCATCATAACTTTGATATTGTCTCTGTACTCCTCTCACTTAATCAAA
This sequence comes from Cicer chorassanicum, assembly GCA_037974735.1. Classification (NCBI taxonomy): domain Eukaryota; kingdom Viridiplantae; phylum Streptophyta; class Magnoliopsida; order Fabales; family Fabaceae; genus Cicer; species Cicer chorassanicum. The sequence continues at coordinate 37,276,210 of JBBPBP010000003.1, read as the reverse complement.
TTCTTCTACTCTGAACATGCTCAATTCTGGTTTGTGGGGTCTGTGACAAATGCAAAGGCCACTTGTTAGCTATAGCAGAGGAATATCGATTCATTGGAGGTGAAACGAGTTAAATCAGAAGCTGGTTTCTTTTTCATGGTTTGAGCTTGATCTCATTTTTTTTTTTTATTATTTTATCTTCCCTGATATATATGTTATTGGATGAAAAATTAAAGTGATAAAAGTATTAAACAAACCTGTTTTGCTCTTTTTCATTTAGGAACAAACCTAACAGTTGTTTGTTTGTTTGCTCTGCTCCTCTTTAAAATCATTTTTTTTAAAGCAAGGACAATAGCCATTTTATGTTTGTGTTGCCACTCAAGGGAATAGTTGCTAGCTTCATGTGGCTAAATGTTGATTCTGCAGAGCACCTACATGACTAAAGTCTAAAGCATGATTTTCAAGGTATATCTCTCTCACCTCCTAATAATACCGAATTATGCATTACCAAGATTGTTGCGGCATAAATAACTGATAATCATTACATTGAAGTAGCAACAAAAATCCAACCAATAGTAAACTTAACTCTAAGTGGTAATAGTAGCTTATCCTTCTCTGTCAATAAAATTCCTTTGCATGGACAAACTAGGAATGTGTCTTGTGCAATAAAGAAATCTGGATTTTTTTTTTAACATTCCTGCTAATTACGTTTTTAATTTCAACTCGAGCATATTACTACACTATTGTTTACAAATATTAAGGTACTGCTAAGCATAAAATAAGAGTGACTCTATTAAATCTAATGAAAGTTTCATAACTTTACCTCAACCACTATGTTAGGCTGGATCTGTATATAGACTTTCAAGAAATATTACCTTTTTACAATAGTGTGATATGTTTATTTTAGGTGCTAATATGTGAACAGGAAATTATTACACGTTGATTTTGTTTATGTCTTCATTCAAGATAAATATCCTGAGGACCATTATTATTTATAAAGACCTCTTCAAATGATGACCTTTGATACAGGAAAATTTGTTAAATGTTATTAGATAGATAGATGTGGCTTTAATGCCTTTGAGAACAGTAGGCTAAAAACAACTCCTACCTGATATATTTTATTAACTTTATTATATTTTTGTTTTGGAACATTTTTATTTATTTTCTATGCTCCTGTTTGAAAGGTTGAGATAGAAACAAGGAAACAATAGAAGTGGATTTGAATAAGTTCAGGCAGAAGGCTCTTGCATGTTGTTATGTGTTGTTGCACTATCATAAGGCCTAAGATGCAGAGATTTGTGAAAGTAATTTGCATGATATTGAAATATTTTATTTTACAATATTTCATTTTATCTTACCTGCGACAATCAACGGCGCATGACTGGTGCGTATGCACAGGTATTTTTTGCTTGTGACAGCATGAAGCAGCAACCTGTTGGGATACTGGATTAATCAGAAAGCAGGCAAACATTCATGGGATAAGAATCTTCCTTCCTCATAAAGGGAACTGATAAACAAAAATAAGCATAGAAGAACATCACTCCATGATGTGAAACAAACTTCAAATTTTGAGGCTTGTTGTAAAACGAAGTGATGTAAACAATTATAAATACATACTATCAAAGTTACCATGATATGTTCAATCAAATCTCTAGAGTTCCAATCAAATATGTCCCTGAAATCAGCCACCACTACACCAATTTGTGCAATCTTGAAAAAGCAGATCAAAATCAAGGACAAATAATAAGAGATAGAAACACAAGATACAAGAAGACACAAGCACTCCAACATGATGTATTATTAGTTGGAATGTAATAATAATTATCCATCCTCGCTGAAAAAATGAAAATAAATAATACAAGACAAGATAAGTAGTACCAGTTTGTGGATAGATTGCCGTGTTGTAATATAGGAATTGAATGAACCCTTCAATCAGAAGTTGGCTACATCGTAGTCGTGACCATAATAGCTCAACAAACTGACACAGCTACATCAGACATGTCTTCAGAACTGGATGAATCCAAAACTAGGTTCCATTCTGCATCAACTTCAGCACAATGTTTATATTTTTCTTTTACACTTTCAGCGTGCCTTTATAAGCTTAAGGCATGCAATGTTTTGGCAGATAATAAACCCAAATCTCTCATCTCAGCCAACAAAGACAAACTGCATGGAAATTTACACAAGTTTAAGAAATTTCTGTCACTCAACTCTATCCTTGCATCAATCATCTCTTTCAGCAACTGTTTAATCATTTGAAGATTTTTTTCTTTACACCAACTGAAAACCATCATATTAAATATCTGAGCATTAGGTTCCAGACCATTATCCTTCATCTGGTCATACAATATGTTGGCCTCTAGAGTTCTTCCACTTCTAACAAGTGCACTGATGACTACAGCAAATGCTACACTGTCAAGTGGATATTCCTTGACTGCTGCTAATCTAAAAACACCAGCAGCCATGTGATACTTACCAGCCTTTATAAGCTCAGTCGTTATCACAGTATGGATGTGAGCATCAGCATTCATAACAACACCACGATACACATTAACTGCTTCATTAATTCTTTTCTTAGCACAAAGTGCACTTAGTAGCCCAGCAACACTATACTTATCTGGCTCTAAACCTTCATCAATAATACGCTTATAGAGCCCAAGAGCATGAGAAGGATACCCAGCCTTAACATAAGAGCTTAAAAGAGCATTGCAGAACACTAAATCAATATCTATATGTCTGCAAACTCGAACTATTTTGGGTAAGAGACGAAACTGTCTAGACAGACAGATTGTGGATAACAATGAAGTAAAGGTATAAGAATCAGGCTTAATGTTTTTTTGTTCCGACAAACATAGAAAAGCTTGAATTGCATCCTCATACCTTCCAACCTTCGAAAAACAATCAATTAACACATTATAAAAAACTAAATCAGGAACCAGGCCACCAGAAAGCATGTCATTCAACAGATGCAATGCATCATTCACCATGTTGGATTCCATAAACGCCTTAAATAAAGCAGTATAAGTAACAACACTAGGAGAACAACCGGTTCGAATCATGTTGTGGAACAAATCGATAGCAACATCGAGTCTACGCAATTTACAGCATGTATGAATGAGTACAGTCCAAACATTAACAGACAATTCAATCCCTAAACCAACCATGAGACCCAAAAGCTGATAAGCTTGTGACAAGGCATTCACTTTACAAAACAAATTCATAACCGCATTAAATGTTACATCATTAGGATAGTAACCCAACCTCAACATTTGTCTAAGAACATTTACAACATCACTGAAGTAATTCAAATTCGAAAGGTGAAAAAGTGCAATGTTGAAAGTGGAGAAATTAGGGGAATTCGTGTGTTTGAAAACGGAAAAAGCAATTTGGGAACGTGATGTTCTAAACAGAGAATCCATAAGTAAATTACGAGAAAATGTATCTGGAACAAAACCGTGAGATTGTATCATATGGTGAAAAGTGTCAATAAGCATGTTGTGATTACCTGCACGATGAATAATCCTCAACAAGAGTAAGAAAGTGTTAGGGTTAGGGTTAGGGCTAGGGTTTATGTTTGTGTTGGGGAAATTTAAAGAACCAATAGATTGTAAGTTTGAGAGAATGGTTTGGGGGGTTTTGTAACGGTGAGTGAGGCGATGAAGGACAGGGACGATTCGATCGAAATCGAGTGAGTAGTGATAACGGTGTTTGGAGGACCAGAGGAAAATGGAGAGAGTGATTAAATCAGAGGAATTGTTTTTGTTGCTGATGGGAATTTGAAGAGTTTGTGTTGTTATCATTGTTACGAAGGTTGTGAGGAAGAAACGGTGTTGTGGACGCAATGGATTTGATAAATTGGTGTTCATGGATAGTACAGGAGAGGGGAAAGAAAATCTGAAGAAAAAAAATAAAAAAATAAAAAATAAAAAAAAGAATCCCGGATTTATTTATTCTCATTATAAATTTTTTTCATTGTTATCAGAGTAGTATTATTTTTAGTTTGGTTAAATATTTGAAGGGATTGCCATTTTATTAATTACTAAACCATCATTTTTGCTTTGTATAACAGAAAAATTTCCTGAAGGTGAGATGATTGAGAGGTGTTTTCAAGAAGCAAATGTAAAAATTTATTGGCAATTAATTTCAGATTTACTTTGTCTTATACTGTTGAGAATATGTTTTGATGAAGCAATTCTAACACTGTTTTCGTTCTTGCCATTTGTTATTACTAAACCATCATTTTTCCTTGTGTTGTCCAATATAGAAATGGTTAAGAAGTGGAGCTGTTTTTGTGACATACCATTCTATGAGAATTCTAGTTATTTGTTGCTCAAGACTTATTGATTTTTTCTGGTTTAGAAGTTGAGCTGTTTTTGTGACATACCTTCTTTGTTCTACATGGCAAAATAAATAAATATAAAATTACAATTCATATATTTGGCTAAAGCTAATAATAAAATTCAATAAATTAACCGTGCCATTTTAGGTTCTAGAATATGTGAAGTGCTTGAGTAACAACTTTTCTCTCTTTGAAAGTTCACACTTTACCCAACCTTGAAGGAGTTTTGAATTTTTTTTTTTTCATCTCTTTTCTTCAATTTAGGAAATGGGTTGGTTGGATCGATCCAATCGGATTTACTGATTTTATGTATTAGGTTGGGTCAATTACCAATTCAAGCCCAACCCTAATTTCATTAAGTCATTTTTCTAAACCCTAGCTCCTACTTTTCAGTCCCACGGAATAGTTGTCTTCATCTCATCAGTCAGTCACCAGCTTTCACTCTCCCACTTCAATTGTTCTCAATTCACTCTCCCACACTCAGAGTCTCATTTCTCATTTTCAACGAATCTTATCTTTCTTATCTTATGTTATCACTTATCTTATCTTTCTTTTTCAACTATATGTCGTTCTAATTTATTCGATCTCGTGTTTTGAACTCTTAGTATATCACATTCGAAAATCATAGTTCTCATCTCTTTTGTTATGATTATTTTCTAATCTTTATCGTACATGTTCCCTTTTATGTATTAGTGTTTTATAATTTTTATCATGATTAGTTTTTTTTGGTAAACTAACCTTTACTTTTTTTATTCTATTAGGGTTTTATTTTGGTTTAATTAGCCATTTTTATGCTATTGATTTTACTAGGTTTAGTTATTTTTAAGCTTTTGTGTTAATACTGTTTAGTTTTTTTTTTTCATGTTTTTTGCACTATTTC
>JBBPBP010000003.1:37257794-37270515 GCA_037974735.1 Cicer chorassanicum | reverse complement strand
TTGTTTCATTTCTTTGCTTATTGGTTTTCAGATCTAAAAGATTTTTTCTTTACTTATGTTATGTTTATGTTATTCTATGTTTTTGTGTGCTTTTTATATGTTAATTAGTGATTGTTTTGTAAATTTAATGCTTTAAAAGTCTTGTTGAAAGAAAACAAAGGTACTATTCATATATTTGTATCACATTTTTTTCAATTGAATTTTATTTATTGTATTTATAAAGATAATTAATAATTAATGATTTCTAACTATTGCTTTGATATTTTATTGGCGTTAGACTGATGGTGTTTTCTATTACTATAGTATCGTTGAGTTCTAAAAGCCTTGAGAACAACTGTGACAACTTGTTTTTTAGTCATCAATTAAGCTTGAAAGAGAAGAGTAAGATAACTATATTACGTTTGTTACATAGTCATTTTGTACTCTAATTAGTGATAACTACTTAATTTCTATACAATTTTTAGATTGGCCAACAAAGATGGTTATAGGGACTTGGTGGAAGATGGTTATATTGCTCCAAAGAATGTTGATGGTATATAGATTCCAAGGAAATAGATGAACTTTGATCAGAAGAAGATGTACAAGATGCATCATAAGTCCAGAACATTCATGATAAATGCAATAACTTTCAAGGAGTTTGACAAGTGCACCAACAAGAAGACAACAAAGAGTATATTATGATAGTCTGATTTTGACCTGTGAAGGAAGCAAACAAGTTCAAGAAGCAAATGTCAACCTCCTAGTCAAAATTTATGAGTTGTTCAAGATGGAAGAAGATTAAGACATTGAAACAATGTTTTCTAGATTCCAGAACTCTGGTGTCAGGATTAAAGATGCTTGAGAAGAGTTATACTACTGCTGATCATGTGAAGAAGATACTAAGAAGTCTGTCAAGCAAATAAAGACCTAAGATCAATGTCATTCAGAAAGCAAAGGATCTGAATACTCTTAAGCTGCAAGACTTAATCAGCTCTCTCAGATCACATGAAATTGAACGTGTAGAGGATGAGCTCAAGAAGAAGCAACCAACCTTGGCTTTTAATCCAAATAGAAGAAAGTTCTTAAGGCAACAGCAGTATCAAAGGATGATGATTCAGAGGATAATAATGGAGACTCGGAGGAAAAGGAACTGGCTTTGATATCTAGAAAAATTCAGAAGATATGGCACAATAGAAAGAAGAAATTTCCCCAAAGATATTCCAGGCAATCCAGAAGAGGAAAAGATGATAAATCTGACAAGAAAATCATCATATGCTATGGATGCAATGAACCTAGACATATCAAGTCAAAATGTCCAAATCTGGAGAAAAGAAAACATCAAAGGAAAGATTCCAGACCCAAGAAGAAGAGTTTGATGGCTACATGGGATGATTATGATGAATCCTCTATTGATGAAGAGCAAGCAAATTTGGCTCTAATGGCTCATACCAACTTTGCCTCTAGATCCAACACAAATTCTAACTCAAGAAGTGAATCAGCTGATGAAGAAATTGAGGTATTTTCTTACTTAACTCAATCTGATTTAATTACTGTTATAAATGACTTCTTGAACAAGAATCACAAATTGTCTTTAAAATAGAAAAGAAAAAGCAAACCTAACTGAAGAAATTAATGTTTTAAAGAATCAAAGTTGCTGAAGTTAAAACAGAAAATGTAACTCTGAAAATTGATATTGCTGAACTTAAGACTGAAAATCTAACTCTAAAAAGTAATTATAGTTCAACATCAATTGAAAATACCACTTGTAACTTTGATAAGCATAAAGAAGTATTTCAAGATTTTCTTGATAATGGTGTGGAAAGAAACAAGTATGCATCTTATGATTTATGGTGTTAGTAGGAATTGTAAAAGAGGAATAGGATTTCAAGAAAAAGTAATTGAACCTAAGTTTGTTCCCTCTGATGATTTATGTACTATTTTCTCTAAGAAAGGTCACACTAAAATATCTTGTCCTATGCTAACCACATGGAAAGACAAGAAACCTTTTAGAACTTGAAACCAGGACCCAACCAGATTTGGTTACCAAAGGATAAAATTGTTTATGTTGCAAATGTTCTAAGCAACCAAATTGAAACACCAGTCATGGTATGTAGTCAATGGATGCTTGCAATATATGAAGGGAAAAAGGTCTATATTCCAAGGCCTAACAAACAAAAGCCAAGTGACTCTTGGAAGAAAGATAAAAGACTAGATGATTGGAATCATAACTATCAGATGAACTAGAAATATCAGAAAAATCTGGAGTATCAAAAGAGGCAAAACTGGGAAATAAATTACACATATCAACAAAAGAAAAATTGGTAGAGAAATAACACATATCAACAGAACTGGAACTACCAGAAGAATCAAAACTATTATTAGTTCCAGAATTACCAGAAGAACCTGATACATCAGCAGAAATAGAAGTGTCAAATGAATAATCTAAATCAAGAGACTTCTCTAATCACTCCAATCAAATTCCTCAAGACAATAAACCTAGATGAGAATTTAAATCCCCTCATCCAGAACCTCTAATCAAAGGATATGCAATTTAGAGTCTGAAAATAAAAAAAGAAGAACTAAGAGGGCTTTCAGAGTAATGTAGAAACAAGATGATTTATAGGTTGTATTTCTCTAATCTTTATTTATCTGTTTGATATTATGTTTACTGTGATAACATGCAGCTTGATATTAAAAATCAAAGCAAGATGAGTATTTCACAGGTTCTCAAAACTTAGAGGAACCAGGAGAATCACTAAACCTGGACAGTTCAACAAAAGTACAATACAAGTTAGTTTTTCAGAAACAAGTAGAAACCACCAGAAACAAAACTGATGTTTTGGTTGTATTGATTCTCTTCTTCCATTATCTGATTTATATTATGTTAAAAATCAAAGCAAATTGAGTATTTTGCAGGTTCTCAAAACTTAGAGGAACCAGGAGAATCACAAAACTTGGACAGTTCAGCAAAAGCAAAATGCAAGTTAGTTTTTCAGAAACAAGCAGAAACCACCAGAAACAAAAATGATGTTTTGGTTGTATTGATTCTACTTTCCATTATCTGATTTATATTATGTTATATGACAAACAGTTTGACCTCAAAAAGTCAAAGCAAGTTGAGGATACTATAGGTTTACTAAAACCAAAGGAAGTAGATGTAGATACACCAGAAGAACCTGAAAAATTGAAGGATACAAGCAAATCAAAAAAAGATAACAATTCTTGAGAGGATGAATCTGATCAAGTTTGAAACAGTCAAGATAAGTTAGAAGGAAGATCTGGATGGAAGTACAAATCATCTCATCTTGAAACTCTAATCATTGGAAGTGCAAGTGATCCTTTGAAGATTAGATCATCACTAATAGTTACCACTTTTTTTGGCTTACACTCATCAATTGAGCCTACCTCTGTTGATGAAGCATTGGCAGATGATGGATGGATTTTTTTAATGCAAGAAGAGTTAAATGAGTTTAAGAGGAATGATATTTGGGATCTAGTATTTAAACCAAAGAAGAACATTATTGGAACCAAGTGGATTTTCATAAACAAGCTAAATGAAAAAGGTGAAGTGGTTAGGAACAAGGCAAGACTTGTTGCACAAGGTTACAATCAACAAGAAGACATTGATTACACTGAGACATTTGCTTCAGTGGCCAGGTTAGAAGTTATTTGTATCCTACTTTCTTTTCCTGCAAATAATAACATTACATTATGGATGTCACAAGTACTTTTCTAAATGGTTATATAAGTGACGAAGTCTATGCTAAACAACCCCCAAGTTTTCAAAGTTCTGAATTTCTAAATCATGTTTTTAAACTTAGGAAATCTCTCTAGAGTCTAAAACAAGCACTTAAGGCATGGTATGATAGACTTAGTAACTTCTTGCTTAAAAATAACTTTGAAAGATGACAAGTAGATAATACACTTTTTAGAAAATCAATAGGAGATAACATTCTTAATATTCAAATTTATGTTGATGGCATTATTTTTGGATCTAGTAATGGCAGTTTTTACCAAGAATTTTCTAAGTTTAAAAACCTATGGTTACTACAATGCACCCTACCTGTTCACTTCAAAAAGATGAATCATGCCAAAAAAAGATGACCAAAAAACCTACAGAGGAATGATAGAATCCCTACTTTACCTTACTACTTTCGGACCTCACATCATGTTTAGTGTATGTGTATTTGTAAGATTTCAAGCTGACCTTAGGGAATCACATTTAACTACTATTAAGAGAATCCTTAGATACCTAAAAGACACTATCAACATTACCTTGTTCTAAATTAAATCTTCTGAGTACAAACTAATTAGGTATTGTGATTATGATTATGTTGGAGATAAACTTGAGAGAAAAAGCACAAGTGGAAACTGCACATTTCTAACTGACAAATTAATCTCTTGATCAAGTAAGAGAAAAAACACAATTGCCATGTCAATACAAACATAATCAATCTGAAAAATTTACAGACTCCATTTGAACAAAATACGAACAGATTCAATCTTAAAGAATTGCTTAGATTGGATTGAGAAATGAAGAATTGTCTAAAGAACATATTATTAAAAAGCATCTTGTTCAGAATTATTTTTGAATAAGATTACTGTTGACCAAGATAGGAATGAAGATACAATTCAGAATAAAACAAGGACTAAATTGAAGCCCTAATTTTATCTATAAATAGACACTAAAGGTTGAAGAAAAATATTATCAAAAAATCATAATAGAGTAGTAGAACTCAAGCTCAAAATTCCAAATTCATCTTAGAGTTCAAAAAGAGAAACACTTTTTCTTAGAGTGTGATAGTCATTGTTATAATAAGCTTGTTAGAAGCAATTACTCAAGTCCTAAACCTTTGTATTCAAACCCGGTAGTCGTGTTAGTGTGCCTTCAACAATCTGGGGTTGTCATATAGTGGTGTTACTTGTTTCACTTTATTCCTGCACTGTGTAGTTTTGGTATTGCTTATACTCTAAGTAAATCATCAAGTCTGAACAAGTTTAATCAAATAATGAAAAAGTTATCAACTTAGTCAAACACAATTCAACCTCTTTCTCGTGTTTTCTCCTTCAATTGGCATTAGAACTTAGTCTAAAGGATGAACACTTTAGAGTGTTTGAGGAAATATCCAAGGGTTCAAAATGTCTGGATTCACTGAAGAGATTATTGGAGGAAACATCAACAAACAACATATGTTTGATGGAGAATATTTTGAGTACTTGAAGGACAAGCTGAGAAGTTTATTTATTTCACAAGATTCTACACTTTGGAACTTGGTGGAAGATGGTTATACTTCTCCAAAGAATACTGATGGCATTAAGATTTCAAGGAAAGAGATGGATGTTGATCAAAAGATGTACAAGATGCATTGTAAGTTCCGAACATTCATGATATATATGTAATCACTTTCAAGAATTTTGACAAATGCACCAACAAAGTGACATAAAAGAGTATTTATGATTGTCTGATTCTGACTTATGAAGGAATCAAGCAAGTTCAAGAAGCAAAGTCCAACCTCCTAATAAAAAATTATGAGATGTTCAAGATGGAAGAAGATGAAGACACTAAAACAATGTTTTCCAGATTTTGGTCTCCGGATTAAAGATACTTGAGAAGAGTTATACTACTATTGATCATGTGAAGAAGATACTAATAAGTTTGCCAAGCAAGTGGAGACCTAAGATCACTGTCATTCAGGAAGCAAAATGATGTGAATACTATTAAGCTAGAAGAATTAATTAGCTCTCAGAGATCACATGAAATTGAACATGCAGAGGATGATCCCAAGAAGAATAAACCAAACTTGGCTTTGAAATCCAAGTAAAAGAAAGTTTTGAAGGAAACAACACAATTAGAGGATGATGATTCAAAGTATTAAAATAGAGGCTTAGAGGAATAGGAATTGGCTGTCATATCGAAAACAATTCAGAAGATGCGGCATAACAGAAAGAAGAAATTTCTCCAAAGATATTTCAGGCAGTCAGTAGAAGAAGGGATGACAAAACTAATAAGAAAAACATCATCTACTATGGATGCAATAAACCTGAACATATCAAGTTAGAATATCCAAATATGGAGAATGGAAACATCAGAGGAAAGATTCCAGACCCAAGAAGAAGAGTTTGATGGCTATATAGGATGATTCTGATGAATCCTCTGATGATGAAGAGCAAGAAGATTTGACTCTGATGGCTCATACTAACTTTGCCTTTAGTGTTGAGACAAAATCTCTCTCAATTGATTTTAATGATAACAAAATTACTTAAGAGATTATGATTGTGTTTAAGGACTAATCTGTGCTCTTGAGTGAATTTATAGTAGAAAACAGGTTATTAATCATAAAGACTGAAAGGATGAACAAATAACTCAAAACCATCATATTTGCAAGCAAGAGGATGGGTTAAGCCTACGCGAGGATGGCCTCGTAAAAGCACATAATACATCCAGCAATGTAACCATAAGTCTTAATCAGGTTAAGATGTCAAGATTGTAACCAAGAATGACCCAATAAAGCATATTATCTAAAGAGGTCAGAAAGCACATTTGGACTAGTACGAGGATAGGCTGTTCTAGGTAGAGGACGGCTAGTACTAGGTACAAGGTTGAACAATTTGTCACATCATTCTTCAAAAATTGTATTCAAACCTTGTACTCCACGAAATCAGCCTGCTGTAGCACACACAGTCAAGGAAATAGCCGTTTCATGTCTTGAAGAAAGAAAAAGAAAAAGGCTACAATGGACCAAGTACCTAGAGGGTTTGAATCTCAAAGCTGAGGATGGACTAACACTGTTCAAGACAGCTGGATGGCAGTTTTGTAATTTCAGCACAGAGACCATTGGACTCTTTGATGCATCCTCCTCAAAGGTCAAGAAGTTTTTAAACACATGGAAGAGCTGTACAAGAACTCTATAAAAGCCAGCAAGCTCTCCATAATCAAACACACACAAATATTGCAGAAAATGATCAAAATCTTAAGATTATCAAAAGCAATATCCATCCTCTCTTCAAACTTTCTACATTCACAAAATAGATCTTTGTAATATCTTTATAGAAAGTGTTTAAGAAAAGAGAGAGCAATCATACTCAAATCATTCTGAGATTATTCAAGTAAGGTTACTTGAAAACATTCAAAAACGTGATTGTAAGCTTGGTGAAGCTAGAAAATACACAAAGTGTAATCATCCTCAGTTTGAGGTTGATCAGATTGATTGTTAGTGAAATCTCACAAGAGTGTGAGGACTGGATGTAGCCATAATTGGGTGAACCAGTATAAAATCTGTGTGTCTATCTCATTTTATTATTTCTGCATTTAATTTGTTCTTGATTAAAGAGTTTGAATTTCCATCCTCTATCGCATCCTCTCAGAGAGGACAGAAATTCATAACCTTGTTAAAACAATTTTTAAAAGCCAAAATCCCTATTCAACCCCCCTTCTAGTGATATTTAGCTCCATCATTTAGATCCAACACAACTTCTGACTCTAGAAGTGAATCAGTAGATGAAGAAATTGAGGTATTTTCTAACTTAACTCAATCTGATTTATTTACTGTTATAAATGACTTCTAGAAGAAGAAATACAAATTGTCTTGAAAATTGACAACACTAAGAAAATAACTTATTTTTGGATCTACTAATGGCACTCTTTGCCAAGAAATTTCTAAATTGATGCAACTTGAATTTCAATTGTGTATGAGGGATGAACTTATGTTCTTCTTAGAGATACAAATTCAGCAAAGTCAAAAAGGTATATTGATAGCATTTCAGCAAGTGTAATGAGTTGTTGCAAATAATAATTAAAACAGTAGTACCGAGTGTCGAACATAAAGATTGCGTTCTACTATTGAATTGTGTTTAATTACTAAAATTGAACAAAAAGTTTCCGAATTGATTGAAATATTATTTGAAACTAACCAGAGTAATAGAATTAAACTTTTATAATAAGAAGAATGTCAGGGATGAGTTTCACTTCAAATCCAATCTTGGTTTATAATTTGATCCTAGTTACAAAATTCCTTTATTGAACTATTACTGAATTCTCTTGATTATTTTTGCCCTAATGTCTTAGTGACAGAACCTTTAATTCCAAAGTAACCCCTAATTCCTTAGTGGACTTAAGATTAGAATTAAGTTTTACAGTACAAGAATTCTTTTATTAAACTATTGCCTATGCAAATAATTCAAATGATTTCATGACCTGCATCTATCCCTAGACTACAATATCATAAATTTCACATCTCAAGCATTTGTAAAGTCAACTTCCGTTTCAAAATACGAATCGTAAAATAATTTAAAGTTGATCAAGTAATAACATGCATTAAGCACAGAGATGAGAAAAATCATTCAATAAACTCATTCATATAATTAGAAATCGAATCAAACAAATAAGGGTTTCATCTTGTTTCACTCATCCTAACAAATACGGTTTAGTTACTCATGACAAAGATACAAAAGATAGAGATTAAAAAGTAATTACAAGAAAGATTCATCAATGATTCTTGATAAAACTCCTCCAATGGTGTTAGAAACAGTCGTCTCTGAGTTTCTCTACTAGGGCACAAGTCTCCAAACTTCCTAATAGTCAAAAAAATCCATAGAAAGTGAGAAAAATGCATTTTTATATACTCTACAACATTTTTATATGATACGTTGTTATAATTGTTGTGCTTGACATGTTCAAACTATGGAAAATGAATGTTACATGATACGTTGTTATAATGGTTGTGCTTGACATGTTGTGGTCATTCAAGGTGATTACTTTGTGTCTAAACTAGGTTGGTTTAGAATAAGGTTGAATGATTTTAGACGCTCTTGTTGAGTGATTTATATTGTTACTAACAAAAGTGTCTACATTCATGCATTCATAGTTGTGTGGTGCATCCATAATTGGTTGGAACCCATAGTTGTGTGGTGCGTCCATAATTGGTTGGAGCCCACAGATCCTTGCGGGGATTTCGAGTTAGTGGTGTTGCTTGGAAGGACCCACGAAGCTCTAGCGGGGGAGGTGATATTCCGGAATCATGCATTGACATATAATCTAACTAATAGGATTTGCGCATTTTGGTTGATTTGTATCTTTGGGGCGTTGTGATTTTTAACTGTTAAATGAAGTATATGATTCATTTATATTTTTGCTACAACATTTATATATGCATGTTTATTTGCTCTGTGTTTTTTATTTGGAGAAGACCCTTACATTTGACAAGACGTCACATATAGTGTTACTTGAGCGAATAATGTCACAGTCAACCTAGTTGGAGAAATGCGAGGAAACACAATAGCATGTAGTTGGAGGCTCCGAGATACTTTTGCACTAGTGTGAGACTTGTTGTGAGAGTTTTCCACAAGCGTCTAAAACTATGACCAACTAGGATTTATCTTTGGGTAGTAAAACGTCAAGAGTTTTGGCTTTAGGAGTTTCTTTGTTTTACTTATTAAATTTACTTTTTGAAATTGCAAAGACTCTGATTCGTTATTTTGGAAATAAAATTGAGTAAGTTATTAATTAGTTTTAAAGTAAATGAACATTTAAGATAATCTTATAAAAAAAACGAATATGTATCTTTACGTTTAGAACTTCGTTAGTTAATGTCTCGAAAAAGCGGGATGTTACAACTGGTATCAGAGCAGTTCGATCTAGATTGGACTACGGGTCAGTGGGATAGTTTTACTCTTATTAGTGTTGGTCATGTGTCTCGGAAGTCCTCATGAGATGGTGTGTGAGTTTATACACCACTCGAACCTTGATCGAAATATTTCCTCACCTAAATATTGTGTGCATATTGCACAAGTACACAAATCCTATTCTTAATCGATTTATCAGAGTGGCGCGACGGAAGCGGGTTGAAACTTAGTGGGTCTTGTAGGGGTTGTAATATGGAGGTAGAAATTAAGATTGTAAGTTAGTTAATGGTCCAAAACTTTAGGAGAAGAAAATTATCGAGGGAACGAAAGAGATGATTGAGTCGTCTTTAATTTGACACGTAGAACACTAAGTGTGAATTTTATGATAGTCACATTCATGAGACTAAACCGTTATGATTGTCTTAAGTAGTTTTTTATTGATGTAAAGTTATTACTAGATGCATGATTGAGTAGGTATGAACTTGTTAATGCTTAAGAGCATTTTATAGAGTAAAGATAGGTATTTTATGGTCAAGAAATCAAATTTGTGAAGCGTGTGAATACTTGTAGGATATGATAACATAGGTTTCGACTTTTATGTTTGACAGTACTATACATTGAAAGAATGAGAATGATTTGAAGCGATCAATAGTAGGTTTGATCAAAGATCTCAATGTAGGTGATACTAAACACAATGATTAATTATTGATTATTATGGGTGAATGGCAAAAAAATTGTGTTGTTGATCGATGTTGTACTGAATTAAAGATATTAAAGTTGAAGAGTATATTAGAGACGAACCTCTTAAATGGTGTGTTAATAATGAAATATGTTATAATATAGATATTATATTTATATTGTTTTCTTAAATATAACAATAGACTAAAAAATTCAAACAACAAAATGCAAATAAATATAAAATAGATTCTAAAATAATTTTGGTGAATGTACAGAGTAACAAAGCATTTGTTTCAAACTAAGGAACAAACTAATACATTTTAAAAATTTAGTATCAGTAATTATTATTATTATTATTTATATTATTATTATTATTATTATTATTATTATTATTATTATTATTATTATTATTATTATTATTATTATTATATATTGTAGTTGCAAATAAACAAGAACAATAGGACGAAAATGGTAATTAGTCGGTTTAATATTTGTTAACCGATAATTGGGAACTGAAAAAGCATGATATTGTTTTTTTGGCTGAAGGTACTCATTGCATGGATATTATAAAATGTAACAAATATATAGACTTTTAATGATTTTCTCCCTATACTTTTCAGGAGTTCTAAATATTAGTGATTTACATAGCAAAAATTTAATGATTAAAACTAGCAAAATTTAATTAATTACCTCTGGTATGAGAACACAGTTGTTAATTCCTTCCAATTCAGTTGGATTGGTTAGCGGATAATTTAGATAAAAGTCATGCTTATGCGAAAATATTTTGTTTTCTATGGTTGTGTCGCGTAATGCTCAGCACAAAACTTAAATTGTGGCAACTTTCTTTTTGTTTCACCCATGGATTAAAATATTAAATTTTATATAGTTTTTTAAACGAGTGAAACGATGCAATGGGTAGAAAAGAAAAGAGATAAAGTAATTTATACTACTTTGTACAGTGTACAGAAGTAGTGGGAGTGTGGGCGGTTTTTTGTAAGGGAAAGAGTGGACATTAATTATTTTATAAAGGGAAATGTTTATTCTTACCATGAAAAATAGTAACAAAAGGAAATAAGTTAAATGCGTCTGTGTATGATTAATTTTTTCAAATTTAAATTTGAACTTAATGATTTATTCGTGAAAAAATCTACTGTACTGTCTAGTATTTTAGCTAGTATTGCTGGTTTATAAAATGAGTAAGAAAAACAATTAACAATGCTACATAGTATTATATATCTTTTCACAAATAAATCACGAATGCTAAAATTTTAAATTGAAAAAAATTAACTATATGTTAAGGGGTTGAAATAGTTAAACCAATAGAGATTTTGTGTGAAAGAAGTCAAATGACTAAAATATGTATTTAGAGTGATTAATGTCATTCGTTCAATTGGTACCACGGTACATATGAATTTGAGTTCAAATATTTGTTAAGAGATATTCATATTTAATGTCTTACACATATCGATTATAATTATCTCATGTAAAAAAACCTATAAAAACAATATAAATATATAATTTTAGTGTTTTATTTTAAATCTTATTCTCTTTTTTTTTTATGAAAAAATGTTATCCTTTAAAATAATACATTAGTGATATGAAAATAAAATAATAAGATCTAATCTACAAATGCATTGTCACTCACCTAATAATTTCTTAGCTGATTATTCATCTTGATATATGAACAAAATAAATTCCAAATTAATAGTGTGAAAATTTTCTATTTTTTGAAACTAAAAAAGTAAACAAACATGTATATTAATGTTATTTTATATTTTTCAGCTATTTCAAAACTAATTTAACTAAATACTTTATTTTTAATTTATCGAATTTTCAACTATAAATTTTCGCCTATCAATTATTAGTTAGCTTATCAATTATAAATTAACTTATAGATTAATTTTATCAAACAAAGTCACAGTAGATACTCTTGTAATTATTGTATTTATATTTTACTTTTGAAGTTTATTCGCTCCATTTCATTTCACATGATAGATGAGTTAATGGGACACATTTTAATTTTTTAGAACAGACGAGAAACACATGCCACATACTAGTAAAAGAATTATTAACTGCACATTCAGTTAGCTACAATAATTTACAATTATTTGTTTTTCGATTTTGTTTTACAATAATTCAAACATGGTATTGGGATAATCCAAAAGGTTATATATTTTCAGTTTATTTTTTCGATATTGTTTTACATTCATTTATCTACAATAATTTATTTAAATTATTTGTGTTACTGACGTTCAGAGACGCACTCTCTTATTTGTCTTCCCGCTTTTTTAATTGCGATATAAGTTCATAAATTGGTTGTATTTTTTTAATATAATTTATTTTAACTTTTGTTGTTTAAAAGCAACCTCTCTGAAAATTATAAATGTGAAACATGTGATTGGATAAACATCTGATTGGATAGTTTTAAAAGAAATAAATTAAG
>JBBPBP010000003.1:37222453-37256891 GCA_037974735.1 Cicer chorassanicum | reverse complement strand
TATTGTATTATTTTATTTTTAATTAGTGTATTAAATAGTAAAAAAGAAATTAAAACAAAGTGCAGGCAATTGCCTACACAAGCCCACAAATGGATCTGTGTCCCTGTATATAGTCTCATATTTGTTTTTGCAAGCTGTAATATTTTTCTAAGTTCTACCTCATTTTTTTGGTTGAAGTCTACCATATTTGATAATCAATAAAAACATATTTTTTCATGGTTTTATATAAGGGTCCGTATTCACTGATTATAACATAGGAGTTGAAAGCCACTACATGTGCAGTTAGGTGCAAGTGGATAGTTATTTTTTTTCTAAATAAATGGTAAAGAAAGAAAGCAATAAAAATAATAAAGTTAAAAAAAAATGAAAGAAAATGCAAAAAGTTATAAGCTATAAACTATTGTTAAAAAGTTGTTTACCAAACATAATTTATTTGACCACACAAACTTGTAATCTGATCCAATAAAATTTATGATGTTTTTGGGGGCTCACAATCTTTCTTCGCCTTAAAATGCAACTAATTTGGATCTCGAAATATTCTTGATAGAAACACTATTGAACTCAGGATGCCTCTGGTATTTTCAATATGGTTATTTGACTAAATATGGTTATTTGACTAATTATTGATTTATTGTATATCATGGGATAAGGGATAATTCATATAGGTATAATGATAAGAGCAAATTTGATAAGTAACCGAATTACATACCACATGTAAGATGCCATGACATAAGTATTCAATTCGGGCACAATCCTTTCGTAACTTTTAGCAATATCCAATTCCAAATCACAGTATAGAATTTAATAAAATATATTACTACGATAAAACAAACCAAAATTAAATAATTAATCATTCTTAAATATATTATAGCTGCTACAAATATAACAAGTCTTTTAAGCAACTGCAATTTCTAAACTGGAAACAAGATAAAAAGCAAAACCTACACGTTATCACTAAAGTTACCAAGCCGTAACTCAAGACAAAAACTCTACCTAGTTGAACTGATCAAAATTGCACCCCAAGCATAGCATGCACTCGCTCCACACTCAATATGAACTCAACAACTTAACAATTACTGCAGTTTAGTGTCAATTCGATAAAATGATATATCTTTAGTCTAGTACAAAATATCTTCGTAAAATCATGGTTGGATATTCGTTCCACCTAAAATACAAAACAACCTCGATCAGCTATAGACTTATAGTATAAGAAGATGACCACCTCAAGCCATGAACAAAATAAATTATTACCAAATTGACCACCTTTTTGTTCATGAATTGTTGGAGCAACTCAAAACAGGATAACCTATTAATGTTTGGTGGCATTCCAAAACACATTGAAACAAAAACAACGACATTTTAACTTTTTATATAGCTCAAAATAGGATGACTTATTAATGTTTGGTGGCATTCCAAAAAAATACTGAAACAACGACATTTTTACTTTTTAGATAAAAATGTCATACAATGAACATAATAGAAGTATAATTGTTATTATTATATATATATTAGACAATACAAACCTGTGTTGTTTGTTGTAAAATAGGGGGAGCTGTTGGGTATTGGGCTCCCTGAAAGGCCCAAATATTGTAGTCCATGTGTCTCACTTATTTAAGTGGAGAGTGGTCTAATTAGGGTTGGAAGAGAGAGACTAATTTGAGAGAAAAAAGGCAGCTACCAAAAGAGAAAAGAGAAGAGTAAACCCTATTCCCGATTTTGTTAAATTAGTCTCAGAAAAATATCGATTGCGCATTCAATAACTGTTGGATCGAGCTGAAATTTGGACAGTAGGTTCGCAACATTCAGGGCTTCGTTTTCAACGGTCGGATCGGCGAAACGACTTCTGGAGTGGGAGGAATCGAGCTCGCACAGTAGCAGGTTTTTTAGATGTTTCACTACTTCTTGCTTTTCATTTGTAAGCTTTGGTGCTTTGTTATTTTGGCTGGTTGTAGACACACTTTGTGCATCTTTTTGAGACTCTCTTGTACCATTATTTGATTATAGTGGAGCTATTTCTTTGTTCTGGACGACCCGTGGTTTTTACCCTTGCATTGAGGGGTTTTCCACGTTAAAATATCGGTGTTCTTTACACTCTTTTATTTTGATTAATTTGCTGCCATATATTTGTTGTTGCTCCTCACGGGTTCTTGCAAGTTGGGGGAATTTTATATCCGCTGCGTATTACTTGTTATTGTGTTTCTATGTTTATTCCCCATCAGAGTGGCATCAAAGCTCTTGGTTAAAGGGTTATTTGACTTGCTTGAAGGATGGAGGCAAATACGAATATAAAGATGGTATGCTTGAATGGTACTAACTACAATTTGTGGAAGGGCAAGATGAATGATTTGTTATTTGTGAAGAAAATGCATCTTCCTATTTTTGGTTCTAAAAAGCCGGATAATAAATCTAAGGAAGACTGGGAATTTGAACATCAACAGGTATGTGGTTTTGTTAGGCAATATGTAGAAGATAATGTTTATAATCATATTGCTAATGAGACAGATGCAAAAACTATGTGGGATAAGATACAGACTTTGTTCGCCTCTAAATCAGGGAATAATAAATTATTCTTACTGAATAGTTTCATAAGTTTGAAGTATAAGGAGGGAACGTCTATTTCGGACCACTTGAGTGAATTTCAGGGGCTCCTTGATCAAATGTCTGGAATGGGTATCAAGTTTGATGATGAGCTATTGGGATTATTTTTACTGTTATCTTTACTAGAGTCTTGGGAGACATTTCGGGTTTCTATAACGAGTTCAGCTCCTAATGGTGTTGTTTCTTTGGAAACGGCTAAGGGTGGTGTTTTGAATGAGGAGATGAGAAGGAAGGCACAGGGTTCTTCATCTCAATCTGAAAATAGGGGGAGAAGTCAGAAAAAAGAACCGAAAGGTGGTAGAGAAAACAACAGAAGCAAATCCAAGTCTAGATACAAAAATGTGGAGTGTCATTATTGTCATAAAACAGGGCACATACCGAAGAATTGTTTTCTGTGGAAAAAGGAGAACAGAGGCAAGAAGGGTAAGCAGAAACAAAAGGGCCGTGATGATGATAATGATGATGACCGTGTTACTACTCGTACTAGTGATGATCTTGTTATTCTACGTGACTATGAGTCAGTTAATCTTGTATCTAATGAGAGCATGTGGATAATTGATAGTGGTGCTACACTACATGTTACACCGAGGAAGGAGTTATTCACATCTTATACTTCAGGTAACTTTGGAGTTTTGAAGATGGGTAATGATGGTGTATCTAAGGTAATTGGTGTTGGTGATGTATGCTTGCAAACCAACATGGGAATTCAATTGTTGCTTAAAAGGAGTCAAACATCTTTGTGGCACCGAAGGCTTAGCCATATCAGTGAAAATGGGTTAAATTGCTTAGCTAGAAAGGATGTGCTTCCAGGATTGAAGAATATAGATTTGGAGAAATGTTCTCACTGCATAATTGGTAAACAAACTAGAGTATCCTTCAAAAGGCATCCTCCTTCTAGAAAGTTAGAGTTGCTTCAGTTGGTGCATTCTGACGTATGTGGCCCTTTAAAGGTAAAATCTTTTAGTGGTGCACTTTATTTTGTTACTTTTATTGATGACTGTTCCAGGAAACTATGGGTTTATGTTCTGAAGACAAAAGACCAAGTGTTGAGAGGCAGACATGCAAGAAGCTGAAACGTGTTCGTACTGACAACGGTGGTGAGTATTGCGGACCCTTTGATGTCTATTGCAAACAGCAGGGTATAGCACATGAAAAGACTCCTCCTAAGACTCCTCAGCTGAATGGTTTAGCAGAGAGGATGAATCGGACACTTGTTGAGAGAGTGAGGTGTATGCTCTCTGAAGCTAAGTTGCCTAAACATTATTGGGGTGAGGCACTGTACACGGCGGTGCATGTTATTAATCTTACTCCTACTGTCGCTTTGAATAGTGAGGTACCAAACAAGGTATGGTTTGGGAAGAATGTCAAGTATGATCACTTGAGAGTCTTTGGTTGCAAGGCTTTTGTGCATGTTCCGAAGGATGAAAGATCCAAGTTGGATGCAAAGTCAAAGCAATGTATCTTCATTGGTTATGGTGTGGATGAATTTGGCTACAAGTTATACGATCCTATAAACAAAAAGGTTATTAGAAGTCGTGATGTAGTGTTCATGGAAGACCAAACTATTGAAGACATTGATAAGGTGGAGAAGACTACACCTGAGAGAGATAACATTTTATCTGATGGTGATCCAGTTGAGTCACTTGTTCCTGATTTGGATACTACTGATGGTAATGATCAGAATGATGAGCCACATGATAGTGTTGATGATCATCGACTTAGAGATGAGGTAAATATTCCAACTAGTGAAAATCATGAGTTGTCACACGATGAGAATCCTAATGATGCTTATGAATCATCTCTAACCCAACTCAGTAGGTCTAAGAGGCAGAGACAACCATCTACAAGGTATGTTTCTGATGAGTATGTGAATTTGACTGATGAAGGGGAACCTGAGTGTTTTCGAGAGGCCATGGAGAGTGAAGAAAGTCAAAAGTGGTTGGATGCAATGCATGATGAGATGAAATCCTTGCATGATAATCACACTTATGATTTGGTGAAGTTGCCAAAAGGCAAAACGGCTTTGGAAAACAGGTGGATCTATAGAGTGAAACTTGAGAGTAACTCAAAGTCTTTGAGGTATAAAGCCAGATTAGTGCTGAAAGGTTTCCATCAAAGAAAGGGTGTTGATTTTAATGAGATTTTATCACTTGTGGTAAAGATGTCATCAATTAGAACCGTGTTGAGTTTGGCAGCTACTCTTGACTTAGAGGTAGAGCAAATGGATGTAAAAACAGCTTTCCTTCATGGTGATTTGGAGGAAGAGATTTACATGAAGCAACCTGATGGTTTTCTTGTTGAAGGCAAGGAAGACTATGTGTGTAGACTAAGAAAAAGTCTATACAGTTTGAAGCAAGCTCCAAGGCAGTGGTACAAAAAGTTTGAGTCTGTTATGTGTGACCAAGGATACATGAAGACTACTTCTGACCATTGTGTATTTGTTAGAAAATTTTCTAACGATGATTACATTATCATGTTATTATATATTGATGACATACTTATTATTGGGAAAAATATTTCCAAGATTGACAGGTTAAAGAAGCAGTTGGGCGAGTCATTTGCCATGAAAGACATAGGAGTAGCTAAACGGATTCTTGGCATAAGAATCATGTGTGACAGAAAGGAGAAGAAACTTTGGATGTCACAAGAACACTATATTGAGAGAGTGTTGCAAAGTTTTCAAATGGAAAACTCTAAGGCTGTAAGTACTCCTCTTGCTGCAGATTTTAAGTTGAGTTCTAAACAAAATCCTTCTAGTGAATATGAGAAAATATACATGGAACGAGTTCCTTATGCTTCTGTTGTGGGTAGTTTGATGTATGCAATGGTGTGTACAAGACCAGATATTGCGCATGTTGTTGGTACAGTCAGTAGATTTTTGTCAAATCCAGGTAGAGAGCATTGGAATGCTGTAAAATGGATTTTGAGGTATCTTCGTGGTACTACATGTATGAGGCTTTGTTTTGGAGGTGACAAACCTATTTTGGTGGGGTACTCCAACTCAGATATGGCTGGAGATATTGACTCAAGAAAGTCAACTTCAGGCTACATGATTAAATTTGCAGATGGAGCTGTGGCTTGGCAGTCGAGATTACAGAAATGTGTATCATTGTCTACAACTGAGGCAGAATTTATTGCCATTGCCGAAGCATGCAAATAGTTGATTTGGTTGAAGAAATTCTTGCAGGAGCTTGGGTTTATTCAGGACAAATATGTCTTATTTGTCGATAGTCAAAGTGCTATTCATCTTGGTAAGAATTCGACGTTTCATAGAAGGTGCAAACACATTGATGTGAGGTATCATTGGATACGTGATGTTTTGGAAGCTAAGTTGTTGGAGTTGGCTAAAGTCCATACTGACTATAATGGTTCTGATATGATGACTAAAGCATTACCAAGAGGGAAGTTTGAAACTTGTTGTGATATTGCCGATTTGGCGATTATCTCCATATAGTTGTGAGGGGGAGATGTGTTGGGTATTGGGCTCCATTCCTATGTGCAGAAAGGCCCAAATATTGTAGTCTATGTGTCTCACTTATTTAAGTGAAGAGTGGTCTAATTAGGGTTGGAAGAGAGAGACTAATTTGAGAGAAAAAGGTAGCCACCAAAAGAGAAAAGAGAAGAGTAAACCCTATTCCCGATTTTGTTAAATTAGTCTCAAAAATATCGATTGCGCATTTGTTAACCGTTGGATCAGGCTGCAATTTGGACAGTAGGTTCGCAACATTCAGGGATTCATTTTCAACGATCGGATCGGCGAAACGACTTCTGGAGTGGGAGGAATCGAGCTCGCACAGTAGCAGGTTTTTTAGATGTTTCACTACTTCTTGCTTTTCATTTGTAAGCTTTAGTGCTTTGTTATTTTGGCTGGTTGTAGGCACACTTTGTGCATCTTTTTGAGACTCACTTGTACCATTATTTGATTATAGTGGAGCTATTTCTTTGGTCTGGACGACCCGTGGTTTTTACCCTTGCATTGAGGGGTTTTCCACATTAAAATATCGATGTTATTTACACTCTTTTATTTTGATTAATTTGCTGCCATATATTTGTTGTTGCTCCTCACGGGTTCTTGCAAGTTGGGGGAATTTTATATTCGCTGCGTATTACTTGTTATTGTGTTTATGTGTTTATTCTCCATCAGGAGCTTGGCCATTTATAGAACAAACATGTGGTGTTTGTTGCAAATTAGGAAGTATTGGACTTGAATTGGCAAAACAAGGTGTTGCATAGTACATTTGATGCACTTGGGACATCATTGGTTGAAGTGTGGTATGTCGTTCTCCTACGATGGATAATGTCATTCAATTCTTTTGCTTTCTTCTGCTTTGGATTAGAAGTATGTTTCCCCTTCATTTTCTGTAAAAACATAAAAGGATAAATTACTAAAGACAATTTTGGAAAGTAACAATCACAACATTTGATAAGGCGATAATTTATTCGCTTTATCAATTTGTCTTCCACGCTTTGTTGATCCTATAGAACCATGAATGTTGTTTAAATCACTGGTACGGTTCGTTTATTTGTGCTACAAAATGTTAAAAAATGATGATTCACTAAAAAATGTTATAACAACAGATATATACCAACCATTTGACGGATAAACTTACAGGCCTTGCTAAGCTTTGTAGCATCTGATTTAAATTCGCCATAATTGTCAATTTGCGATCCATTGATATCAACATGCACATGACATGTCCTAACATTGTCTTCAATGCTAGTACAAATTGAATAATGTCCGGACACCTTTATGTGATTGTTCTTCTTCGGGGCACCTTTAGTCTTTATAACATTGGGATCACCAATATGTTTGTTCAATTCTGAATTTTGTGTTCCTATACATATATCAATCTACATGATGCACGAATCCTCTACACATACTAATTTACATGTCACCTTCACATATTAGACTCAAATATACATTTCAAGCATAAAATAACAACCAAACTTTTACTCATAAAAACAGTTATACCCATAAAATACACTGATAATAGAACCCAAAATTATAAACACATGCACCACAAAAAATTAGCATATTTAATTGGAATTAATTAGCATATCTATTAACATTTTTATCATGTCAGGTTTAATCGGAATTCATCACAACCGATTAGTATATATCAAATCGCATAAACCACAGTTATCCTGTAGACACATATAATTTGGTTTTCACAAACTTGTCACAATTAATAATTATTCTCTTTTCAATTTTTTTTAATATAAATATTTTTTTTCTTATAAAATTTAACTACTTCCATACAATCATTCATATTCATACATAAAAACTTTTCCCAAAATCATATATCAGATCACAATTTTACTTTTGAGACAAGCATTCTATATTTATCCTCACAAAGTTTCTTATTATCAAAGACATTTGGTCTTGGTAACTAACATTAGCATGACAATAAAGTATCATCGAGAAATACTTTGTTTGTTTGATTTTTCTAACGACTTCAGTTTTAATTGCAAAAGTATTAACTCATTTTTTATGTTAAGACCAATATAATGAAATATAACATTTCAATTAATTAATTCCAAAAAATCACCATTGCTATTTTGGTAGCATCACTCATTAGAACCACGAAAGGTTGAACTTTCACTATTGAAATAGTTCTTTTAAAAACATTTGTGTTCCTCTTTTTCTTAATCCGTCTTTAATTCATTTTATATTTTGGTCTTTTTGAACCTTTCACACAACTAATACCACGCGATCATATTGATCGTAATATCAAGTAAATCACAAAATCTGTAATGAGTTCATATAATCTAAAACGCTAACATCAAATTAAACCCTAATAATCCTAAAATCAGTAAATCAAATATTTCAAACAAACCAATTGAGTTCTTAAAATCACTAAACACACAACCCTACTATCAAGATTCTAACCTTAATCTTCTTCCTTGTTGGATGGGTCGCGATTCTAGAGCCTTTTGGAATTTGAATAGAAGAAAAATTTGATTTTGCTGGGTTGCGGCCGCGATTCGAATGCGAATCTGGTTATATGGTCGCAAGCGTCGCGCGAAACTTGATCAAAATAAGCCACTAATAACAATTTAGTATTGGCATAGACAAGGAAAGAGATAGGACCACCTTTATTTATGCTGGAAGAACTATTTCCTTTTTACAAACTAGGATAGTGATTAATCGTACATCAAGCTAAAGGTTTTTGCATTGCGAATTGGGAGTGAGACAGATGAGAGATCTTTTTGCGATGGTGGAAGAATAGTAGAAAATTCATCTCAGGACGGTGGAAAGACGACGGAGGAGCGACTTACTAGAGCAAAGTATCTCGAGAGAGGAATGGAAGGAGTTTTGAATCTGATAATGATTTTAATTTTAATTAAAATAAAAAAAATTAGAAAAACAATTTGTTAAATTTAAAGGGATTAAATTGTAAAGACAATGTACGGTTGCAACTAATTTTAGTCAAATTAATCTATAATATATAAATGCTGACGAGGAGAAAAGGAACCCATTTATTGGTTAAAAAATTAACAAGTAACAATACACGCTTCCTTTTTAAGAGTATCATAGAAATTGTCAATCGTCGTCGCTAGAATGTATAGACTTTCTAGGATCATAATGTTCAGTTGACGTAAATTGAAATGATTGTCTTGCCTGTTCAAGTTGTTTTTGTGTTGGAGTGAAAGAAAATGAATGGCAGTGCAGTTGTGGCACTTCATATTCAATAGTAATTGTAGGAGTCAGTGGTCGAGGTCTATTACGCCTTTGTCGTTGGGATTGTTGGGTTGGTCTAATGGGACCAACATTTGGCTCTTTTGCAACACCACATCGTGGGTCTCCAGTGGTTGCATAACTGATAGCTAAAGATTGGAGTTGTGTTTAAGCCATAACATATACTCCTGTATCGGCATAGGGTCCATGTATCGTCTGATCTGTAAGACAATGACTTCAGAGTTTGTTCCAAACTTGAATCCATGTAGCATGCATGTCTTTCCAATTTTCCGAGCTCGCATGTCTTGACAGTGAAGTGTGTCAATACTTATATGAGCCACTGGTATATCATACGAAAGTCTAAAGTGCAATTTAACTATGTTTCTTAGATGTCATTCTACAATTGGGAAACATATCAAAGCAGTTTTGGCAGTCCATATCATTAAATCCTTATATGCTTCTTGTGGTATGACGTTTTCAAGACTCCTATAAGGCGGCATCCATAGGAACTGGAGAAAACAAAAAACATGTTAGTAAAGTGACAAAATTATAAGTAGTATAAATTTACTTGAAAAATTAAATTTTTAACGTTGTTGCATGTGATAAATCTTTGATATAACTAACAAAGTCACCGTATGGAGTTCCATAATGGATTAGTCTCCATCTAGTAAAAGAATATAACATTATTATGTAGCAAGTGTAGCATACTTAGTATATTATGTTAGTATGGAAAGTATTTTACCGTTTTGCTAGTGGAAATGATATTGAACAAGTGCGATCTTGAGTAATGAATAACATGTGATATCATACCCAAGATTGAAAGAGCAATGTGCATCCACCCATACGTGCTTAAGACGGTGTGGTTGCACGACACATTTGCCTATATAAGTTTTCCAAACAAGCTGAACTCCAACTATATAGTCGAATATGTTGAAGATGTTTCAATAGAGGGAGGTACATCAAATGAACTCTATACAGGATTTTTCTTGGATCACCAAACCCCTAATCAAACACAACATATATGCTATACAATGTTTTTGTACCTGCTTAGAGGTTGCGTTAACCAAAATATGAGAAAATATCTCTTTCAACCATTTCAACTTGACGATTTGTCCTACCATTTGGGTTTTTCGGAGAAATGAAATCCAAAAGTTGTTGGCATTCTTCATCCTAATCTAAATCGTCATGTCTAGTAACTGGTCTTTCATTAGCGAGTAGACCCAACTGTAACACAACATCTTCAAGAGTTATTGTAAATTCTGATATTGGAAGACAAAACATGTGTGTTTCTCTTCTTTAACATTCTACCATTGCAGTCACCCAAAGTTAGGTCCACATTACAGGATCCCAATATTATAAATGTTAGAAACCCAACTTCCTCCAGATTGGGAATTATCATTTCATTTGATTCCTCTATTTTGAAGTATTTTGAAGTGGTTGAGACATTGAATCATGTTCTACATTTAAAAATCAATATTTCACTTATAAAAGGATGATTAAGAACGAATATACAAATTTAGTGAGGACGATGAAGTAGAATCACTTACCATCTTAGTGACATTTCTAGATCTATGGAGATACTGGTTTCTCAACAAAGCTATCAAGCATGTATGTTGTAGGAAGAGATCAAGATGCATATTTTATCTAAGTGTGAATGTGAGTGCTATGAAATGTTATCTAAATGTGAGTGCTATGAAATGTGCGTGAATATATTGTGAAGACAATGACTATTTATAGAAAAATCAAAGTGTTGCTGATGTAATTAGTGACGTCAATGTCATACACTCACCCAATCAGTGGTCAACTAAATACAAATTGCGCTGATGTCACCGTTGACGCTGAGGTTATCTTATCAAACTCCGACTCATCTCAATATAAATAGGTACCATTGTCCACTCATTCACTACACTAACAAATATCCTTCTAAACGTTTGCTCATACATGTATCTTCTACAATCATGGCTCCAATAGAGTTTTTTTCCCAAGTATATTACAATGGACACGTTGAGAGGACAAACACAAAAGGTGTTATCTTTGCATGCACCAATTCATCCTTGTTCAAAGTGAAGGAAAACTTCAAACTAGGTGGACTTATCTAATGTATTCAGTCAAAGAGTAAACTAGACAACTTAAATAGGGTGGTCAATCTTATTTATCGATACCCAACAACTCTTGCGCAAGGACTTGTTCAGTATGAGTTGTTAAATCTTGTAGGAGATGAAGACGTGTATTTGATGTTTGACATGTTCAAGGTTGTAAGTGCTTTGTTATTTCAACAAAGAAGTTTAGGCAGGGTTGGTAGATGCTCCGAGAGATGAAACCCAAGTAGAGTCACCATATACTAAACCAACACACTCTTCAATCCCTCACTCCATACCCTCTTTATACCCTTTTATTGAAACACAATCCCACTAGATGATGATGATGATGATTATAATCTATATTATAACAATTGATAACAAATTGGTTTAAAAAAACAATTGATAATAGATAACTTTATCCAATTTAACAAAAAAAAAGATAACTTTACCTGTACATCGCGCACGTATCACACTAATATCGATACAAGTTGGCTAGCATATCAGTACAAACCTTTTATTGAAGCCATGAACTTTCAAAAAAAAAAATTCTTAATTTGTTGTTTCCTCTCCGGCCAGTTTGATCATCATTGTGTAAAAGCCGGTCTACTCACAACTACAGAGACAACTCTCACAAAGTAAGTGAAATCCATTTAAGACATTGATCTCTCTTAACATATTTTTCCATATACACCGGCCATATATCAAACCCTTGGACAAATGATTAAGGGACACAAATATCTACAACTTTTTCAGTTGTGTCGCACCAGTCTTTCGTGAAAGTGAAATGTTATCTTGTTGCCTTGCTATTCTCTTTGCTTTTGATTTTTGTGATGCAAAATTTGTAATTAACATATGTACATTGAAAACTATATTCAATGAAATACTTTGTACCACAAAGGTCAGCTACATGACAAGTATTTTTTTTTACAGTAGCTACATGACAAGTTGGTTTTTGTTTATATTGTCACAAGTCATATAATTGTAAACTACAATTGATTCTATTATGCACTAAATGCTCAAACACATATCCTCATTATAAATGCCAATATTAATTGACATTCCCATAACCATTAAGACATTTAGGAAGATAATCTTTAAACATTCTAAATTTAAATGAATACTGTAGTAGAAAAATATCAAAGATATGAAAATTAAATTGTCTACACCAATTCTATTTTTGTTGTTATATTATTTGCAGAGCACAAACATGCACATGTTTAGGTAGTTTATCAGGAACAGAACTACTAAACTAAATGAATTAATCTGAGTATAAACTTTGGGTGTGATTTCTACTAACCAACATTGGATGATACCAAATGTCAACATTCAAAAATCAAAATCTTATCATGCAGACCAAGACTACTGCTATCAAATACTCTTAACTATAAGTAATTAATGATTAGGAAATAATACGAAAAGACCTTTATGATAGTAAATAAAACTATCAGGTGAACTTGTGTGAATCCAGAAATTAAAAAATGCAGTTGTTTGATGATTTAGTGAACTGATGTGAATCCATAACTTCAAAAAGATTTGTTAATTTCAAGATCAATCTCAAGTTATCTAACGACATGTCAAAATAACAAAAATTAAACAAGCCCACAGTAGCATATTTTATCAAATTATGCAATCATAGAAACAAAACAAGCATCTTCAAAATTATCGACAACAGTGCAAAGCAAAAAAGTAAAAAAGTTACTAACTATACTCCGAATCAGTTTCTTAATCAACCTAACCATTTTTTATCGTTCCCAAAGCAGATCCAAAGATGCTCTGAAGCTCCTTCAAAATGTCCACAAACACTTGAGTTTCTTCCTTCTTGTCACCATCAAGCAAATGTTCACATTTTGCAGTAAGAGAAACCATCTTATTTGTTCTTTGTGTGGGAAGCAAGGAACTGATACCCTTATCCTTCATAACTTTCTTCACAATGTAAAGATAGTCGTCCAAAGCATTTATTGCTTCAACTTTCTTCTTGAACTTCAAATCTTCAGCTTTGAAATCCTCGGCTTCTTGAATCATTCTCTCAATTTCTTTAGTTGACAGTTTTCCATTTTCATTGGTTATTGTAATATCATTCTTATTCCCAGAGGTTTCCTCTTCACAAGAGACATTCAAAATACCATCAGCATCTATTGTAAAGCATACTTTGACAGGAAGACCTCGAGGTGCACGAGGAACTGAGTTCATAAAAAAACCCAACAAGTTGTTCTCGCTGGCTATTATTCTCTCACCCTCATAAACCTCAATCAAAACACTGCTTTGGTAATCATCACAAGTAACGTATGTTTTTGTCTTCTTGACAGGAATGGAAGTGTTCCTTGTAATCACGATGTCCATGATATCTCCTCTTACAGACTTACCTAGAGACAAAGGTATAACATCGCGCAGCGTCAAGTTCAGAACAGTCTTAATGCCTCCACTCAACAAAGCAGCCTGGACAGCAGCACCATAAGCAACAGCCTCATCAGGGTTGATACTCTTAAAAAGATCCTTCCCCTTGAAAAGGTTTTGCAATAGTTGTTGCACTTTAGGAATCCTAGAAGAGCCACCAACAAGTACAGCATCATCAATACTACTTTTGTCCATCTTAGCATCATTAAAACAACTTGTAATAGTCTCCATACACTTTTCAAAGAGGTCCATATTCAGTTGCTCAAATTTGGCCCGAGTGATTGATGAACAGAAGTCAATACCTTGACAAATAGCATCTATGTCAATTGTGGCCTCAGTGTCGAACGAAAGTGTCCTTTTCGCCCTCTCACATGCAGTTCTCAGCTTCCGCAGGGCTTTCGAGTTTCCACTGATGTCAACTTTGTTTTTCCTCTTCAACTCGTTCACAAAATAATTCAGCATCCGATTATCAAAGTCCTCTCCCCCAAGGTGAGTGTCTCCGGCAGTGGCCTTGACTTCAAAGGCATTATTCTTAATGGTAAGGAGAGACACATCAAAAGTTCCACCACCAAGATCAAAGATGAAAACTTTTCTCTCTTCAACACAATTTGCTCTCTTTTGAAGACCATATGCAAGAGCAGCAGCAGTAGGCTCATTGATTATCCGTATTACATTGAGGCCAGCAACGACACCAGCATCTTTGGTGGCTCTTCGCTGTGAGTCATTGAAATAAGCTGGTACCGTAATCACCGCATTTTTGACAGATGACTCCAAGAATACCTCTGCAATCTCCCGCATCTTTGTGAGGACCATAGATGATATTTCCTCTGCAACAAAGCGCTTTTCCTCACCCTTAAAATTAACAACAATCACAGGGTTGTCATCACTGCCAGCAATGACCTTAAAGGGCCACAACTCTAGATCATTTTTAATAACAGAATCACTATATTTCCTTCCAATCAACCTTTTTACATCTGCAAAAATTAAAATTGTGATGTATAGTTTGTTGTTCTAATATAAGAACAGATAAGAAAAAATTACAATTATAGTAATAACTAAAATAGTAAAATATGTTTATGTTAGGAACCAAAAAATTGGATTTCAAGGATTTAGAGGAAGAACACTAATATTTAGAAAAATAAAATAAAAATTATAGGATAGAAAAATAAAAGCAGATACTCTCCTCCTACAATGGTTTACACCACTCATTTTCTTAAGTTGCTAAAAGATTCTTTCTAAATGGGTAGAAGCCTCTATTTGAAGACTTCCAATACATTAGTAAAGGGATTAGGTCCAAGGTAACTAACTAATAAGAGAAACACCAAAACAGTTACACCTATACAAGTACTAACAACCTAAGAACACAACTACTAACAAACTCTTAATTACCCCTACTTTTTTTTAGTAGTAATTATCCCTATTTCTATATCCTGACAGTTTATGTCTTTATAATCATCTTGAAATTTATTTTAGTATCAGCGTCACTTTTCAATCCCTACAAATTTCAAAAGCATGTACATGTAATTTTGTAATTTTAATGGACTTAAAAATATGTACAAGGTACCAAAAACAAAAATGTAAACTTTATAGAGATGAAAAACATATGTGAATCTAA
Organism: Cicer chorassanicum; assembly: GCA_037974735.1. Taxonomy (NCBI): domain Eukaryota; kingdom Viridiplantae; phylum Streptophyta; class Magnoliopsida; order Fabales; family Fabaceae; genus Cicer; species Cicer chorassanicum. Next base: position 37,241,524 of record JBBPBP010000003.1, on the reverse strand, counting down.
TTGAAAAAAAAGGGCAAAAATACACATAAAAAGAATTACCAAATATAGTGTTGGTTGGGTTAGAGGAAGCTTGATTTTTGGCAGCATCACCGATCAATCTTTGGGAGTTAGTGAAAGCAACACAAGAAGGAGTTGTTTTGTTTCCTTGATCATTGTGAATGATTTCCACACGATCATTTTGATCCTGCCATACTCCAACACATGAATAAGTAGTGCCAAGATCAATTCCTATTGCAAGTCCCTCATATTTTTTTGACATTGTGTTTCAACTTACATGTAAATGAAACCGTTTGTAGTGAAGATTTTAATTCAAACTTTGGAAGAAATATAGTAGCAATGTACTTGGATTGGTTTAAAATATGTGGAATATGAAAAGTGTATTAAGTGAATGTGTATGTATATTGGGATTCCCTAAAATGAATTCATGTGCACGGTCATAAATAGAGTCTCTTCGTTGTCCGTTCACAGTTCATGCTTAAGGAAATTGAGTAGAAAAAAGCTCAAGTGGCAGCTCTGTGAGTCCTTTTTTTCTATTAAAAAAAATTAAACATTTATAAATAAATGACAATTATTTTATTAGATAAATTTTGGAGTTAGATGTGTGAGTCATTTCATTGATGCTTAATATCAACCTTCACAAACTTCAGTTTTGCACTACACAGACTTCATTTATTTGACTTTTACGATAAATTATATTTTTTCCCTTTTTAAAAAATAAAAATATTTTTTCTTTACATAGAGAATGTTTGGAGTATTTTCTTTTTCATAAAATAACACAGTATATTCTCTTTTTTTTGTAAGGGAATAATATTTTCTCTTTGTTAGAGTTTGAGTCTTTGTCCTTTAACTATTCCAACTAGGACTCTGGACAAAGGTGAGGGATCCGCCCAGTACCGTTTGGCCCGCCGCAGGTGAGGTGAATTGGGCAGGTTGGACCGAGTCCAATGAGTTAAACGGGTAGTATTTGAGGGTTCAAATAGGTACGCACAGGTGGGTTCGGGTCATGGATTTGAGATCGTCAATGACCGACACGCCCGAATACAGTTTATAACATTAATTATTATTAGTAATTATTATTTGAAGTGTTGGACTGGATTCTTACCAAGCTCAATTTGATCCAACCCAAAAAAATAACCCAACCCTAATTTCACCACTCACACACAATCCTACAACCCTAATTTCATTCTTTCATCAGTCATCCCCTCGAACCCTAATTCTCTCATCACACACACAAAACTCAACACTCACAAGTCACACCAATGAACTCTAATTATATCAAATCTCAACAACGCCTAACGACGGTCAGCAACGTCCACTCTACGTTATCACTTACTATCTCTTATTTCTCAACTCTTTAATTTCTCGTTCTAAACTTTTTAAGTTTAAACTTTTTAATCTAATTTCTCTAATTTATTTATTTTTGTTAGTTTTTAAATTTGTTGATATGATTTCATATAACTATTTTTTTTTATGCTTATTTTTTGTAAATATATTTTTGGGTAATATATCATTTTTATGTTTCTTTTTCTTCAAAAGTTTGATTCCTTTGTATGCATTCCTTTTAATTTCCTTGTACGCTTTATTTTTAACTTGTCAAAGTATGTTTATTTTTTTCTAAATGTAACTAGTGCTTCAGTTTTTTTAATGCATGTTTAGTTTTTGTAAATATATTCTTGCGTAATGTATCGTTTTTATGTTTCTATTTCATATATATAAACCTTTCAAATGTATGCTATCTTTTTTATGCCTATAAATGAATGCTATATTTTTAAGTTGTATTTTTCTTTTTAAGTTGTGTTTAATTAATATGTGTTTAAAGTTTCTGGTTCTTTAATTCAAGTGTATGATTTCATTTTAACTTGTGTTTTATGTTAAAAGTATGCTTCTTTTTTTAAAATGTAACTAGTGCTTCTTTTTTGCTAAATGTAACTAGTGTTCAGCTTTTTTTAATGGATGCTTCTATTTATTTGTAATGCTTCGGTTTTTCTAATGTATGCGTAATTTTTTTTCTTATACACACTTTTAAATTTATTTGAATTCTTTATTTATAACTTGTAATGTATGTAAATTTTCTTTCTTATACATACTTAAAAAATTTTCAATTTATCATATGCATGCTTAAGTTTTTCTTGATGTATGTTTCTCCAATATATGCTTCTGTTTATTATATGCTTTTTCTTTTTCCTAAAGGTTCTTTTTTTCAATATTATTCTACTATTGTTTAATGAATACAATGTGTTAGTTACACACTAGACACTGTATTATAATTACCCTCAATGTGTTGAATAAGTCTAGTGTATGTGACACACTAGACTGTTAAATTATAGCCACTTACAAAAGAATTCAACTCCCTTAAAGGTTAAATTAAATCCCCTTAAATATTTATAACTCCCCTTATATGTTCAATTACAGCCAGTTAAATAATAGAGTAATACTATCCTTAAGTGTTAGATTACATCCACTTAAAATTTTAATACATCCCTTTAAAATTTTATTACAACCATTTAAAAGTCAATAAACTTAAAATAAATAATTCAATGTGGTTGGTATTTGTTTATTAAGGCTCCTTCATGATTTCAGTGATGAACCAACCTAGTCAAAATTTACCAACTCTAAATATCAACACTAATGAAGTTGTTGGACCTGAATTGGCTAACAATCAAGCTAAAAAGAAGAGAAAAACTAATGCAAGTGGTCCTAGGCAGTCTTCTAAATGTTGGAAACACTTTAACAAAATTCCTTCTAGTGAAGTTGAGGTACAATTTGTCGCGTGTAAATACTGCCACAAAATATACTTGTGTGACTCTCAAACTCACGACACCTTACCAAATGTGCCAAAAAACCTGTTGTTGTATCTGATGACCCCACCCAAACTATTCTTACATTTCATATTGTAGAAGGATCTGGTTTGGTTTCAACAAAGTAGTAAATTTAACCTTCAAGTTTGTCGTAGGGTATTGTCTATTTTTGTGGTTTTGAATGAACAACCATTCAAGGCTGTGGAAGGTGAAGGATTTAAATATATGTTGAGAACATTGAAACCACAATTTACAATACCATTTAGGAGAACTGTAGCTAGGGATAGTTTTCAGTTGTTTTTGGAGGAAAAAATAAGGTTGAAAGCTTTTTTTAAGTCTGATTGCAATAGGGTAGCTCTTACAATAGATTGTTGGACTTCAATCCAAAATCTTAACTACTTGACCCTTACGACACACTTTGTTGATAACGATTGGAATTATCAAAAAAGGATAATTAGTTTCACAGTAATCCCAAATCATAGGGGTGACACAGTTGGTAAGAAGATTAAAGAGGTTTTAAAGGATTGGGGAATTCAAAATGTGTCAATTACAACCGTTGATAATGCATCATCCAATGGGGTCACCTCCGTTAGCATGGAGAGAGTTCTCTCAGTTGTTTATGGCTCGTTTTCTTCCAGAAAGTGTTAAAGATGGATTAGCTCATGAGTTTGAGCGATTGGAGCAAATAGTATGACATTTTCAGAGTATAGTGCTCGTTTTACACAGCTCTCTAGATACGCTCCTTACCCTATCACTGAGGAAATGCGTGTCAAGAGGTTCATTAGAGGATTGTGGGATTACTTATTTAGATCTGTGGTTGGGTCGAATTGTTCTACTTTTGCTGAAGTTTTGAGTTTGGCCCTTCAGATTGAGCAACGACAAAAGGAAAAAGGAGGCAATAGACAAGATTCATGAAAGAAACAAAGGGTTGAAGGATCTTACAGTAACTATCCGAATCGCGGTGGTGGATCTATGTTTGGTTATCAGGGCAACAAAGACTCATGTCTCAAAGAGGTGGTCATAGTGGGCAATCTTAAGGGATAGTACAGAGCCGTAGATCAGATTCTGAGGCAGCATCACAATCCACTTTCCCTTAGAGGCATTCCGGTGTTTCAGCTACACGGTGTTCTATTTGTGGTAGGTTTCACTTTGGAAATTGTTCTAGAGATGGTAAGGTGTGCTATCAATGTGGCCAAGTAGGTCACATAAGAAGGGATTGTCCTGTAGACACGACACGTCCATCCTCTAGTTATGCATCAGCCCCAACATCTTTGACATCTTCTCAGGCTCATTCTGCATTTGTGCGACAAAGTGGAAATTCTTATGTTAGAGGTTCAGGAACATCTCAGCAGGGAGGTAGAGGATTTGGGGGTAGAGGTCAGATACCAGCAGGAAGAGGTCAGGCTCGAGTGTTTGCTTTGACTCGTCAGGATGCTCAGACATCCAATGCAGCAGTTACAGGTATACTTTCTATTTGTTCGAAAAATGCTCATGTTTTGTTTGACCCTGGAGCTACTCATTCTTTTGTATCCTCGTGGTTTGCTAATCGACTTGGTAAATGTTCATCTTCTTTAGAAGAGGCTTTAGTTGTAGCTACACCTGTTGGAGGAAATTTGCTTTCTAAGTCAGTGTATCGTTCTTGTGATATAGCTATTGAGGGCAAGGTGTTGCCAGTAGATTTAGTAGTTATTGACTTGGTAGATTTTGATGTGATTTTGGGTATGGATTGGTTGGCTTTGCATCATGCCACTTTGGATTTTCATAACAAAGTGGTAAAATTTGAGATACCGGGGCAATCAGCCATCTCGTTTCAAGGAGAACGTTGTTGGGTACCACATAACCAAATATCAACATTGAGACCTAGAAAGTTAATGAGAAGAGGCTGTCAAGCGTACTTAGCCTTGGTAAGGGATACACAAGTGGCTGATGAGGAGTTGGAAAAAATTCCAATAGCATGTGAATTTCCAGATGTTTTTCCGGAAGAACTTCCTGGGTTGCCACCTGATAGGGAGATTGAGTTCTCTATAGACTTGATTCCAAACACTTATCCTATATCCATACCTCCTTATCGTATGGCCCTAGTAGAACTTAAGGAGTTAAGGGAGCAACTTCAAGATCTTCTTGACAAGGGTTTTATTCGCCCAAATTCTTCTCCTTGGGGAGCACCAGTCTTATTTGTAAAGAAGAAAGATGGATCCATGCGGTTATGTGTGGACTATAGGCAGTTGAATAAAGTAACTATAAAGAATAAATACCATTTGCCATGCATTGATGAGTTGTTTGATCAACTTCAAGGTGCTCAATGTTTTTCAAAGATTGATTTGCGGTCGGGGTATCACCAGTTGAAGATAAAAAAGGATGACATAACGAAGACAGCTTTCCGCACGCGCTATGGACATTATGAATTTCTGGTTATGTCCTCTGGGCTTACTAATGCCCCGACAACTTTTATGGATTTGATGAATCGCGTTTTTAAACCATTCTTGGATCAATTCGTGATTGTGTTTATTGATGATATCCCTGTTTATTCCAAGAGTAAACAAGAACACGAACGACATTTAAGGTTGGTTTTACAAACCTTAAGAGATAAACAATTATATGCCAAATTCTTCAAATGTCAGTTTTGGCTGGATAGTGTGGCATTTTTAGGTCATGTTGTGTCTAAGAATGGAATAAGTGTTGATCCAAGTAAGGTGGAAGCAGTGCAGAATTGGCCCAGACCTACCACAGTAAAGGAGATTCAGAGTTTTCTTGGTTTAGCCGGTTATTATCGACGTTTTGTGAAGGATTTCTCAAAAATTGCATCTTCATTGACTAGGTTGACCCAAAAGGGAGTTGAGTTCCAATGGAGTGATGCATGTGAGGAAAGCTTTCAAAAATTGAAAGAGTAATTGACGTCAGCACCTATTTTGGCATTACCCATAGGTGGTGAAAGCTATGCAGTTTATTGTGATGCTTCTAGAGTTGGTCTCGGTTGTGTACTTATGCAACAAGGTAAGGTTATTGCTTATGCATCTAGACAACTCAAGAAGCACGAGGTAAATTATCCTACACATGATTTGGAAATGGCTGCAGTAATTTTCACTCTTAAGATTTGGAGGCACTATCTATATGGTGAAACTTGTGAGATTTATACCGATCATAAAAGTCTTAAGTATATTTTTCAACAACGAGATTTAAATTTAAGACAAAGAAGATGGATGAAATTCTTGAAAGATTATGATTGCACAATCTTATACCACCCAGGAAAGGCAAATGTTGTTGCAGATGCTTTGTGTAGGAAGTCCATGGGTAGTCTCGCTCATATAGCAGAAGTAAAGAGGTCAATAGTTAAAGAATTTTAAGAAATTGTTGAAAGTGGAATTCAATTTGAACTTGATCATTCGAGGCTATTTTTAGCCCATCTATAAATTCGTTCAACCATAGTTGAGGATATCAAAGAAGCTCAAAGTCAAGACCCATATTTGGTGAATATGGTAAATAATGTTCAGAATGGTAAAATTTCAGACTTTTTGGTTGATTCTGTTGGTGTGCTGAGGTTGAAATCTCGATTGTGTGTTCCAAATGTTGGTGACTTAAGAAGGAAAATTTTAGAGGAGGGTCATCATTCTTCTTATACTATTCACCCAGGTTCTAATAAGATGTATCATGACTTGAGAGAGTTGTATTGGTGGGAAGGGATGAAGAGAGACGTAGCAGATTTTGTCTCTAAGTGCTTAGTGTGTCAACAAGTAAAGGCAGCACCAAAAGCCTGCGGGGTTACTGCAACCTGTTGAAATACCTGAATGGAAGTGGGAAGGCATCGCTATGGATTTCGTCACAGGATTATCACGAACCCAAAAGGGTTATGACTCGGTGTGGGTGATTATAGATCGGTTGACCAAATGTGCACATTTCTTGCCTGTTAAGACTACTTATACTGCATCTCAATATGCTAAACTTTATTTAGATGAAATTGTCTCTTTGCATGGTGTACCGGTGTCTATTATTTCTGACCGTGTGGCTCAATTTACTGCTCAATTTTGGAAGTCGTTTCAAACTTCATTAGGAACTCGTTTGAAGCTTAGCATGGCTTTTCATCCTCAGACAGATGGCCAGTCTAAAAGGACTATACAGATATTGGAAGATATGTTTCGTGCTTGTGTTCTCGATCTTGGAGGTAGTTGGGATCAACAGTTGCCCTTGATGAAATTTGCATACAATAATAGTTATCAATCTAGTATTCAGATGGCTCCCTTTGAGGCATTGTACGGAAGACAGTGTAGGTCTCCGATAAGATGGTTTGAAGTTGGTGAAGCCAAACTAGTCGGTCCAGAGTTGATTCAAGATGCCATTGAAAAAATTAAATTGATTCGGGATCGCTTAGAGACTGCTCAAAGTAGACAAAAATCTTATTCTGATAAGAAACGTTGTTCCTTGGAGTTTGCAGTGGGAGAACATGTATTCCTACGAGTTTCACCAATGAAAGGAGTTTTGCGGTTTGGTAAAAAGGGAAAACTAAGTCCAAGGTTCATTGGACCATTTGAAATTTTAGAAAGGGTCGGACCTGTAGCGTATCACTTGTCACTTCCACCGGATCTCTCGGGAGTTCATTCGGTCTTTCATATTTCGAAGCTTCAGAAGTATCTTCATGACCCTTCTCATGTGATTAATCATGAAGACGTGCAGTTAGATGAAAGTCTATCATACATTGAGCATTCGATAGGTATACTAGATCGCCAAGTGAGACGTTTACGCTCAAAGGATATCGTTTCAGTAAAAGTTCTTTGGCGTGGTCCATCCGGTGAAGAAACTACGTGGGAACCCGAAGAAGTCATCCGTGCAAAGTACCCACACTTATGTTGAAACTCAAGGTCAGTAGTATTTAATAAATAAAAAGTCAAATAAATTCGAGGAAAAATTTCTATATCGGGAGGAGATTGACACGCCCCGTGTCTTTAAAAATTAATAATAATTATAATAATAATAAACAAATAAATAAATAAATAAATAAATAATTAAAACCAACCCCACTCTCTTTCCACCTCACCTTCACTCTCTCACTCACCACTTCACTCCTCCTTCTTCTTCTCTCCCTCTCGGCCAACAACCCCTTCCCCATTTTTTTTCTTCTTTTTTTTCTTTCTTCTTCTTTCCTTCTCCTTGCTTCTTCTCACTCCACAATACTTAAACCCTCAACCCTTAGAAGGAGCTTAACATCCCCAAGAGTATAATTTCTCATACTCCTACAAATACTCTTGGTTAGGATTTTGGGTTAGGGTTTGTGCTCTAAGGAAGGAAAAGGGTACCCATCTCTTGAGAGTTGTTTATTGAAACTCATTGAGGTAAATACACAACTCTTATGCAAATAATAAATCTCAATTAAATGTAGTTTTGGTTAAAAATCTTATTTTTGTGCTTAGAGTAGATTTAATGAATTTTTATGCTTTTCTAGAGTTAGCTAAACTTTAGAATAATTTTTCTAAAGTCTTAAGAATATTTTTGATACTCAGATTTGTCAGCTGAGGTCCTGCCGCCTACTCTGGGAGTTGTTGGAGACCAAACATAGGGGATTCTCCATAGTATTGAGTTGACGACGGTCATCGTCATTTATTTTTTTTCATGCTATAATTATTATTTTACTTGTTTTCTATGTTAAAGTATTTATTTAAAATTTTGGGAAACGCAATCTTTGAAATCCATCTCGATTTCGTCATTTATTTATTTTAATGGTCGTTGTTATATAATACGTTATTAGTTTGATTTACGTATAAGTTAAAAGTATTTAAATATTAAATTGTTATGCGATCGAATATGTTTTCCATGAATTACGATGAAATGAGAAATGATTTTAAATACGTGTTTTGGAAAATGGTGGTTATAATTATGAAAACGATAACGGCGATAGGGGCACCTAGTTACCTCGTTTTGATTAGGGAGAGTTACCCGTTAGATGGAGCTGCCCCTTTAAGAAATATCATCCGTAGGAGGAGAAGGTTATCAACGAGATGTAAACTCCCTAATTGATGCGTGATGATGCGTTGCGGGATTGAGAGGAGAGGGCTATCCGTTAATTGGAGCCACCCCTAAGGGAAAGACCACCCTTAGGAGGAAAGGGCTATCAATGAGATGAAGCCGCCTCTTGGTTCTCAATAATTAGTATTTTTCTTGTTTGATTTTCTATGATGATTTTAATGTTATTCATTTTGATTTCGCTTCATTATTAATTGGATTCTTACTATTTTTATTCGAACAGTTAAATTATAAATTTAAATGATTTTATTATGTGTATAACCTAATCGTCTCAAGGTTGTAAAACAGTTATTCGTGCTTTTTTTTGTTTCCCTTCTAGTTGATGGTGATTGTTGTCTCCTCACTAAGTCTTTGTGACTTACTCCTTCATGTTATTTTTTTTCTTCAGATTCACAGGCAGTTGAGTAGCAAGCTGATAGTAGGCTCAAGTCTCGATCGTATTTTGTTTTGGTAGACCTCTTTGATCGATGACCATTTTTTCTAAAGTCTGTTGAGTCATAATGTATTTTGCAGCTATTGGAGTTTAGATAGTCTTTTGAGAAATGTACTAAACAATTAGATTATGCTCTTTGAAATATGAATTGACTGAGTTAAGACTGTAAACAAGGATTTTATAAAAATTTGGGAATGTTGAAGTTACAGAGATTACTCTGTCGAAATTTCGAGAAAAAATGATATATATATATATAAAGAAATTTTTTGGGTAGTGACTCGGTTTTTCGTGGTAGTTCAGATGGTATGGGTGGTGAGGCTCAACGCACAATGAAAAGGTCAGATACAGTGTTAACAGTGCATGAAACAATAAGCTTGAACATTAACTTCTAACAATAGAGAAAAGTAACTTCAAACCAATGTGAATAACAATGATTTGACTAGAGATTCCAAAAAAAAAGGGATGTAAAGGATCAAGAAACCGCAATAAGGCAGAAAATATAAAGAAAAAAGCCGCAAAGACGGCAGTTAAGTTTTATGTGGAAGCGAAATCCCCAAAACCAGGAGCTCTTGATACATGTAGAATTATTGAATAATAATCTGAATATTTTTTCAAAAAGCGTAAAAAGAGTACAACCACTAAACTGTTAAAATAGACAATGGTAGACCTAACGGGTCTAATTAACTGGCTAAATAAAAACTATATAAATAACTACATTATCAAATAATATATTTACAACACTTGAAAAGCCTATTTATAACAAACTGTAAAAAACAGACTGAAGCCGCAAAGACTGAAGAGGAGGGTGATGTATATGACTTGTGATGTACACTTGGTACCACTAGCTTCCTATTTTGGTATACATATCAGGATCACTATTTTTTTTTCTCTGCTCTTAAATCATTCTTTTCTCTTCTCGATTTCAAAAAGGTTTTAGAATCTTCCTGATATCATTATTCATTTATCTTGGTTGTCAAAGCATAGGTGACACAGTTAGAAAAGCACTTCTGATTGTTTTATAGGATGATTGTAACTTCTATATCGGAGTACTTAACCCAACAGAATAAAATTGAATTTCATCAAATAAGATAAAAGAAACCCAAAATATCATATTTTATCAAATTAAGTAACAAAAGAAGCAAAACAAAAAGCTCCAACATTATACATGAAGAAGCTGAAATTTCTAAACTCGAATGAAACAACTAAAAGGTTATCAATCAGAATCAGAATAACTTTCCTCATCAGAGTAACCTTTGTTGATTTTGTTCAAAGCAGATTCAAAGATACTCTCAAGCTCCCTCAGAAAATCCACAAACACAAACGTTTCTTGCTGCTGGTTGTTGCTATCAATTAATTTCTTTCCCTTTATCATTGCAGAATTGATCCTTATTTTGTCTGTTGAGGTAAGCATGGAAGTAACACTATCATCCTTCATAACTTTCCTCATGTTATAAATACAGTCTTCCACGGCATTCATTGCTTTAACTTTCTTCACAAACTTCGTGTCTTCATCTTTGAATTTTGCAGCTTCTTGAATCATTTTGTCAATCTCTTCGGTTGATAGCCTACCATTATCTTTTGTTATTGTAATATCTTTCCTATTCCCACTTGTTTCTTCCTCAGCAGAAACATTTAATATACCATCAGCATCGATAGCAAAGCATACATTGATTGGAAGGCCGCGTGGTGCAAGAGGAACTGAAAGACAAAACAAACCAAGCAAGTTATTCTCACTAGCTACTTTTCTCTCACCTTCATAAACATTAATTGAGACACCAGACTGGTCATCTTGACATGTGTGGTATTGTTGTTTCTTCTTTACAGGAATGGTGGAATTCCTTGGAATCAATACGCTCATGATATCTCCTTTCATTGATATACCAAGCGACAACGGTATAACATCTCGCAGCACCAAGTTTGGAACAGACTTGATGCCTTCACCCAATAAAGCAGCCTGGACAGCAGCACCATAAGCAACAGCCTCATCAGGGTTGATGCTCATACACAGATCTTTTCTGTTGAAAAATTCCTGCAATAGAGTTTGTACTTTCGGAATCCGAGAAGATCCACCAATAAGAACAACATCATCTACTGTATTCTTATGCATTTTAGCATCAGTAAGACAACTTTGAACTGTCTCCATACACTTTTCAAAGAGGTCCACATTGAGTTGCTCAAACTTAGCACGAGTGATTGATGAACAAAAGTCAATACCATCTGATATAGCATCTATCTCAATTGAGGCCTCGGTGTCAAACGAAAGTGTCCTTTTTGCTCTCTCACAAGCAGTTCTCAACCTTCTTAGGGCCCTTGAGTTTCCACTAATGTCCTTTCTATGCTTCCTCTTGAACTCCTTGACAAATTGGTTGACCATTCTGTGATCAAAGTCCTCTCCTCCAAGATGTGTGTCTCCGGCAGTGGCCTTGACATCAAAGAAATTATTCTTAATTGTGAGTAGAGACACATCAAAAGTTCCACCACCAAGATCAAAGATGAAAATATTTCTATTTTCAACACAATTGGCTCTCTTTTGAAGACCATATGCAAGAGCAGCAGCAGTTGGTTCATTAATGATCCTTATTACATTGAGGCCGGCAATAACACCAGCATCTTTGGTGGCTTTTCTCTGAGAATCATTGAAATAAGCAGGTACGGTAATCACTGCATTTTTAACCGGTGACTCCAAAAATTTCTGTGCAATCTCCCTCATCTTGGTGAGGATCATAGATGATATTTCCTCTGCAACAAAGCGTTTTTCCTCACCCTTAAAATTAACAACAATAACAGGATTGTCATTGGTGTCCGCAATGACCTTAAAGGGCCACAACTGTAGATCATTTTTAATAACAGAATCACTGTATTTCCTTCCAATCAACCTCTTTGCATCTGCAAATTAAAAAATGTTGGTGCTATTTAATTTCTTCTTTTGTAATGAAAGTATAACATAGAAAAATATAATAACTAAATTAATTTCAAATCATAGAAGAAGAAAAAAAAAGATAAATTAATTACCAAAGATAGTGTTGGCTGGGTTTGAAGCAGCTTGATTTTTAGCAGCATCACCAATTAGCCTTTGAGAATCAGTGAAAGCAACAAAAGAAGGTGTGGTTCTGTTGCCTTGATCATTGTGTATGATTTCTGCTCTGTTGTTTTGCTCTTGCCATACAGCAACACATGAATAGGTTGTGCCAAGGTCAATTCCAATAGCAGGTCCCGCATACTTTTTGGCCATTTTTTTTCAAGTGAATGAATATTGTTTCAAATTCACACTATATTGAAAATTAATTAGGTGAATTTCAGAAGCCACGGCTGTTATTGTTCCAATAACAGTGTCTCTTGGTGTGTATTAATACTCTGTATGGAAATTAATTGAGAAGAAAAAGTAACTGAAAACTTAAACGTCAAATAGCTATAGCATGCACGTTAATGCGTCCTTAGAGTTTCCTTTTACATTAAATAAACTTGTTATTAGTTTCTGTAAAAAAAAAAAAGAACATATTATATAATGCACCCACGGCTCTTTGGCTCTTTGATAGTAGGGGTGGGTAAGATGTTCATGGTGCAAAATTAGACGACATTAATGTTTTAGTTCACTTATTGAAAATCACTTTTAAATTAAGTCTATCACTTTTATATCAGGTTTAGTGTAGTTTTAAACCGGTTTAAAACTGGTTTATAAATATAAACTTTTTAATATTTTGAACAAATTTTTAGTTAAAATTAATTTTAAAATAGTTATTCGAAAAAAAAAAGTTGAAATTCTTATGGTAAAAAAATATCAATTTTTTTGAGAAAAATGAATGTAAAAAATTTTCTGATAAAAAATGTTTTTGAAAAAATAATTTCAAAATTCTTTTGACAACGATAAATAAAATTCAAGAAAAAAATATTTTCGATTTTTTCTCAATTTTTTCAAGAAAAAAAAAGATTTAATTTTTTTTTTTAAAAAAAAAGTTTCGATATTTCCTATATCTTTTTTTATAAAAATAAATTTTAAATTTTTTTTAAGAAAAAAAGTTTTAATTAAGGTTAAAAAAATTTTACAATTGTTAAATTGATTTTTGAATTAAGTTTGGTTAACTAAATTGTTTTAAATATGTGGTTCAATTCATAAACCATTTAAATTGTTTGATTTTTTTGATAATCCAATTTATCAATATGGTCCAATTAACCATATTTTTACATACCCCTAGGAGTCGGAATAGACTATGTCATCTGTGAGAGGTCTATGGTCTCACATGATCTGGCGTGAACTATTTAATAAAAAGACCATATTCAAATTTTAAAGAAACCAATCTTCTCATAGAAATCTTGTAATTAAGACCAACTATATCTAAAATGGATTTTTTTTAGTACCATTTCATTTCACATTGATCACATAAAATGGATTTTTTTTAGTACCATTTCATTTCACATTGATCACATAAGCTGGGATACTTTCCAAATTCCAAACCAAAATCTTTTACAGCACAGTCCAGATTACCTCTGTTTTTTCTACGAAATGCAAAAACTTGAAAGAAATAATCAATATTTTACAAAAAATAATAAATTATGCGCATAAATAATGGATGAATAAATTATTAAAGGAATAAAAAAAAAATATGTTAATAACACTTACTTTTAATGGATTGAATTCCATTTTGTATGTTCGGAATCTAAAGAGATGTATCCTAAGATCTTTATTTTCCTCGGCTAAAATAACAAGATCACATGACATTGTTATTTCATAAAAATAATAAGTTACATAATAGACGGGTGGACAACGGGCGGGTTCAGGTCCAAAATGTTAATCCGATCAAAACCGCGGGTGAAATTTGTAGGCCCACTTCCACCCATTTTCGCATACAGGTAAGACGGGTCAGGGGTCTCGCGGGTGACAGGCTTACGGGTAGGGTTGTTACAGGTAAGTTTCAAACACGTAAAAGATCCAAATAAAAAAAAATAAACATCATCAACCCTCATATCAGATCTGTATCAAAAATACCAACACAAAAATACAGTAAAAACTTGAAGAAGAAAAAATTAATGTGAGAAAACTAATTTTCAAGAAGAAATAAAAAGAAAACGAAAACGATGATAAAGAAGAACGAGTAGTTATCCTCTGGTTTTTGTTGCAGGAAGGCCATGAACAGAAACGAAATGGTTGATAGCTTCAACACGGCAACGAAATAAGAAGAGGGGATGAAGTTGTGCATCTAAGTCTTTTTGACGGCTACTAGAGTTTCAAATGAAGTAAAGCAATAGTAACAAGCAATCTTGGTATTTTGTGGCATTATTGATTAATATTCCACTAATTCTCATCCACTGAGAATGCAAGCATTAATTATTTTGCAATTCCCACCGAATCAGCATAAACGACGCATGAGTATTAGCGATGTGTATTCATTATCGGGCTGGTATGAATTTAATCGGTTTGAAGAATTTTCAACCGTACCCACCCGTTTTAATCCATTTGCAACCGATTTGTTAACCCGCTTACCCGTTCAACCGACCCGAACCACCCATTTACACTCAGTCTTTTACGAGTTCCTCGGTTTTCGGGTGGGTCAATGGATTTTGTCCACCCCTACATAATATATTATATAATACAATAGGAGCAAAAACTTTATATCATTATCAGTTGAAACTAATATCAAACGACAACCTTTTAGATTTGACAATATAATTGCAGTAGTTGTTGAATGATAAAATAAAGTGACATACATTGGGATCATATCAAATAAAAGAGTTTTATAATGAGATAGTGAAAGATTAAATTTTGACTACATAATTATACATAGATGATCAATATTAGAAGAAAAAGTCGTGTGATTTTTTTAAATAATCATATGTCATTTAAATAAATTTTAATCATGGTCATCTATATAAAATTGTATAGTCAAAATTTAACTTTATCACTCTCTTATTTTAAAATTCTTCTTATTTGATATATATATATATATATATATATATATATATATATATATATATATATATATATATATAACGGATATAACAAAGGTCATTAAAGTGGAATGCTTGGAATGTGTTTTTATATTATGGGCAATGAATAATTTTGCTTTGAAAGTGGATTTTATGTTTATATTGGTCAGTTCGTGCACCACTTAGTATTGGTTTACGCAATGAACCTGGACATATCAAGTTAGAATGTCCAAATATGGAGAAAGAGAAACACCAAAGGAAATATTTTAGGCCCAAAAAGAAGAGTATGATAGCTACATGGGATATATCTGAGGAATCCTCTGACGATGAACAAGTAGATTTGGGTATGATGGCTCACACCAACTCTACCTCTGGATCCAACACAGATTCTGACTCTGAAAGTGAATCAACATATGAAGAAAGTGAGGTATTTTCTGAATTTACTCGATCTGATTTAATTATTGCTATAAATGATTTTTTAAATATTAATCACAAATTGTCTTTAAAACTAAAAACACTTAGGAAAGAAAATACAAATTTAATTGAAAATGTTAATGTTTTAAAGAATGAAAGTACTGAATTTAAAACAGAAAATACAAATATGAAAACTGATATTACTAAACTTAAAATAGAGAATAAAAATATGAAAACTGATATTACTGAACTTACAACAGATAATGCAACTCTAAAAACTGATATTATTGAACTTAAAACAGAAAATGCAAATCTGAAAACTGATATTGCTAAACATAAGGCTGAAAATCTAACTCTGAAAAGTAATTATAGTTCAACATCAATTGAAAATACCACATGTAACTCTGATAAGCATGAAGAAGTATTTCAAGATTTTATTGATAATGGTATGGAAAGAAGCAAGTATGCATCTATGATTTATGGGGTTAGTAGGAATGGTAAAAGAGGAATAGGATTTCAAGAAAAAGTAATTGAATCTAAGTTTATTCCGTCTGATGATTTATGTATTATTTGCTATAAGAAAGGTCATAATAAAATATCTTGTCCTATGCTAACCACATGGAAAGACAAGAAATCTTTAAGATCTAACAAACCAGGACCCAACCAAATTTGGGTACCAAAAGATAAAATTGTTTATGTTGCAGATGTTCTAAGCAATCAAATTGAAACACCAGTCATGGTGCCTGGTCAATGGATGCTTGCAATATATGAAGGCAAAAAGGTCTATGTTCCAAGCTCTACCAAACAGAAGCCAACTGACTCTGTTGGAAGAAGGAATGGTCAACACAATACTTATCAGAACCAGAACCATACGATGAATCAGAAACATCAGAAATATTTGGAGTATCAACATACTCAAAACTGGCAGAGAAATCACACATATCAACAGAACTGGAACTACCATAAGAATCAGAATTATCATCAGAGAAACCCGATACATCAGCAGAAACAAAAGTGGCAGATTAAAAGTCAGAATCAGGAGACTTCTTTGAACACTCCAATCAAATTCATTCAGACTACAAACCTGGATGGGAATTCAAATCACTTCATCCAGACTCTCTAATCAGAGAATATGCAAACTCAGAATCTGAAAACCACAAAAGAAGAACATGGTTTTCATAGTGAAACTGAAACTGTTAACATACAGGTGATATCTTTCTTTAAATTTAATTATTTTCTGATATTATGTTTACTGTGATAACAAGAAGCTTGATCATAAAAATCAAAGCTAGATAAGTATTTTGCAGGTTCTCAAGAATTTAAGAGGAATGATGTTTAGGATCTAGTACCTAGACCAGCGAAGAACATTATTGGAACCAAGTGGGTTTTCAGAAACAAGCTAAATGAAAAAGGTGAAGTGGTCAGAAATAAGGCAAGATTTGTCGCACAAGGCTACAATCATCAATAGGGCATTGATTACACTGAGACATTTGCTCCAGTGGCCAGGTTAGAAGCTATTTGTATCCTACTTTCTTTTGCTGCAAATAATAACATTACATTATTTCAAATGAATGTTAAAAGTGATTTTCTAAATTATTATATAAGTAAAGAAGTTTATGTTAAACAACACCCAGGTTTTGAAAGTTCTAAATTTCCAAATCATGTTTTTAAACTTAGGATATCTATGTATGACCTAAAACAAGCACCTAATGAATGATATGATAGACTTAATAACTTCTTGCTTAAAACAAAATAACTTTGAAAGAGGACAAGTTGAAAATACGCTCTTTAGATGACATTCTTATTATTCAAATTTATGTTGATGACATTATTTTTGGATCTACTAATGGCATTCTTTGTCAAGAATTTTCTAAATTGATGCAGCTTGAATTTCAAATGAGTATGATGGGAGAACTTAAGTTCTTCTTAGGGATACAAATTCAGCAAAGTCAAAAAGGTATATATATTCATCAAACCAAATATACAAAAGAGCTTCTTAGGAAGTTTAAGATGAGTGATTGCAAACCTATGGCTACACCAATGCACCCTACTTGTTCACTTGAAAAAGATAATTCAGGTGAAAAAGTTGACCAGAAAATCTATAGAGGAATGATAGGATCCCTACTTTACCTTACCGCTTCCAGACCTGACATCATGTTTAGTGTATGTGTATGTGCAAGATTTCAAGCTGACCCTAGGGAATCACATTTAACTGCTGTTAAGAGAATCCTTAGATACCTAAAAGGCACTACCAACCTTACCTTGTTCTACACGAAATCTCATAAGTACAAACTTAGTGGATACTGTGATTCTGATTATGCTGGAGATAAACTTGAAAGAAAGAGCACCAGTGGCAACTGCACATTTTTAGGTGACAACTTAATATCTTGGTCAAGTAAGAGACAAAACACCATTGCAATGTCAACAACAGAGGCTGAGTACATTTCAGCAGCTAGCTGCAGTTCTCAACTACTTTGGATGAAACATCAACTTGAAGACTACAACATCCTAGAATCCAACATTCCCATCTATTGCGATAACACTTCTGCCATTTGTCTAGCCAAAAATCCTATCTTACATTCTAGAGCTAAACACATAGAGATCAAACACCACTTCATTAGGGACTTTGTTCAAAAAGGGGTACTAACCATTCAATTTATAGACACTGAACACCAATGGGCTGACATATTCACCAAACCACTACCTGAAGATAGGTTTGACTTCATCAAGAAAAACCTAAACCTTACATTCATACCTGACTGATGTTGTGATCACTTCAAAGTATTTTAGTTTTACACTAGTTATTATATTTTCTTATATTATGTTATATTTATTTATTCAAAAAAAAAAAGAGAGAAAAAAAAAGAAAAAAAAAAGAAGAAAAATAAATAAATAAATAAATAAAATAAAGCAGAGTTTCACATTCAAGTCTTTTTGTCTGATGACAAAAGGGGGAGAAAGATATTTGATAAAGTGGAGATAAAATGATACTATGACTTAGGGGGAGCCCTAAGTTAGGGGGAGTCAACGAAATATAAAGAAAAGCTGTTATAAAAAATACAGGTTTTGTCATCATAAAAAAGGGGGAGATTGTTGGAACCAAGTTGGTTTTACATATAGAGTTTTGATGTTAACAAAAGTATTTTATGAGAACAATATATTTGACTTCAAAAGAGTATGAAAGAAGATTCATGTTTTTGAAGAAAATCTAAAATAAGATTTGATTCAAATTTATAATTGAAGAAAAATCTTAAATAAGATTTGATTCAAAATTATAATTGATGAAAATCTAAAATAAGATTTGATTCATATTTATAATTGAAGAAAATCTTAAATAAGATTTGATTCAAAATTATAATTGATGAAAATCTAAAATAAGATTTGATTCAAATTTATAATTGATAAAGATCTAAAATAAGATTTGATTCATATTTATAATTGAAGAATATCTTTGACCAAGTTGAAAAGAAGATATGGTCGAGATTTGAAGAA
>JBBPBP010000003.1:37176376-37222443 GCA_037974735.1 Cicer chorassanicum | reverse complement strand
AAGTTGAAAAGAAGATATGGTCAAGATTTGAAGAATATTTGAAGAAGATTTGATTAAGATTTGAAGAACATTTGAAGAAGATTTAGTGAAGATTTGAAGAATATTTGATCTACATTTAATGAAGATTTGAAGAAGATTTGAAGAAGATTTGAAAAATATTTGAAGAAGATTTGAAGAAGATTTGAAAAATATTTGAAGAAGATTTGAAACATTTTAATGAAGATTTGAAGAGTATTTGATCAACATTTAATGAAGATTTGAAGAATATTTGATTTGAAGAATTTACAAAGTCAATCTACACAAAATAGGAACAGAATCATTCTGAAGAATTTACAAAGTCAATCTACACAAAATAGGAACATAATCAATTTGAAGAATTTGCAAACTCAATCTAAACAAGATACAATTCAGAATTAAATAAGGACTAAGTTGAAGCCCAATTTTTCACTATAAATAGACACTCAAGGCTGAAGGAGAAAAGCATCAAAAAAGTAGAAGAACTCAAGCTCAAGATTCCAAATTCATCTTAGAGTTCAAAGAGAGAAACACTTGTTCAAGCTAGAAATATTTTTGAGTGTTCTTTTCTTAAAGTGTGAGAGTTATTGTTATTATCAGCTTTGTTAGAAGCAACTACTCAAGTTTCAATCTCTTGTATCCAACCCGTTAGTGGTTTAGTTCCTTCTTCAATCTGGGGTCGTCAGGTTGTTAGGAGAAGACTTGGCTTGTAGGGTCAAGGTGGTTAGTTCCTCAACAGTCTGGGGTTGTCAGGCTGTTTGGGAAGACTGGCTTGGAGGGTCAGGTGCTTTGTAATTCATGGTTTTTGAATTAGTGGATTAAAGCCTTCTGAATGAGGGGACTGGATGTAGCCAAGTTAGTGGTGAACCAGGATAATTCTACGCGTCAAATTATTTATGCTTTCATTGGTTGCTGCTTCTAAATTCGATTGCTTCTACTCCAAGTAAGTCACCAAAACCAAACTAATTTTTAATTATTTATAAATTATCAAAAAGGTATCAACTTTGTGCAAACACAATTCAACCCCCCCTTCTCGTGTTCGCACCTTCAATGCATGGAACTCACATATACATGTCATTTAATTATATTTTTTAATAATAATATTTAATAAAAATTCAATCACTTCAGTCCAATACTTCTAAAAAAAATACTAAATTGGATCCACTAATAACTTTATATCATTATTTTTTAACAACAATAATAACAAATACACATTATTTATCTTTTTTTAGTGGTAGAGCTCGTGCGTCATAGAAGAAAGAGAAAGTCCATATATAAGGTATATAGTGGATTGGGGCAACTTAGATATGTGGGTTGAAACTTACAATCCGGAGGTTCTTGACGAGTTGGTGGACCAGTTGACTCATCAATAACAAAAGAAAAATTAAACATATTGATATTTAGGCGAGTTTGTTTGTCAAAATTAGTTCACTAAAATTCAACAATTATTACACAAGCCATAAAACTTTAAGTTTTGTTAGGATGTGGTGAAAAAATAGGCTAATGTTTCTAAAAAAAAAAATAAATAAATAAAAAAAATTATTTTTAAATTAGTATGACTACCCAACCTGCCTTGTGTCCACCACTTCCTTGCTAAAATTTGCTTTGTTTAAAATAATGTGCTAAATGGGCCCATTTCTGACCATGGTTGGGCAGGCCTCGGTTTATTAGTGGACGGGTCTATGGGTGGGTTTATATCGTTTGCATTTAATTAAAGCTTTCAAACACTAATTTTTTCAACGAGATTTTTTTATTAAAAAAAATACATAAACAATTGGATACTTAACTAAAGCTTTCAAAACCCTAAACTTTTCACCAATAAAAGAAATAAAAAAAATCTAAACAAAAAGATCCTTCAAATCCTAATTGTTTCAAACCCTAAATTTGTGGTTCTTACTAAAATGCATCAAGCATGTACAAAGAAGAACAAAAAACATGAAAATGAAAAGAAGAAGATAACATTTTCTCTAAGTTTCTCCCTAACATTTTCGCTTTCAAGAACTTGACTCACAGTAACGGATAGAAGTTGATCACCATCAATAACTTCTCTTCCAAAAAGAATCTCCAAAATCACAACAGCAAATGCAAAACACATCCATTTTTTGGAGTAATTAAACCATTTTCGATATACTTAGGTGCCACGTAACCTTGTATCTCTATTTCCTATTACATGTCATGTTAATTGAAACCCTTCACCATTTTCATTGCTAAATAAAATTTGAAAGTTACCTCTAAAATTTCCATCTAAAAGAATGTGGTGAATCAGCATAATTATGAAGGTAATTAAGTGATGGTGTCAATAAAGTGGATGATGATTGTGTGACGGTGTTGTGGAGTTGATGATGATGGGTGTGGGTTGGGAGGAGGAGTGATGATGGATGAATCGAGGATACCATAATCTCTCATCCTTTGCCAAACGTTTGGTTTTAGGGAGTTGCAGTTGATGAATTATTGGTGAATTGACTAGCAGCGTTAAGGTGGAGAGAGTTGTTTGCAGCTTTGAGAGAAATTTAATATTTAAAAATAGAGGCGGTGTTTGTGCTTTTTAAGTAAACCTTATGGAAAACTAATGTTTTTCCTTAAAAAAGTATTATTATAGAAGAACTAAATTGATTGACATTTTTTAATTTAAATGACTAATTTACTATTTTATAAATTTAAGCGTTTAGATTAACTATCTCTTGCTATTTTAAGGATTATAGCTTATTTACTGTTGTTGTTGTGAAGAGCTATAATGGGTTGTTGTTGTTGTTTTGAAGCATGGGTTACATGTTTGTTCTTGTGAGAGTTTTATCTCTAATTGTTTATTGTTTTGTATTATTTCTTCTATTAATGGCAAAGAAAAACCTTGGTTAGAAGTGTGTTTTGGAATGTAGTGTTTGGTTGTGGTACCTATGCATCTAAATATAAGATTATCTTGAAAATTTTATTTGTTTGTTTTTTAATATTTCAACCGCTAATAACTGTATTAAGCAAAAAAAAAAAAAGAAAAAAAAAATAGTTTTAAATAGAAAAAATTACTTTTTTTATTAACTTATCTTTGATTATGTTGCATATTTTTCTACAATTAGTAATAATAATACAATAAAAACATAAATTAATTTTTTTTCTCTCTCTTCAAATACGACGATCAATTTTTTTAATTCTCGTGATTTAGTCAATTGTCTTATATATAAGGACATATAAGTAGTATAACACGAGTAAAAATGACTAACAAGTGAATTCTTTGTGTTTACCATTGTGTATTGCATACTCCTCTAATTTCAGTTTCAAGTAATTAATTTTACATAAATTTGAATGTGAGTCTTGTTATGGTGGGATGACCTAGATTTGAGTATGGTTGTAGGAAACAAAAGTAGTTATGGTGGGATGAAGAAGAGTAGTTATGGGAGGAAGAAGGGTATGGAGGAGGAGGAGGAGGAAAAATTGAGTGAGGAAGAATTGATGGCGTAAGGTGAACGAAGAAGGAGGAATTGCTTTTGTGTTATTCTTTCTTCAACATTTTTGTGTAATTAATAAATTGAAGTGATAATATTACTATAGAAGATGAAGAAAAAAGATATTATTTGAGATGGGGTTCTAGTTTTTTGACTGAGAAGATTTTTGGATTTTGGGTTGCATTTTTAGGCTTAGGGTTGAATTTTTTTTTGAAACGGCTAAAAATTTGTACTACAAATGAATACAAAGAATTATAAAGTCACTAAAACACAAAGTAAGTATGCACCCTACAAAACAAAGCCCAAACCTCATCATAACAAAACTAAAGTCCCAAAACAAATGAAAGGTTGAGAGTACCACGAAATAAAATCATACGTAAAGCTTGCATCATTTGCTTTAATCTACTTCCATGAAGTTAACTTAATATTTTTAAGCAACAAGTTACTATTGAACTCTGTATGAGTAAGCACAATAGAACTATGTGTCTTCCAAATAGTCCACATTCAAGCTAACCACAAGATTCCAATCTTCAAATGAACTCTTTTGCCACCCCAAACAAGGACACAAAACTCATGAGCATGAACCTCCACTTCATTATTCAAAGCATAATAGAAACCCAACTGTCCAAGAAGACCCATTCACACACGTCCAAACACTGGATACGCAAAGAAACAAATTTAAATAGTTTCTTCTAATATACTTCCTGCCACACACAAAGGAAAATCAATTTGAGCGATGCCTCTGGAAATTAATTAGGTTGTCTTTCATAGGTAACCTATGCAAAAACAAGTCCCATTCAAACACGTAATGACACCAAATTATTCCACACCACCAAAGAATAAGAGGGTAACTCATTTATCGCTAACTCTGACAATAGCGTATGCACTTCCTTCACCACATAACTGTCACCTTACTCAATGTTCCAATGCCATTTATCTTTGACATTAACCTACAAGGAAACATTTTCTAACAACAAAATACACTCGTCAACCAACTCCTTCTCCCACTCAAATAAATCCCTTCACCAATTCCACCTTACCTCAATCCCTTTTGCACCCTATGTAACATTTATGTCACAATTGCATTTTTGTCTAAGGTCAAATTATAAAGACGCGTAAGCTAATCATGCAACAGAGGTTTTTGGGTTGAATTGCTTGAAACATTTATTTTTGAGTATTATTCCTCTAGTTCTCAGGAGAATAGAGCCCTAGTAATCCAGAGTTCAGCCAAGGGGTAAGTAAATTATGACTAAGAATTGTTCCAGCCAAAATTGAAACTCAAGTTCTCTCGAATAATTAGTCCTTAGTTGAAACTCTTTAACCACTTGAGCTCAACTACTTGATTTTTTTTTTCTTTTTAATAAATGACAAAAAGTTATTAATATTAGAGAATGATGAGTCAACAAAAATTAAGCCTAGTCACACATATCACGTTAGCACTTTTCGGCAACACAAGCAAAAAAAAGTGAGATGGCGGATCAAATTAAAAATGATTTCAAATTACAGGATCAAATAAAAAGAAAATGATTTTGTAAGGACTAAAATCAAAATGACTCCAAATTATTGGGATCAAAAACATATTTAAACCTTAAGTACATATATAATTTATAAAATATAAAGAAAAAATTAGTTAAATCCTTGTGCATTCACATGGATTTTGCATTGTCGGTTATCATATTAATGTAGACAATATAAGATTAACATATTTTAAAAGTTTATTAAGAAATATTATTAAAGTTGAAGTAAGACTTATTAAAATACTATATTCTATTTTATACTTTCAAGTAAAATATTCATACATATATACTCTTATTTATCTGTATAGTTTTGTTCAAATTTTTATATGAAAAATATTCAACATACACACAGTATTGATATATGAAGTAAAAAAGTTAGAACTAAAAATGGTAAAAACAAATTTATCAAGATTAAACTTAAAAGATCCCTAATTTTATAGAAATTGAAAACATATTTAATTTTATCTATAGATAAACACACACATACAAACAGACATATATTAGCATATATTATAATTTTCTTTAAATTTTTATCTATGAGATATTCAAGATACGATACTAAAGAATTACATATTTCTATTTTAAATAATTGATCCATGTAAAATTGTTTTTTAATTACACACATGTGAAAAATATTTGTCTCGTGGATACTTAATATAAAAAATGTAATAATGTATTATAATTTTCTTTAAAATTTATTTAAAAGATACTCAAGAAACACAATATTAAATACATGTTTTTCTTTTAACCAATTGATTTGTGAAAGATCATACTTTAATAAATAGAAAATTACACTCTGCTCTCTTGAGGTCTTCTTAAATAACACTTACACTCCTCCTACCCTCTAGTTTTTAACTAAACTAAACTCCCTTATTTTCATTCAAAGTGACAAATACCTCTATTTTCATTTAACATTATTTATTATATACAGCCCAACTCAATGAAGATTGACAATTCAATGATTCACCTTTCTCATCCCAAAAGCATTAGCAACAAAGGAAACAAAAAAGGATGAATGCATCCCATTTCCCAAACTCCACACCTTGGAAACTACAAATTCATGAGAAAAGCAAGACAAAAACGCCCCCAAATTCAATATTGTAAGGGTTAGGGGAAGAAGTTTGGAAAAAATGGATGCAACGTTCAAATCAATGGCAAACAAATTAAAGACAGTTATCAAAATAAATGTCTGATGGAAATAAAAAAGAATCCACCAATACGTTGCACAATGGAAGAAGACAACAACAATATGGAAAACAATTTTATGTCAAGAAGAGTGTGAGTGAAAGTGGCGGAGTCTTTTATATATAATGAAAGTGGATGAGTTAATTATAATAAAATTATTAATAGTTAGAAAGAGTGGTATTTGTCTCATTGAATAAAAATGGTGTTTAGTTTAAAACTAAAAGAGATATTAGTGTATTATTTAATAAGATTTTACGGGAGGTGAGTGTATTTATTTTTAATAAATTAACAAATATAAATATTTATCTTGTGTATAATTTATAAAAAAAATTTCCTTAATAATTTATACAAAAATATTCTTCATAAAGTTTAGTTTTGCCGTGAAAAAATATTGCAAATTCAAACTAAATAATTTATTTTTCTCTTAATGTTCAAACCAAACTGGTCCATTATAATTCATCCAAATTTGTTTAATGTAAAAAAACATAATTTGTGAGAAAAAGTGTATGTTTGTTTTAATGAGTGTATTACAATTTTGTTGAAATATTTATATAGGAGATATTCAAGATACACATTACTAATAAAATACACATTTCTCTTTTAATAATTAATTGATTTATAAAAGACCATCTTATAATTAACACAAAAAAGAAAAACATTTGTTTCATGTATAATTTATATAGTTAAATTATAATAAATGTATTATAATTTTCATCAAAATTTTATCAAGCTAAGTAAAAAAAAAATCAAATATTTTATCAAGGAGATACTCTAGAGACATAAAACTAAATATATTATTTTCTCTTTGATATTTGATTCGTATAATATGTTATGTTTATAATTCATTCAGAAAATCAAGGGCAGAGGATAGTATATGGTTGGGGTAGCTAAGACAACCCAAAAAATAATATAAAAGACATATATAAAAGTAATTTGTCATTTTTGTCTTTAAATGTACGAGATAGTGTCACTATAATTTCTAAATATATTGAAAAAATAAAAATATATTCGAATGTGTCTTTTGATAGTAATTTAATAAATTAAATTATATTACTAAACAGAAGACACATGTGATAACTATTCTTTAAAGAAAAATACATGAAAGAAGTTATAGTAATTTTGATAGATTCGGTAACTATAATGATGATGATTGACAAATTCAGAGACAAAATGACTCTTTACTTAAACTATTAATTTTGCTCAATTATTATAAAAATAATTTTGTCTTTTCAGTGAGCAAAAATCAGATTGATATTCAGACATGGGTTTTCCCCCTCAAAAAATTAAGCTAACTTCACTGTTGCAGA
This sequence comes from Cicer chorassanicum, assembly GCA_037974735.1. NCBI lineage: Eukaryota > Viridiplantae > Streptophyta > Magnoliopsida > Fabales > Fabaceae > Cicer > Cicer chorassanicum. Next base: position 37,214,982 of record JBBPBP010000003.1, on the reverse strand, counting down.
AAATTATAATTATTATATTATATATAATGTTGTTTAATTTCTTTGATGGAAGAGACGTTCTAAATACACATTATTAATAAAAATATATATATATTCGTTTTAATTAACCGATTCATCAACTAATTAAAAATGAAAAATATTTGTCTTCTGTATGATTTATACAAAAAAATATTCTTCATAAATTTGTTTTTGTTTGTATTTTTGAGAAAATATTGCAAAATCCGTACCAAACTGCTTATTTTAAATTGGTTATGATTTTTTTCCTCTTAAATATTAAATCTAATCGACATATTTCACCTTTTGTCGAGGAGAATTTGTTGAACATAAACAAACTGTTGTTTAAAACGAAGATCAATCAGTCAGAAACCAAGAACGTTCTTCGTTTCAAATTTTCAACAATTTGAACAGAAACAGAATTATAGCTTGCAATGCTAAAATGAACACGTACAATTGTTAACCCAGTTTAGAGTTAAACTCCTATGTCTGAAGGACTGGATCCGACTTCAAAAATATCACTAATATAAGATGAAATGATTACAATAGTTTCTACACTATATGCTGTCAGTTTTTTGCACAATCTGCAAAACTGTTATTGCCTTATCTTTTCTAAGCATTGCTAACTGGGCTTATATACTAGTTGGTTACAATTTAGGAGCAACAAACATAAGTAGTTACAACTAATTAACTGAAACATAACAACTCAAAATAGATTGCTTGAATTGTTAGTAATTATCATAAGTTGATTTTCAAAGTCTTCTAATTAAGTACCGCTTATTAACATATCTCCACCTTGGTACCAAATGAGAAGGTTTAGCTTGTGATTCTTCAAGTCAGATCCTCTTAGTCCTGTATCTCAGTTTCTGGAATTGATTTTAAGCAAATTCAAACAATGCTTGAATTTGCTAAGTGTGACAGGTTTTGTAAACATGTCAGCTGGATTGTCACTTGTGTGCACCTTTGCCACATTTATCTCACCCCTTTCAATGACATCCTTGATGAAATGATGCCTGATGTCTATATGCTTGATTCTTTCATGATACATTTGATTTTTACTCAAATGAATGGCACTTTGGCTGTCACAATTTATGCAAACAGACTATTGTTTAACTCCAAGTTTAGTGATCAATCCTTTCAGCCAAATTCCTTTTTTCACAGCTTTAGCAAGAGCAACATATTCTGCTCATGTTGTTGATAATGTCACTATGTGTTGAAGGTTAGCTTTCCAATTGACTGTGTTGTTGAACACTGTGAACACATATCCTCTAAGAGATCTTCTTTTATCTAAGAGATCTTCTGATCGTTCTGAACTTTTGTTGTATACCAAACACATGCTTTGTGTTCCTTTTAGGTACATTAGAATCCATTTGACAGCTTGCCAATGGCTCATCCCTTGATTTCCCATAAATCTGCTTGTGACACTTACAACATGAGAAATGTCTGACATATCACATTAAGTAAATGTATGTTGCTGATGATACTTGTTTATAATACACACAACTATCAAAATTACTTCTAGCATAACTTTGGCTAAGCATGAATCAATCAAACCTCAAATACCATTGGCTTGGTGATTGCTTTAGCCCATAGAATGAACTTTTTAGCAAGCAGACCCAGTCTTCCTTTTCTTGAGTCCTAAAGCCATTTGGTTGTTGCATTAAGATTGTTTCATTCAGATCACCATGGAGAAAGGTTGTTTTGACATCCATCTGTTCTAACTCCATGTCAAAGTATGCTACCATGGCTAGAATTACTCTCATAGATGTATGTTTGACTATAGGAGAAAAGATTTCATTGTAGTCCACCTCTTCCTTTTGAGTGAATCCCTTTGCTACTAGCCTAACTTTGAACCTAGGTGGTTCTACTCCTGGAATCCCCTCCTTCCTTTTGAAGATCCATTTTCTGCCTACAATTCTAGAGTTGGTAGGCTTAGGTATAAGTTTCCAAGTGTTGTTCTTCTCTAGTGAGTTCAGCTCCTCAGTCATAGCTAAAAACCATTTGTCTTTGTCTTGAGACCTGATAGCTTCATGATAGTTCTTGGGATCATCTTCTATGATTTCTTCAGCAGCATGTAATGCATAACTGACCATGTCTTCATAACCATACCTTTGAGAGGGTTTTGATGTTCTTCTTTCTCTATCCCTGATGAGGTTATAATCATCCAATTCCTATTCTGTTGGATTGTCATGTTCTGGAAACATAGCATGTTCAACTGAGTTTGCATCAATTGTGTCTTGTCGAGTCTGTTGTTGCTCTGAAACCCAAAACATTATTGGTTTCTGTTGTTCTTTCTCGTTTTTTGTAGCTTGCACGCCCTCAAGATCAAACTTCTCAGCTTCAGTTTGATGTGACCTTCTATTAGCAGCCTTGGTTAAGGACTTATATCGATCAGCCTCATGAAACTTAACATCTCTACTGATGATGCGTTTCCTTTTTTCAGGACACCATATCCTATAACCTTTTACACCACTTGGATATCCAACAAAGTACCCTTTCTTGCCCCTAGGAACTAACTTCCCTTCATTTACATGAAAGTATGCAGCACACCCAAATACTTTTAGGTGATTGTAATTAACAACATGTCGAGTCCACATTTCTTGAGGAGTTTTGAGTTCAATTGTAGTTGAAGGACTCAAATTTATCAAATAGCAAGCTGTATGGACAACTTCTCCCCCAAAACTGTGCAGGCATACCTGCATTTGACATAATGCATCTCATTCTTTCAAGCAATGTTCTATTCATCCTTTTAGCTAGTCCATTTTGCTGAGGTGTGTTCCTTACAATCCTATGTCTGTTCACACCATGAGTTTTGTAATAACTAGTGAACTCCTCACTGCAAAATTCAAGATCATTGTCTTTCCTTAGAGTTTTAATCCTTTTGTCAGTCCTATTTTCAACCATATACTTCCAATCTTTAAAGGTTTTGAATGCTTCATTTTTTATTTTTAACATGTATATCCATATTTTTCTACTATAATCATCAAGAAATGTAATGAAATACTTGTTACCTCCATGTAAAGCAATTTTGGCAGTGCCCCATAGATCACTGTGAACATATTCTAGAATTCCTTTTGAGCAATGCTTCCCTGTAAAGAACTTGACTCTCTGCATTTTTCCATACACACAATGCTCACTAAATTCAAGATCACCAATCTTGTCACCACCCAACATGCCTTTCTGTCTAGGACCTGCATTCCTCTTAGACTTACATGTCCCAACCTTTGATCCCACAAGATGGTTTTACTTGATGCTTGGACTGCTACAACTTCCAATCCTGTCACTGCTTGACCATTGAGAAGATAGATACCATGAACGCTTTTTTCCTTTCATGATTACCAATGATCCTTTTATCACTTTTAGAGTACCTTTCTCTGCTTTGTATGAACAACCAACTTCTTCTAGCATTCCTAGAGAGATTAAGTTCATTTTCAGCTCTAGAACATGTCTGACTTTTGACAAAATCTTCATAGTTCCATTTTCCAGCTTCAGCTTGATTGAGCCAATCCCAACTACCTTGAAGACTGATTTGTTACCCATGATCACCTTTCCTCTATCAGTTTCTTTGTAGTCAAGGAACCAATCTCTGTTTGAGGTCATGTGAAATGAACACCCTAAGTCAAGCACCCAATCGTCATCCATGATTTCAGTTGAATTTGTCATGTGCTTTCATATCCTTTAGAGGCTATTAAAGCATTCCCATAATCATCATCACTATTTGATCCTTTCTTTCCTTTCCAATCTAGGCATTCTTTCTTGAAATGCCCTTCTTTCTTGCATATGAAACACTTCATTTTAGACTTGTCCTTTTCTTTATTCTTGTACTTATTATTCTGTTTTTGATTCTTCTTCCCTGCCTTGGCCTTGACAAATAGTCCCTCACCATTGCTTTCTTCTCTCCCATCTGACTTCCTTTTTAATTCTTTGGAGATGAGTGCAGCTTGCACTTCTTCTAATGACAAAGAATCTCTACCATAAAAGAGTGTATCACACAAATTTTCAAGAGTGCTTGGTAATGAATTTATCAATAGTAGGGCTTGATCCTCATCATCCAATTTTACATCAATATTTTCAAGATCTAAAACAAATTTATTAAATTCATCCATATGATCTTCAATTGACCTCCCAGATTGCATCTTGAAAGTATATATCTTTTATTTTAAGTATAAACGATTCGTTAATGATTTTGTCATGTATAAAGATTCTAGCTTGAGCCAAATACCTGCTGTAAAGGTCTCCTTTGACACTTCCCTCAGAACCTTGTCTCCAAGACTCAATATTAAAGCACTATGAGCCTTGTTCATGATATCCTTCTTTTCCTTTTCTGGAAGTGTGGATGCCATGCCTATCTCTCCTCCTTGATGAACTAGCAAAGCTTTCATCTTGAGACGCCATAACCCAAAATCATTCTTCCCATCGAATTTTTCAAATACATACATTGTTGATGCCATCATTTCTTTGAATCAAATAAACTAGTGCTCTTGATACCAACTGTTGTTTAAAACGAAGATCAATCAGTCAGAAATCAAGAACGTTCTTGGTTTCATATTTTCAACAATTTGAACAGAAACAAAATTATAGCTTGCAATGCTAAAATGAACACACACAATTGTTAACCAAGTTCAAGTTAAACTCCTATGTCTGGGGGACTGGATCCGACTCCGAAAATATCACTAATATGAGATGAAATGATTACAATAGTTTCTACACTCTATGCTGTCAGTTTTCTGCACAATCTGCAAAACTGTTATTGCCTTATCTTTTCTCAGCATTGCTAATTGGGCTTATATACTAGTTGGCTACAATTTAGGAGCAACAAACAGAAGTAGTTACAACTAATTAACTGAAACATAACAGCCCAAAACAGATTGCTTGAATTGTAAGTAACTATCATAAGTTGATTTTCAAAGTCTTCTAATTGTGTACCACTTATTAACAAAAACTATAATTGAAAAAAGAAAAATGAGAGATACAAGAGAAGTTTGAAAAAAAAAAAGGAAAAGTAAGAAAAAGAAGAATTGAAAAGAGAAAAAATAATTAAAAAATGAAAAGTAAAATATTAAAATTATATATTTACCCTTAAAAGAGGTTATGTGAATTTTATAAGTGATGTTATTTTAAAGTTTTTGGTAGTATTTGCTATTCATTGATTTAGATATATAGTAGATAGAAGTAGTAGATAAACTTTCAACTGGTTCAACAATAGTAAGACTTACGATTGAGCCCTACTCCAATTAAAGTACTACTCGGATTATCAACTCACAAAGAGCAATATTCAATCCTATAGCAAGTTGACTGTTAAAGAATGTCATTTATGAGATATAACTATTATAAGAAAACATAATATCATTCTACTATTTGTTTGATATTTCCAATAAATTCCAAAAAATCTCTAAGTACTTTTCATTATGTAGACCATTGCCAAGTGACTTGGCATAAATAATCAATTCTCTCACCAAAAAATTAAAGGAAAGGAACAAAAACAAACTAGCATATCAATCCATTCAGAAACAAAATTAACCCTCAAAATAGAAGGCCTTAGGCCTTATTATGGATTTTCTATTGATAAGCCATATCAATCCATTCAGAAGCTTCAAAGCATAGCATAAAATATCTTATTATGAGAAGGGAATCATCATCACACTAAAAACATTAATTATTTAGATTGAAAGAAAGCCTTAAAAAATATCCAAAATTCAAGATACAAACCATAACTAAGCTAGCCCTATTTGGATAAACAGCTAATAGCATAAGTTCTTATAACATAAACACTAATGAATAAGCTATTTTTAAAACATAAAGGTAAAATATAGTCAAACTATTTTTATATTTTTATATAAGGTAGAATGTTTTATTAATTTTATAACTTTTCACATGCATAAACTTAAAAGTAACTAGCCAATCTTGACAAATGGTTCTACAATGTTTTCTAGCTTCTTCAAATAATCTTCAAAAACTTGTGGCTGTATCTGTTGGCTAGCATTAAGTAAATTTTTGAATCTCTAATTGCCATATTGATCTTCATTTTATATTATGGTCTAACCTTGACACTTGTATCAATATCCTCTATAGCATTCCTTATCTCATCAACATAATCATCCAAAACATTCATTGCATTAAATTTCTTCTGATACTTCTTATCTTCATCCTTATATTTATCAGCTTCTTCAATCATTCTCATAATTTGCTCAGTTGATAGTCTTCTTTTGTCTTTAGTTATGGTAATGTCATTCTTATTTCCAGTAGTTTCTGTTAAAGCATGAGATTTGAGATGTTCACCAACAATATTTTGTGATCTTTCGTTTTATCCTGAGTGTTATTTTGTTGTTCAAGTTACCTCTACATTAAGTATGGTGACCCATACTTGTTGGAGTGGTTTAAGACTTTGTAATCATGGTTAGGTGACAGAACACCATGCTGTCCTACTGTTTTTCTCTTTTCTGTTTTTATATATTGTATCAGAAACAATATTTTGAAGGTGAATGAAAGTGATCTATGTTTCTATATTTTTAAAGAAACAAACAATTGGTATCTAGAGCCTCTTTGTTCTTGAAGGGCCTATGATTTAAAACCACAGAAAATCAAACATACCAATTTTTTCTTGATGGATTCTAACAATATTACACTACCAACACATTCTGTATTTATAGGAAAGAATTATGAAATTTGGTCTGTAAAGATAAGGACTCACTTAAGGGCATATGATCTTTGGGAGGTGGTGGAAACAGCTACTGAACCACCACATTTGCAAGAAAATCCAACTGTCGCTCAAATGAGATACCACAGTGAGCTAGTTGCTAAGAGAGCTAAGGCTCTTACCATCCTTCACTCAGCTGTGAGTGATGATGTTTTCATGAGAATCTCACACTTGGAGACAGCAAAAAAACTTTGGAAGTAGTTGGAGGAAGTGTTTTTTGGGAATGAAAGAACCATGCAAATGTAGGTTCTTAATCTCAAAAGAGAGTTTGAAGCCTTGCAGATGAATGAATCTGAAACTATAAATGATTTCATGACCAAATTTATGAAAGTTGTAACCCAAATTAGATTGTTGGGGAAGAGTTTCTTGATAGTAGAATTGTAGAAAAAGTCTTGGTGGTTTTACCCGAAAGGTTTGAATCCAAAATTTCTTCACTTGAAGAGTCTAAAGATCTTTCTAAGATAAGCTCAGAGCTTACAAATGCTCTTCAAAGCTCAAGAGCAGAGAAGACTTCTTCGACAAGAGGAAGCAACAAAATCAGCCTTACAAGTCAAACACAAAGGAAAAGCCATAACAGTCAAAGATGAAAAGAAATTTGTTGGGCAGCATTATGGAAAAGATACAAAGAAGGAAAGGTTTCCAAAGTGTGGAATCTGCAAAAGAACTAGCCACAAAGAGAGTGATTATTGGTATAAAGGAAAAACACCACCACCAATACAATGTAGATATTGCAACAAAAATGGGCATATTGAGAGGTTTTGTAGGCTGAAACAGCAACAACAAAATCAACAAAGTCATACTTCTCAAAATGCAAATGTGATTGAAACTGATTATAGCGAATAACTCTTGTTCATGGCCAAGACTACAAAAAATTTGGAAGATGGAGACACTTGGTTTCTTGATAGTGGGTGCACACAACACATGACTAGCAAACCAGATTTTTTTTCAGAGCTCAAACCTGCTACAGGATCTGTAAAGATCAGACATAGAGAAAAAGTTGCCATCACGGGTAAAGGAACGGTGAAAATTTATATATCAACAGGTATTAAATACATTTCAGTGCTTGAACTTGATCAAAACCTGTTGAGTGTGGGTCAAATGAAGCAAAACAGCTATTGCTTGTTATTTAAAGAAGGAAGTTGTGTGATTACTGATGTTAATAATCATGAATTATTTGAAATAAATATGAAAAAAAGAAGTTTTCCTATTAACTGGAATTTAGTTTCTAAACATGAATGTAAATTGAGTAAGGCTGAACTTGATTCTAAGCTTTGGCACAAGAGGTTTGGCCATTATAATTTGAAATCCATTCAATTTGCTCAAAAGAAAAAGTTGGTCAAAGACTTCCCTAGTATTCAAATGTGCTCAGAAGTGTGTGAAGGTTTTCAACTTGGTAAGCAACATAGATTGCCTTTTCCAAGTTCGGCTACTTGGAGAGCAAGTAAAAAACTTGAATTGGTTCACTCAGATGTTTGTGGACCTGTGAATACTACTTCACTCCATCGTAGCAAGTATTTTATTCTTTTTATTGATGATTTTACAAGAATGACTTGGGTTTATTTTCTTAAATAAAAATCTGAAGTTTTTTCTGTTTTTAAGAAATTTAAAGCCTTAGTTGAAACGCAAAGTGGCTGTTTTTTTTAAGAAGCTCAGAACTGACAATAGGAAGGAGTTTATTGCTACAGAATTTAATAAATTTTGTGATGATTTTGGTGTGGAGCGCCAACTTACAGTCAGCTACTCACCCCAACAAAATGGAGTTTCTGAAAGAAAGAATAGATTTATCCTTGAAATGGCTAGATGCATGATTTTTGAGAAGAAACTGCCAAAGTCTTTTTGGGAAAAGACAATAAACACCACTGTGAATCTCCAAAATCGACTTCCTACAAGGGTTGTAGAGGGGATGACACCTATTGAGGCTTGGATAGGCATCAAGCCTTCTATCAAGCATCTAAGGGTGTTTGGTTCATTGTGCTACACTCATGTACCAGAAGTGAAAAGAACCAAATTGGATGAAAAGGCTGAAAGAGGAATTTTAATAGGCTATAACTCAAAATCTAAGGGCTATAAAGTCTATGAAATTGATTCAGAAAAAAATTTCATTAATAGAGATGTTATAGTGGATGAAGATGCATATTGGAATTGGGAGACCTCTCAAGTTAGTAGGCATTCAACTTTGCCTTCTCTTGATAGCACAATGGAAGATCAAGATGAAGAAGTTGATGATGACTTCGCTGTAAGAGGTACCCGACCTCTTTCAGAGATTTATCAAAGATGTAACAGTGTTGTCCTTGAACCTACTAACTTTGAAGATGCTAGTAAAGTTGAGGAGTGGAACCAAGCTATAAAAAAGGATATGTCCACCATTGAAAAGAATAAGACATGGCAGCTAGTTGACGAGCCTAAAGACAAGCATGTCATTGGAGTTAAATGGGTCTATAGCATAAAGATGAACCCTGATGGATCCATCAACAAATACAAGGCCATACTTGTGGTCAAAGGCTATGTTCAACAATCAGGAATTGATTACACATTAACGTTTGCACCGTTAAATGGGTCTATAGCATAAAGATGAACCCTGATGGATCCATCAACAAATACAAGGCCATACTTGTGGTCAAAGGCTATGTTCAACAATCAGGAATTGATTACACATTAACGTTTGCACTGGTAGCAAGAATGACACTATTCGAATTCTTGTAGCATTGGCTGCACAAATGAAGTTGAAAATTTGGCATTTAGATGTAAAATCAGCATTCTTGGATGGAAATCTTGATGAAGAGATTTATGTTGCTCAACCTGATGATTTTTTAGTGAAAGGAAGAGAAGAAATGGTGTATAAGCTTCATAAAGCTTTGTATGGGCTAAAACAGGCCCCCAAAGCTTGGTACAACAAAACTGATAGCCACTTTCACAATCAAGGCTTCAAGAGGAGTGAAAATGATGCAACTTATGCAAGAAGGTTGCTGGATGGTGATTCTTTAATTGTCTCCTTCGATGTTGATGACTTGCTAGTATCAAGCAATAATCAACAAGAAGTACAAAAACTTGTGGAGGAGATGAAAAACCAGTGTGAGATGTCTAGTTTAGGAGAAATGAACTACGTACTTTCTAGGCTTGGAAGCGCATGAATCTGAGGATGGAATTTTTCTGAATCAAGAGAAATATGCTCGTGAAATTTTGAAGATGTTTAGAATGGAAAGTTGCAAATCTGTCCCCACTCCTTTGGTGTCAAATTTGAAGCTCTCAAAGGAAGATGAAACTGAAAAAATTGATGCTTCTCTTTATAGAAGCTTGATTGGAAGTCTACTTTATCTTGCTTGATCCAGATCTGACCTTATGTATGCAACAAATCTACTCTCAAGATTTATAAAGAGTCTCACCAAGACACATTTTGCTGCAGCAAAAAGGGTGCCTAGATATGTTAAGGGAACTACACAATTTGGAATATGGTACAAACCAAGTGAAAATGGAAGTAGCTACAAGTTATGCTACTTAGTTATGCTACAAGTTATGCTCCAAGTTATGCTACAAGTTATGTTGATAGTGATTGGGCTGGAAATATTGATGACATGAAGAGTACTACAAGTTATGCTTTTTTCCTTAGGCTCTGGCATGTTCTCATGGAACTCAAGGAAGCAAGAAATTGTAACTCAATCTACCGCTGAAGCAGAGTATGTAGCAGCAGCTGCAGCAGCAAACCAAGTTATTTGGTTGAGGAAAATCTTACTTGATTTGGGAATATAACAGCTGGAAGCAACCTTGATTTATTGCGATAGCAAATCAAGTAAGATTTTCCTCAACCAAAGCCAAAGAATAGTAGCTATTCAAATAATTTTTATGGGGAACATAATGATGGAAGGTCGGATGATGATTAAGATTCATAATAAGATGATGGAAGCAAGGATCAAGCTCATTTCTTTCAAGATCAATTGAAAAACATCATGGCCTTGATTCAACAAGCTACCCTAGAATCAAAGCATTGTGCAAACAATCTATTGTCTTCATCACAAGTTGGATTGACACTAACAAATGATTTAGTAGGTAAAACTACTAACCATTATTCGAATTTTGATCTGAAAAATGAATCCTAGATATTGGATTCTTGTGTCACATATCATATCTGTTTTAATTTGAATTCCTATTCCAAAATTTTCAAAATCAATCATATTACTATGAATTTACCAAATGGGAATTCAACCATTGCACATTATGTAGGATCCATCATTTTTACTGACTATTTAAGATTACATGATGCGCTATATTTGCAACAATTTTCTTTTAATGTAATTTCTACTGCTAAGTTATGTAAATCACTCCAATTTCCATTGTTTTCCATAATAATGCTTGTGTTATACATGACATCAAGACTTTAGGGAAGATTGGTTCAGCTAAGTTGCAAAATTGATTGTACTATCTCCAATAGTCTAAGCTAGAATATAGGCATTTTGAAAACAATGTAAATAGCATACATAGCATTCATGTATTAGCTATTTGGCATTTTAGATTAGGACATGAATCAAACAAATGTATTCAGACTATGAGCAAATATTTTCCTTTCAGTAATTTTGCTAAGCATGTTTGTGACATTTTCTATTTTGCTAAACAAAGGAAATTACCTCATTGTGCTAGTAAACGTAATCCTAGTTCTGCATTTGATTTGATCCATGTTGATATATGGGGTCCCTTTAACATTCAATCTCAACATAAACATAGATATTTTCTGACTATTCTTGATGATTGCACTAGATATTTATGGGTTGTTTTTATGAAGCACAAATTTGAAACCAGACATTACCTTAGCAATTTTGTTAACATGATCTCCACCCAATTTAATGCTAAGTTAAAGGTGTTGCGAAATGATAATAGACCTGAGTTCATTTGACCTGATTTTTACTCCTCTAAAGGCACTATCCATCAAACAAGTTGTGCGGAGACCCCACAACAAAATGGAAGGGTTGAAAGAAAGCATCAACACATACTTAGGGTGGCTTGTGCTCTCCTTTTTCAATCTAATCTCCCTAAAGTTATTGGTATTATGCTATTGCTCATGCTATGTATATTATAAATAGAATTTCTACTCCTATTTTGTCTAACAAGTCTCCTTTTGAGGTTTTACATGAATATTTACTTGATCTGAGTAACCTTAGAATTTTTGGATGCCTTTGCTATGGTTCAGCTTTTGTTTCTCATCGTTTAAAGTTTGATCATAGAGCTAGAAAATTCATTTTTCTAGGTTTCAAACCAGGAACAAAAGGTTTTATGCTGTATGAATTTATGTTTCAAGAAATGTCACTTTTAAGGAGTTGATATTCCCTTATAAAGCTAATTTAGATATATTTTCTAATGTTCATTGGGAGTATGTTGAGACTGACCATTCTAATGGGAACAATAATCAAGTCCCAATCCATGTTATCTGTCACGACCCAAAAACTAAACGCCGTGACCGGCGCACAAGCTATACCCCTAGCCTGGCAAGCCTATCAACTAACTTAACAATTTACCAAATAAATAGTTCTGAATAATTATTTCAAAGATATATATATATATATATATATATATATATATATATATATATATATATATATATATATAATTTTTCACGAAATTTCGACAGAGTATCCTCTGTAATTTCAAAATTTCCAAATTTACAAAATCCCTGTTGAAACTTCAAATTCAGCCAAATTCAAACAACAAAATCTAAACATTCAGTACATTACCCAAAGACTATCTAAACTCTAATAGCTGCAAAATACATATGACTCAACAGATTTTTACAAAAAAAAATGGTCCTCGATCAAAGAGGCCTACCAAAACAAAACACGACCGAGACTTGAGCCTACTATCAACTTGCTACTCAGCTGCCTGTGAATCTGAAAAAAATAAACAACATGAAGGAGTAAGTCACAAAGACTTAGTGAGGAGACAACAATCACCATCAACTAGAAGGGAAACACAAAAAGGCACGAATAACTGTTTTACAACCCTTGAGACGATTATGGTATACACATAATAAAATCATCTAAATTTATAATTTAACCGTTCGGATAAAAATATTAAAAATCCAATTAATAGTGAAGCGAAATCAAAATGAATGACATTAAAATCATCATAGAAGATCAAACAAGTAAAAATAATAATTATTGAGAACCAAGAGGCGGCTTCATCTCATTGATAGCCCTTTCCTCCTAAGGGTAGCCTTTCCCTTAGGGGTGGCTCCATCTAACGGATAGCCCTCTCCTCTCAATCCTGCAGCACATCATCACGCATCAATTAGGGAGCTTACATCTCGTTGATAGCCCTCTCCTCCTACGGATGATAATTCACATAGGGGCGGCTCCATCTAACGGGTAACTCTCCCTAATCAAAACGAGGTAACTAGATGCACCTATCGCCGTTAAAGATTTAATAATCATAGCAACAATTTCCCAAAACACGTATTTAAAATCATCTTTCAATTCATCGTAATTCACGGAAAATATATTCAATCGCATAACAGTTCACAATTTAAATATTTTTAATGCATACGTATATCGAATTAATAACATATTATATAATAAAGAGCATTAAAATAAATAAATGACGAAGTCGAGATAAAATTTCAAAGGTTGTGTTTTCCAAATTTTTAAATAAATATTTTAACATCGAAAACGAGTAAAATAATAATTATAGCGTAAAAATAAATGACGATAACCGTCGTCAACTCACAACTACGGAGAATGTTTGTTCTCCAACAACTCCCAGAGTAGCCGGCAGGACCTCAGCTGACAAATCTGAGTATAACAATATTCTTAAGACTTTAGGAAAATTATTCTAAAGTTTAACTAACTCTAGGAAACCATAAAAATTCATTAAATCTACTCTAAGCACAAAATAAGATGTTGAAACAAAACTACATTTCCTAGAGATTTATTATTAATATTAGAGTTGTGTATTTACTTCAAAGAGCTTCGATCAACAACTCTCAATAAATTGGTACCCTTCTCCTTCCTTAGAGCCCAAACCCTAAGCCAAAATTTTTATACCCAAGAACTTGTGAAAAAAAATGAGGAAGCATGCTTGTGACTTCAAGAGATAGGAAGAGGAAGAAGAAGAAAAGAAAAAAAAATGACAAAAGGGGAAATGGGGGAGTGGGTTGCCGAGAGGGAGATAAGAAATAGGAGAAAAAGAAGGAAGAAAAAGTGAGATGCTGGCAGAGAGGGAGAGAGGGAGGGAAGAAATAGGGACGAGTGAAGTGGTGAGAGAGAGTGAAGGTGAGGTGGAAAAAAAAAGTGGGGGTGGGTGTTGGTTTTAATAATTTATTTATTTATTATATTATTATTATTATTATAATTAATTTTTTAAAAGACACGGGCGTGTCATTATCAACCCTGATGCCCAAGCAGACAGTCATGGCTCATAAGACTTTGATCATGAGCCTAGTCCAATCAGCTCCCCTGAGCCAGATTTAGCATAAGCTCATGAGCCTCATGAAGTCAGCTCACCTGCACAAGCCCCATTACACGCTCATGCCAACATTTCTTCTCCTGCTTTCGCCCTTAACAATGATGGTCCTAGAAGGTCAACAAGGACATCTAATCCTCCACCTTACTAAGCAATATGTCTCCAACATCAGGTTCTCTCTATCCAATTTCCAATTTTGTTTCTTATACTAATCTCTCAAGTTTGCAAAAAAAAAAAAATTCAGTTGATCCTTATCTATGGGAACTGAGCCTTAATCATACAATGAGGCCCTAAAGAGACAAAATTGGAGGAGGGAAATGATATAGGAATTACAAGCACTTCAAAACAACAATACTTGGAAGACATAAAAAGCTTCTCTCCACTCTCAAATCAATTGGCTACAAACAGACAGCTTCAAATTACTCATTACTCATCAAGCATAAGGAGCAAAACTTCACAGCACTTCGCATCTATATGGATGAGATGTTACTAGTAGGAAACAATCTAGAATGTTTCAATGCCTTTTGTAGAATCATTGTTTTGAAATTAAAACTCACGGTAGAGTGAATATAATGTTTCAATGCCTTTAGTACATTTAGTAGCACTGAGGTGTGAGAAAGCTAAAAGAAACCACACAAAAATTGATTGGAAGAAACCACCTCTGTAGCATTGAAACTTCTGATCAAAGATTTGTCTGGTATCCAACACTGAAATGGCACCGACACATACGATTACATTCAATTATGTAATTTTCTTAAATAATGACTGGTATCGCCATGTCAGTGTCTTGTCCAGTATTTATGTCAGTGTTGCATACAAAACCACTACAGATATAACAGACAATCACATGGTACATGTAGCATTTTGCAAAACATCAGACAGAATTATGCAATATAAAATGATATAATAAGGTTCATGTGCAAACTAGCTAACATCATTTAAAAGGAAGAATGACTTTATAGCCAGTTAGTTACTAAAAGGAACCATCTTCCAATGGCATGCAAGTTATGAAAAAAGAAGAAAAAAAAATTCCTATAATATCTCCGCACGCCTTAATTAACAGCCCTGCATCTTACAACCAATTTCTTAAATTTCAATTCAAGGAAGAAGTGGATGCTTTTGATGAACATTTCAATTCAAAAAAATATAAATTAACAAGATTCATTACACTTTTAAACTCAATGCATGATGAAGCCAACTGATAAATTTACAAACTCCCTTTACACTAACACTCCATATGTTAGGATTTTATTGAGTAGTAATGATTAAGAGCTTCTTTAACTTGGCCTTTGTTGCTATGGTCAACATGCCTTGACTGAACTAGAATACATTGTGAGGCATTATAAAGCACCCCACAACTGCAACAGCCTTGTATAGTTTGGAGCTAGTTTTGGAACCAAAATGCCAACAAAGGTAAAATCAGACTCCAGAATCATATTTACACATATTAATTAATAAAATAAACTCCTTACTATTAAGTTCTTTGCCATTTAATCAGTATAATTTGGTGAAATGGACAGCATGGCAAACAGTGAATGTTAGTGTAAAACGTTTTACACTTCAACAACAAGTCTTATCCCACTAAGTAGGGTCGGCTATGGATCAAACGACGCCATAACGTTCTATCATATAACATATCTCTTTTCAGCTAATTAGTATCTAGAGAATTAAAAGTTAAGAAGGAATTTCAAACTCGTACCTTTAAGGTAGTATTTGAAATTCTCCAAATTTAGCTTTGACAAAATATTTCATAAAGTCTTTTCATTTTAAAAGTTATCCAAATTTATCATTCAAAAATGGAGTTTACATAGAAGGATTTGAATTATGCTCTAAAATTACATTTTACCTCAAAAAAATTTATCCAAACACACTCTAAAAGTATTTTTTATATACTTAATTTTAAATAGTTTGTGGAAGAAATTTGTAAAATTATATGTTTATCCATGAACAGTCGCGTAACGCACGGGTCTAAATTTAGTTAAAATTAACATGAACCCATTATAATCTATTCATAAGTGTGAATTTGAAACAGTATACATTTACTTTGAAAAACATGGCCAAAAAGTATGTGGGCCTGCTATTGGAACTGATCTTGGCACAACCTATTCATGTGTTGCATGTGGCAAGAGGTTAATTGAAAGGAAATATAGTGATTCTGTTATTAAAAATGAATGTTTACATTTGGTATCTTCGAATCTCCGTTGGTACAAATCTCCGTTGCTTCATATTATTTCTTAACTTTCCCTTTATTTCAAAAAGGTTTTAGGATCTTCCTGATATCATTATTCATTATATCTTGGTTGTCAAAGCATAGGTGACACAGCCATGAGTTTATGTTATCTGAATAGTGACTTCTGATTGTTTTATGGGATGATTGTAACTTCTATATTGGAGAATTTAACACAACAGAACAAAAGTGAATTTCATCAAATTCAAATAGGATTAAAAGAAACAAGCCCAAAATATGTAACCAAAGAAACAAAACAAAAAGCTCCAACATCATACATGAAGAAGCTGAAATTCATAAACTCAAATGAAATAAATAACTAAAAGGTTATCAATAAGAGTCAGAATCACTTTCAGTTACCCATGTTTCTCCTGTTCAAAGCAGATTCAAAGATTCTTTTAAGCTCCCTCAGAAAGTCGACAAACACAAATGTTTCTTGCTGTTGGTTGCAAATCAATTTTTTACCCATCTTCATTGAAGAATGGATCATCATTTTGTCTACTGGATTAAGCATGGAAGTAACACTATCATCCTTCATTACTTTCTCCATGTTATATAGATAATCATCAATAGCATCCATTGCTTGAACTCTCTTCACAAACTTCATGTCTTCAGCCTTAAAATTCTCAGCTTCCAGAATCATTCTTTCAATTTCTGCAGCTGACAGTCTACCATTTTCGTTCCTTATAGTAATAACTTTCATATTACCACTAGTTTCTTCTTCTGCAGAGACGTTTAATATACCATCAGCATCTAGAGTAAAGCATACTTTGATAGGAAGGCCACGAGGTGCACAACGGACTAGGAGCCTAAACAAACCAAGCAAGTTGTTCTCACTGGCTTTTAATCTTTCACCCTCATAAACACTAATTAAGACACCAGGTTGATTATCTTTAACTGTTACATATTCTCTTGTCTTCTTGACAGGAATGGAGGTGTTTCTAGGAATCACCACACTCATGACATCTCCTAGTGTTGCCATACCAAGCGACAGCGGTGTAACATCTTGCAGCACCAAATTTGGAACATTCTTAATGCCTTCACAAAGCAAAGCAGCCTGAACAGCAGCACCATAAGCAACAGCCTCATCTGGGTTGATGCTCATGCACAAATCTTTTCCATTGAAAAATTCTTGCAATAGTTCCTTCACTTTTGGAATCCTAGAAGAACCACCAACAAGGACAACATCATCAACACTACTCTTGTCCATCTTAGCATCAGTAAGACAACTCTTGACAATCTCCAAACACTTCTCAAAGAGATCCATGTTGAGTTGAACAAACTTAGCCCGAGTGACGGACAAATGGAAGTCAATTCCCTTGTATATAGCATCTATCTCAATTATAGTCTCAGTATCGAATGACAGTGTCCTCTTAGCCCTCTCACAAGCAGTTCTCAACCTCCTTAAGGCCCTCGGGTTTCCACTAATGTCCACTTTGTACTTCCTCTTAAATTCCTTTACAGAATGGTTCACCATTCGGTTATCAAAGTCTTCTCCTCCAAGGTGCGTATCTCCGGCAGTGGCCTTCACTTCAAAGCTATCATCCTTAAGTGTGAGAAGCGACACATCAAACGTGCCACCACCAAGATCAAATATGAAGACATTTCTTTTTCCAACATTATTTGCTCTCTTTTGAAGACCATATGCAAGAGCAGCAGCAGTAGGTTCATTGATTATCCGCATTACATTGAGGCCAGCAATGGCACCAGCATCTTTTGTAGCTTTTCGTTGAGAATCATTGAAATAAGCAGGCACGGTAACAACTGCATTCTTGACAGGTGACTCCAAAAATTTCTCTGCAATCTCGCGCATCTTTGTGAGAATCATAGATGAGATTTCCTCAGCACAAAGACACTTTACGACACCTTTATACTTCACAATGATCTTTGGCTTGTCATCAGTACCAGCAACAACCTTAAATGGCCATAAATGTATGTCATTCTGAATAACAGAATCACTATATTTCCTTCCAATCAACCTCTTTGCATCTGCATCAACAAAAAATTGTGTTGTTATCATGATAGCTGAACAGAATAATACTAATAATAATCACTACCCATATATAAACGAATACAAAATTTAGGTGTAACATTTTTCTCTTCCAAATTTACCATTTATTTAAACTTTTTTTATAATTTTATTTTCCTTACCAATCAAATAACTTAATTTTTTCAAATGAGAAAATAGGAAATGCACCGTAAATGTAAACTAGTTTTACACTGATGTCAAATAAGATTAAAGGATGTGATGGTTATTTTTAAAAAACAGTTACAATATATGATATATGGCACAATGAAAGATTGTGATTAGGCGATGGTGTAAAACTATACACCTTAAAGTGCATAACTATTAAGCTCTTTTCAACACAACCAGATAAAATTTTGTTGGGTCATGTGGGCTTCGATAAAGTATCAAATTTTACAACTTCAATTATTTTTATTGATAAAAGTGGAAAGACAGACACATTATAAACCATAGTAAAATAAATAAAAAGTAATATATAAATAGGAAGATAAAAAGATAAATTAACAAAGATAGTGTTAGTGATATATAAATTGTTTTATTCTCATAAAAGCGTAGCTAAAAAAACAACTACAAATTATTAATGTTTAGTAAGCAAGAAAAATAAAATTAATATTAATTTATAAAGCATGCAGGAAGATAGAAGATCAATTACCAAAGACAGTGTTGGTTGGATTAGAAGCAGCCTGATTCTTAGCAGCTTCACCAATCAACCTTTGATCATTAGTGAAAGCAACAAAAGAAGGAGTGGTTTTGTTGCCTTGATCATTGTGGATAATCTCTGCACGATTGTTTTGGCCTTGCCAAACTGCTACACATGAATAGGTTGTTCCAAGGTCTATTCCAATTGCTGGACCCTTGTATTTTTTTGCCATTCTCTCTTTCAAGTGATTGAACACTATTTTGCTTTAGTAAATATCTGAATTCAGATGAGCATTTTCCTTGTTTAATACTATACCGGGCTGGTTTTTATACATGTGGAGTATAATGTGTCACCATCTATCTATCTATACATCTATACATAATAATATATCAAATTTTATTTTATGGCAAGTTCGGACACATGAGACTACTTAGATTAATATAATCTTTCTATAAGTAGACATATGCTCTTATTATTTTATTTTATATCATTTTTTTTGTTTATTTATTATTATTCAATACATGTTTGTTTTCATTGAAAGAACACAAACAATGCATTGCAAACTTGTCATTATTTATCGCCGTTGTTGACTATCCAATCACATCTTACACAAACAATGCATTGAAAATGCATCTGTCAAGAATGAAAGCCCCCTTTCTCCAAAAAAATTAGCAAGTCCCGATTGTATTTTGAGTGGTTCCAAATACCAGACTTAATGTGTAAGATGCATTTTCAATTAGACTTAATAAAATTAATGATTTTTTCGGCATTTAAGAACACAACCAACAATTATAAATAAATAAAAAACACAATCTTCCAACTTCATTTGTTACATAAAAAAGAAAACGACCTATTCTTCCCTTTGTAACGTAAGGTAATGTACTCTCTTATGTAATTTTTTAACTCTATCACGTGTATACATTTAGTTGTTGGTAGGATTATTTATTTATTTCAAATTCTGCAAAAAAAAAAAATCGAATGTTTGTTTTTTGTTGAAGCAATTAATATAAAGTAATTGGAAACGCCACTGTTTGTGCAAAACTTTCAACACCGAAGATGTTTGAGTACCTTAGCGCATGAGGAATTTTGCATGAATGGTTACGGACCCAACAATTGTATTGTTATTTTTACTCTATTTTTTCACTCATTATTTTTTGATCTATTTTAAAATTTCACATGTAATTTTTGTGTTTCTTTCTCTGATGGCTAATGAGATTTACATTACCCTTTCTATTTTTCCTTTGATATTGTATTTTGTTCTATTTTTTCTCTATAGCTCGTGCAATGGCAGATTGAAAGGAAAATATTTTTGTTTGTGGTTCCCAAGAGTTATTATAATATAAACTAGATACTAAGGCGTTGCGCGGTAGAATTTAATATATAACTGAATATAAAATAACAATAATATGTAATTTAAAAGTAATGTTAATTTTGTTTTACAATAGAATATATTCAAGTGCTTATGTACTTAAAGGTAAATATAGTTTTGAATAATTATATATAAGCTAAGTTTGCTTTAGTAAAAGAAAAAGTAAAACATTGTTGACTAATACAACTCATGCAAAATATATTTAAATGTGGAATTGTTTTATTCAAGCTTTTTGATTTCATTGAAGTGGTTCTTCTAATAATATATTTGTTAAATAGTTGTGTATTTCTTTATTGTTAAAGTTATACATTTAGCTATAATATTTCTTCATTTTATATAATTTATATTAGTTTTGAAACATTAGATTTATAAATTTATGTACTTTTTCACATTTTCAATTTTATATGTTCATCGTAATTTTGTCAATCTCACTATCGATCTAAGCATGACCTAAATAAATTTATGTGCTTTGTGATATATTATAACATTCAATCTTGAGTGATAGTTTGTTAAATCCAAAATATTGAAACAATTCATTCGTGACACGGTCAAGAAACTTCAAGAGTGGTTGAAAAAAATTATAGGCAAGAAAAGTTTGTGAATGTTTAAGACATAGAAAGTTTCGAGTGAATAATGAAATAGTTAGAAGTTATTTATTTCCAAATATTTAACGTTATTCATTTTTTTTTCAATTATGATTTGTGTTTTTTTAATTATAAAAAGAAAAAATGTTATGGGAGACACATTCAACATAGGAAAAAAAAACTTATTTCCTATGCAATAATATTGATATATGAACTTGAACATCTATTATAACAATTAAATAGAACCCCAAAATTATTCATTGTGATGATTTGAAGATAATGGATGGTTTGTATTTTTTTGTATGAGTTATTGAAATGAAAGTTTTGATGAGTAATTAGAGCTTTTTAAGTGTATTGATGAGTCATTGAGTGATAAATTAAAGCTGAAATTATATAATATAGGAAATGATTGTATTTGGGCAAGTTAAAAATGTTTGCATTATATATTGAAGAAACAAAACATAATGGAATAGAAGATGAATTTAGAATGTGGCACATCAGAATTTTGGTGAGTTGGCAAATATATATTGAAGGATGTGACATAGATGAAGAATTTTAAGGGTTCTGTTTTAATTATTATAATAAATAGTAAGGGTTGATTTTATTATTTACGTTCCATTTATGCAAGTTTAATAACTGTAATTGAGAGTTTTTTTGTTGGTGTTCTGATTGTAGGTATAACATTCAAGCCTTATCCCTTAACGATAAAAAAGAGAATCATAATTGATGCCATTGTTGATAAAATCTGATGTTTTCTAAATAGAAATACAAAATGCTTGAAAAAAAAAAGCATATTTTGTGTTTTATTGTGCATTTGTACTTTTGAATAGTTTGGTCTTATTTAGTATTGACTCTACTCATTCTTTTTATTGTCATGAGTATTTGAAAACTACTGCTAATGTATTGTAGTATACTATTGTAGTTGGCTATTAGAAGTTTCTTCAAGTTACCTTTTAGTTATTTTTCTCATTTTAAGATGCTTTTTAAGAATTATGTTTACATTTGTGCCTTCAATTTTCACTTTATCGGTCTTTTTCTAATTGTCCTAAAAGACAAGGCCATATCTTCAAAATTATTGTTGCATCTTTAAATGCAAATTTAATCAAATGATGGTTGCATGCTGACTTATAGAAATAATTTGCATGATTGAGCAACTCTGTGCTTGCATTCTAATAATGCATTAGATAATCACATTTTATCCTTCATTTTTTAACTCGATATCTTACTCCAGTGATATAAAATATAAAAATTTCAATTTTTAATCTATCACCACTTTAGTCTTCTTTCTTAGTTTAAGGATATACCGTGACAACCTAATATAAATTTCTATGGCAACTAAAAATATATTTTATTTCTTATCATTTTAAATTATACTTTTCAATTTAATTTTTATTTAGTAAGAAATCTTTTCAAGTTTAATACTTTTTTTAAAATAAATAAAATTATAGTGGAAATATGCCTCAAATCTGTAACAACTTGGAGTTACTTACAACTGAATTTAATTATGACAATGTTAGTTATAGTTAGTTAAGAAATTTTGTCTTTAAATACTATAACTATAAATGCATGGCTATGTTGTTGTAGTAGTGATTTCTGAATATTGATAGAGAGGGAGGGATATACAATTTAGATTCATAGGAAATCAGAAAGGAGATTAAGGGAGGAAAAGAGAGATTGTGATAAAGAAAAGATCAATGAAGACTAGGTGGACAATCTTAAAGTGGCTTAATCTTGTAATTTCAAATCTCAATAGTGAATTGTCTTGTTTGCTTGTCTGTGACGTAGGTCTCATCAATTGAGACTGAACACGTAAATCTGGGTGTTATTCTTCTGTATCTTTCTTTTATTTTCATTCACATTTTTTGAAAAACTGATTTGTTCAAAACTGCAGAAAGGAGAACGTTAAACAATCTTCGTTTTCTGTGTTTCAGTTCTGGTCAAGAAAGTTCTCCGTCTTCTGCTTAAACAAAGAACATTATCCGTTTTAATTTTTGGTTTTGCAATTGTTAGTTTTCTGTTTTGTTGGTTAATTCTTATGGCAGATTCCAATATTGTTTTAACAATCAACGCCGTATGTGGGGAGGAGCAACAATAGTTGGAACCACAAAGTTTGATATTGAAAAGTTCAATCGATCAAATGACTTTGGTCTGTGGAAGATAAAGATGCATGTTGTTCTGGTACATCAAGGTTTGGCGAATGTCTTGAAGGGTGAATCAACTCTTCCTGCAACAATGTCTACTCATGAAAAGGAATAACTGATTGAAAAAGCAAAGAGTACTATCATCTTGTGTCTTGGAGACAAAGGTTTAAGGAAAGTTGCAAGAGAACCAACAGCAGCTCCCTTATGGCTTAAACTTGAATATCTTTATACGACTAAATTAGTTTCAAATAGGCTCTTCTTGAAACAACAATTGTTTTCTTTTAAGATGGATGAAGAAAAATCTATTTCAGTACATTTTGCTGATTTTAACAAAGATTCTTGATTATTTAGAAAATTTAGAAGTCAAGTTAGATTATGAAGACAAAGCTCTGATCCTACTAAATGCTCAGCCCAGTTCATACGAACACTTCAAGGATGATATCATGTTTGGAAGAGATCAAACAATTACTCTTGAAGAAGTGTATGTCTATATGCGGACAAAAGAAAGCTATAAAAGACACGAGATCAAGAATGATAATCATGTTGAAAGTCTGAATGTGACCAGAGGAAGAACTGACAAGAAAGGATCAAATGGAAATAAGCATATGTCCAATTCAAAATCAAAATTTCAAGGGAAGTATTAATGCTTCCATTGTCACAAGAAGGGACATTTCAAGAAAGATTTCCCTGAAAGAAATGAATCAAGAAACTCTCAAGATTCGGAATTGCTGCACTTGTTGATGCTGGTTATGAATCTGCAGAGGCATTGATGATTTCAAATTTTGAAGGTGAAAAGAATTGGGTATTAGACTTAGGATGTAATTTCTGCATGTGTCCAAGAAAGGATTATTTTGAATCAATAGATCTTCGTGATGATGGAGTCGTTCTGCTTGACAACAAAAAATCATGTAAAGTCCAAGGCAAGGGAACAATCAGATTCAGAATGTTCAATGTCAAGGAGGTACTGCTGAAGGATGTAAGGTACATACCTGAATTAAAAAGAAATTCAATTTCTGTTGGCTTGTTTGACATTTTAGGATATTCCACAAACATAAAGAATAGTATCATGACTATTATTAATAAAGATGATATCATTGTTAAAGGCATTAAAAGAAATGTTTTGTACATTTTAGATGGTTCTACCATAATTGCATAAGCTTCTGTTGCTAGCTCTAGTTTGCATTCATCTACTAGATTATGGCATATGAGGTTAGAACATGTAAATGAAAAAGGCTTAATTGAGTTATCAAAACATAATTTGCTTAATGGTGACAAAATTGAAAAAATGGAATTTTGTGATCATTGTATTCTAGGAAAGTCTAAGAGGACCAGTTTTGGTGTTGGCCAACACAACACCTTTAGACCTTTTGAATATGCTCATTTTGATTTGTGCGGTCCTTCAAGGACAAAGACTCATGCTGGTTGTTCTTATTTCTTAACTATCATTGATGATTATTCTAGGAAAGTATGGATCTATGTCATTAAAAATAAAAGTGAAACTTTTATGAAATTTAAAGAATGGCGTATGCAAATTGGAACTCAAAAGGAATCTAAGCTGAAATGTTTAAGAACTGACAATGGCCTGAAGTATCTTTCAGAGCAATTTAATAAGTATTGCAGGACTTAGGTATTCAAAGACCTAGAACAGTTGCAGGCACCCCTCAACAAAATGGCATTGCTAAAAGGATGAACAGAACAATCTTGGAAATGGCCAGATGTATGATCTTGAGTGCAGGTCTACCTAAAACATTCTTGGGAGAAGCTGCAGTTACAGCAGTGTACCTGATCAATAGATGTGATTCATCAACTATTGGATTTAAGACACCAATTGAGATGTGGAATGGCAAGTTAGCTGATTACTCAAATCTGAAAGTTGTGGAATAGCCAAATCTAGTTCTGTTGCTGCATTATCATCAAGATAAATTGGATCCTAGAGCAATCAGATGTGTTTTCAGTGGATATCCTAAAGGAATAAAAGGTTACAAGTTGTGGAGGATTGACCAAGGTGTACCTAAGTGCATCATATCAAGAGATGTAGTTTTTGATGAAACAAGAATGCCCATGATTGACAAAGAACATTCTCCATCTTAGTTCTGCAGAAACGGAGAACATTCTCCATTTTAGTGTTGTAGAAACAAAGAACATCAGCAAGACAATACTTCAAGCAACAATACTGAGAATGTTCAGATTGAGGTGGAGTCACTTGAAGATCAAGAGATTAATCATGAAGACATACCCGATACATCACTTGATGATAATGCAGCAACAGAACTAGATTTGGCCAATTACAACTTGGTAAGGGGTAGAGATAGAAGGGTTACTAAGCCTCCAGCCAGATATGGTCATGCAGATTTAATTTGTTATGCTTTAAGTGTTGTTGAAGATCTTCAAAGAGATGAACCAAGCAACTACAAAGAAGCCATTAACAGTAAGGACAAAGAAGCTTGGATGACAGCTATGAATGAAGAGATGCAGTCATTAGAAAAAAAAAATCAAACCTGGACTTTGGTTGACATTCCTAAGAGTCAAAGGGTAATTGGATCAAAATGGGTGTTTGAGAGAAAGGAAGGCATTCAAGGTCAAGAGAAGATCAGATTCAAAGCAAGATTAGTTGCAAAGGGATTTTCTCAGCTTGAAGGAATAGATTTCAATGAAGTATTTGCACCTGTTGTAAAACATTGTTCAATCAGAATTCTGCTTTCAATTTTAACTCAGCAAGACTTGGAATTAGAACAGCTGGATGTCAAAACAACATTTCTACATGGTGATCTTGAAGAAACAATTTCTATGCAGCAACCTGAAGGATTTGCTAAAGGCAACAACAATGTTTGTCTTCTAAAAAAGTCATTGTATGGCCTAATGCAAAGTCCTAGACAATGGTACAGGAAGTTTGATGATTTCATGATAAGAGCTGGTTTCCAATGATGTAGTTTTGACAGTTGTGTTTACATTCTGAAAGAGGAAAGTCAAGAACTTTCTCCAATACAAGAACATTCTCCAGCTTATCAGGAAGGTCAAGAACATTCTCCAACTTACCTATTACTCTATGTAAATGATATTTTTCTTGCAAGCTCAAGTAAAGACCAGATTAAAAGGCTCAAAGCTGACCTTAGTAATGAGTTTGAGATGAAAGAACTTGGAGAGACCAAGAGGATCTCAGGTATGGATATAAAAAGAAACAAAATGAAGGGGGAACTATTTCTTTCACAAGCTACCTACTTAAAGAAAGTTGTCAGTAAATATAGAATGCATGAGGCAAGACATGCTACTACTCCTTTGGGACAAAATTTCAAATTGTCTATGCAAGACTCACCTAAGATTGACGAGGAAAGATAAAGAATGAATACCATTCCTTACGCTAATGGAGTTGGCAGCATAATGTATGGAATGATCTGCAGCAGGCCAGATTTGGCTTATGCTTTGAATGTTGTCAGCAGATTTATGACTGATCCAGGAGCACTGCATTGGTCAGCACTCAAGTGGATTATGAGGTACTTAAATGGCTCACTGACAGCAGGTTTAAAGTTCAAAAAGACTCATCATGACAAGGAACCAATCAAGGGATATGTGGAGTCAGATTATGCTGGGAACATGGATACTAGAAAATTAATTTCTGGTTATGTCTTCACTTTATATGGGACCGTTGTAAGTTGGAGAGCAATTACACAGTCAGTGGTAGCTCTTTCTATAACTTAAGCTGAATTCATTGCTCTTATTAAAGGTGTTAAATAAGCTATATGGATGAAAGGATTGATTGGTGAACTACAAATAAATCAAAACTGTGTTTCAATTTATTGTGACAGCCAGAGTGATATACACTTATCCAAGCATCAAGTGTATCATAATAAGTCTAAACACATTGATGTTAAGTTTCACATCATAAGGGATGTGATTGATTCAAAGCAGGTTTCAGTGGAGAAGATTGCAACTGAGGACAACCCTGCTAATGCCTTAACCAAATAAATTTCACAAACTAAGTTCAAGCATTGCTTGGACATAGTTGGCTTCGACAAAGAGTAAAGCTGAGGCAATGGCAGCAAAGACAATGATTGAATTATTCTGATATTGAGTCAAGGTGGAGAATTGTGGAAATATGCCTCAAATCAGTAACAACTTGGAGTTAGTTATAACTGAATTTAGTTATGACAATGTTAGTTATAATTAGTTAAGAAATTGTCTTTAAATACTATAACTGTAAATGCATGACTATGTTGTTGTAGTAGTGATTTTTGAATATTGATAGAGAGGGAGGGATATGCAATTTAGATTCATAGGAAATCATAAAGGAGATTAAGGGAAGAAAAGAGAGATTGTGATGAAGAAAAGACTAGTGAAGACTAGGTGAACAATCTTGAAGTGGCTTAATCTTGTAATTTCAAATCTCAATAGTGAATTGTCTTGTTTGTTTGTCCGTGATGTAGGACTCATCAATTGACACTGAACACGTAAATCTGAGTGTTATTCTTCCTTATCTTTCTTTTATTTTCGTTTACATTGTTTGAAAAATTGATTTGTTCAAAACTGCAGAAAGGAGAACGTTAAACAATCTTCATTTTTTGTGTTTCAGTTCTGGTCAATAACGTTCTCCGTTTTCTGCTTAAACGAAGAACATTCACCGTTTTAATTTCTAGTTTTGCAATTGTTAGTTTTCTGTTTTGTTGGTTAGTTCTTGTTGTAGATCCTAATATTATTTTAACAATTATAACTTACTACTCTTATTGTTAAGGCTGATTATATTATTTCATTAATTTCAGTAGGCTCTGCAATGAAATAAGGTTGCTTATAAATGAACTTTGTAAAAATATTATTGGAGCCATTGTCATTGCTGAAAAAATATTGGTGATAAGATTAATATACTGAGGATGAATTTGGTTCCATCTAAGCCAAATTTTTCATTTAAGTTTTAGAGAAGACAATTTTTATTGTCATTGTATTTTGCAATGACCATAAATAAAATGTGATATCAATTATTTTTAATGTTGGTTTGTATTTGCAAGGATCTGCATTTAATCATGGTAATTTCTACGTGGTTATTTCAAGTGTACAATCAAAGAAATTATTGAAATTTTTTTATTTTGATGATGGAAGAAATCTATGTGCCGACACTACAAATATTGTGTACTATGAATTTTTCAACAATTTGTAAACATGTAGATGAAACTTTTTCGACCGTTAAAACTTTTATGTAATAATTAGTTACTTATTTGTCATGTATAAAATTGAAATCATGTTTTTGGCTTATGAGATTTAAATTATTATCTTCATTTTATTCAATTTGATTACGCGAGTTTCTAATATGTGGTTTATTTGTCATACTAAATCATTTTTGAAAAAAAAAAGAATTATATATATGATCTACACAATAAACATAGTGTGAATGAAAAGGGGGAGAGTTGATTGTTGATATGTATATTAATAAAATAATATATGATATAATAGTTAAAAAAACATTTTTGTAATTTGTCCGGAGTAAGCAAAATGATCTGAGTTTGGATGAATATCAATAAGCCAGGTTGATGGAACAAGACTCTGGATGAAGTTCGGCTCATGGACTTAGATATAATTGAGCTATCCAAATAGAAAATGGCTAGAGCTCACAATAAACGAGTCCAGATAACAAAATTCGTTGAATGAGACTTGATTAGGAAAACTATTTCTCCAATTGGGATTAAATGTTTGGTAAATAGCCACCAAAGTGGAAATGACCCTTAATTATTAGCAAAGTTTATGATGGTGGTGCTTGTCGGCTAGATAATATTTGAAACATTAAATAGGAGCATAAATGTTTATCATTGGTTGAGAGAGACTTACAAATTCAGGGGAGAATTGGGTGATTTACTCAACCATTAACATTAATAATTCAAATTTAAAAAAAGCCTTCAAACATATCCATAATTCAAGGTAGAAACATTCAAGGATTCTACAAAGTACTAGTGCTAAACTAACAATAACATTAAACCATTTTTAGATAGTATGTTTCAAAATTTCATAACTTTTCAGAAGCATAAAAATAAAAGTAACTAGCCAATCTTGACAATGGATCCTACAAAGAAACTTGTAAATTAATAAAATAAAATCTAAGCTAAGTCAAATTGTAAGAAGAGTGGCCAAGTCATGGTAACAATTTTAGCAAATCTTATCCTACCTTAAAATACTAATAATTACCTTTATAACTTATAACAGATAATCATCAAAAAGGTTTCAATTCACCACTTAAAAAAGCAAGAAAACACTTGAAAATCTTCACTGCTGAAAAGAAAACTAGCCTCTTCCATACTTTTAAGCTCCTTTAGATGATCCTCAAGAACATCTAGTTCATTCTGCTGTTTATTCTTATCAAGCAAATTTGTAGCCACTTTAATTGCACGATTGATCTTTCTAAGTTTTTGAGAAGAGAGCTTAAATTTAACATCCTTATTCTTTAGAGCATTCCTCAACTTGTAAAGAGAGTCATCTAATGCATTCATTACCTTAGCCTTCTTTAGGAACTCCACATCTTCATCATGGTACTCCCTAGCTTCTTGAATCAATTTTTGAATTTCGTCTCTGGATAACCTTTCTTTGTCATTGGTTATTGTGATTTCATTTGTATAGCGAGTGGATTTCTCCTTAGCAGAAACAGTTAAAATACCATTTTCGTGATAGCAAAGAATACATCGAAAGGATTGCCACGGGGAGCACTTGGAAGACAAGAAAGATTAAAAAAACCAAGCATATTGTTGTCACTGGCTCTTGTTCTCTCACCCCCATAAATCTTAATCCGGACAATGGATTGGTTATGCTGAACTGTACAAAATTCTTTTGTCATCTTTGTGGGAATGCAAGTGTTCCTAGGAATCACCACACTCATAACATCTCCTTTTGTTTCCATACCGAGAGACAAAGGTATAACATCTCGCAGCACCAAATTTGGAACATTTTTAAAGTCTTCACTCAACAAAGCAGCCTGGACAGCGGCACCATAAGCAACAGCCTCGTCAGGGTTGATGCTCTTGCATAATTCCTTCCCATTGAAGAAGTCACGCAATAGTTCCCGCACTTTGGGAATCCTAGACGAGCCACCCACAAGTACAATATCATCTACACTACTCTTGTTCATCTTAGCATCAGCAAGACAACTCTCAACAGTCTTCATACACTCATTAATAAGGTCCATATTGATTTCCTCAAACTTGGCGCGAGTGATCGAAGAGAAGTCAATGCCCTGAAATAAATTATCAATCTCAACACACGTTGACAATTTGAAAGAGAGTGTCCTTTTTGCCTGACACACCCGTGTCTTTTAAAAAAAAATTATAATAATAATAATAATAATATAATAAATAAATAAATAATTAAAACCAACCCCACTCTTTTCCACCTCACCTTTACTTTGTCACTCACCACTTCACTCATTCTTCTTCTCTCCCTCCCTCTCGGCCATCAAGCACTCCCCCCATTTCCCCTTTGTCATTTTTTTTCTTTTTCTTTTCTTCTTCTTCCTCTTCCTATCTCTTAAAGTCACAAGCAAGCTTCCTCATTTTTTTCACAAGTTCTTGGGTATAAAATTTTGACTTAGGGTTTGGGCTCTAAGGAAGAAGAAGGGTACCAATTTATTGAGAGTTGTTATTGAGACTTTTTGAGGTAAATCACAACTCTTATGTTAATAATAAATCTCTAGAAAATGTAGTTTTGTTTCAAAATCTTATTTTGTGCTTATAGTAGATTTAATGAATTTTTATGGTTTTCTAGAGTTAGTTAAACTTTAGAATAATTTTCCTAAAGTCTTAAGAATATTTTTGATACTCAGATTTGTCAGCTGAGATCCTGTCGGCTACTCTGGGAGTTGTTAAAGAACAAACGTAGCTGATTCTCCGCAGTAGTGAGTTGACTACGGTTATCGTCATTTATTTTTACGCTATAATTATTATTTTAATTATTTTCTATCTTAAAATATTTATTTAAAAATTTGGGAAACACAACCTTTGAAATTTTATCTCTACTTCGTCATTTATTTATTTTAATGCTCCTTATTATATAATATGTTATTAATTCGATAAACGTATGTGTTAAAAGTATTTAACTTGTGATGAATTGAAAGATGAT
The DNA here is from genome assembly GCA_037974735.1 of Cicer chorassanicum. Classification (NCBI taxonomy): domain Eukaryota; kingdom Viridiplantae; phylum Streptophyta; class Magnoliopsida; order Fabales; family Fabaceae; genus Cicer; species Cicer chorassanicum. The sequence goes on along the minus strand of JBBPBP010000003.1, from coordinate 37,183,776 downwards.
TTTAAATACGTGTTTTGGGAAATCGTTGCTATCTTATTAAATCTTTAACGGCGTTAGGTGCACCTAGTTATCTCGTTTTGATTAGGGAGAGTTACCCGTTAGATGGAGCCGCCCCTATGTGAAATGTCATCCGTAGGAGGAGAGAGCTATCAACGAGATGTAAGCTCCCTAATTGATGCGTGATGATGCGTTGCGGGATTGAGAAGAGAGGGCTATCCGTTAGATGGAGCCACCCCTAAGGGAAAGGCCACCCTTATGAGGAAAGGGCTATCAATGAGATAAAGCCGCCTCTTGGTTCTCAATAATTATTATTTTTATTTGTTTGATCTTCTATGATGATTTTAATGTTATTCATTTTGATTTCGCTTCACTATTAATTGGATTTTTTAATATTTTTATCCGAACGGTTAAATTATAAATTTAGATGATTTTATTACGTGAATGACATAATCATCTCAAGGTTATAAAACAGTTATTCGTGTCTTTTTGTGTTTCCCTTCTAGTTGATGGTGATTGTTGTCTCCTCACTAAGTCTTTGTGACTTACTCCTTCATGTTGTTTATTTTTTTTCAGATTCACAGGCAGCTGAGTAGCAAGCCGATAGTAGGCTCAAGTCTCGGTCGTATTTTATTTTTGTAGGCCTCTTTGATCGAGGACCATTTTTTTGTAAAGTCTGTTGAGTCATAATGTATTTTGCAGCTATTGGAGTTTAGATAGTCTTTGGGTAATGTACTGAATGTTTAGATTATATTGTTTGAATTTGGCTGAATTTGAAGTTTAAACAGAGATTTTGTAAATTTGGAAAATTTTGAAATTACAGAGGATACTCTGTCGAAATTTCGTGAAAAGTTATATATATATTTTTGAAATGATTATTCAGAACTATTTATTTGGTTAATTGTTAAGTTAGTTGATAGGCTTGCCAGGCTAGAGGTATACCTTGTGCGCCGGTCACGGCGTTTAATGTTTGGGCCGTGACATTGCCTTTTCACATGCAGTTCTCAACTGCCTCAAGGCTCTTGGATTCCTAGAAATATCCACTTTGTTCCTCCTCTTAAATTCCTCTACAAAATAGTTCAACATTATATTATTAAAGTTCTCTCCTCCAACATGAGTGTTTCCAGCCGTTGCTTTAACTTCAAAGACATTACCTTTAATTGTGAGGAGAGACACATCAAAAATCCCACCACCAAGATCAAACACAAAAATATTCCGTTCATCACAATTAGCTATTTTCTCCTGACCCTTGTACTTAACCGTAATCATGGGTTTGTCATTAACACCAGAAATAACCTTAAATGGCCACAACATTATACCTTTTTGAACAATAGGATCACTAAACTTCCTACCAATTAACCTCTTAGCATCTGAAAAAATATTAAAAGTTAATTATAATCATAAATATAAATAAATGTCTATGGTCGCTATCTAAGCTGCAACATTAGGGTCTACAATGTTAATAATACCGCAATGCAACTTTGATTCAGACTGCATCAGCCGCATTTGACTATGATTCTTAGCAATATAAAGAATTGCAATGTGACATTGAGATCATTATCTTAGTCACAATTTAAAAACACTTTCGATAGTTACACCCTTTTTTTCTTCCCGTTACACTCAAATAGACTACCTCAGTTCAACCTAATTTTACGAGTTCATGTAAATAACCAATTTGGGTGTAAAAAAAAACAGAGGTGTCACTAGCAAAAGTGATTTAAAAACCGTAGCTACAATAACAGAAAGTATTTAAAGCTTGGAAATAGAAAATTACCAAAGACAGTATTTTGAGGGTTGATAGCAGCTTGATCCTTAGCAGAGCCACCAACCAACCTTTGATCATCAGTGAAAGCAACAAAAGAAGGTGTGATTTTGTTGCCTTCGTCTATATGTATAATCTCAACTCTATTTTTTTGCTCCAACCAAACAGCAACACAGGAATACGTTGTTCCTAGGTCTATTCCCACTGCATGTCCTTCGTATTTTATCGCCATGCTATCTTTTAAGTAAACAAAATAAGCTTTGAAAAGTTCGACTTGATTTGAAGTAAAATGAAACTTAAAACTTAAATGTAAGAAAAAATAATGCTCCTCTTTTATGTTGACGTTCATGTAACAAAGAAAATGGTGATAGAGCACAAATAAATACGCGAATATTGTTGTTCCCAAAAATTTAAGATCCCACGCATCTACACACTAGCAATTATTTTTGAGTTTATAGTCTATAACAATTATTTAAGTTGCAAAAAATCAAAGATAATTATCAATAATGCATTTTTTCTTTCACCCTATTAGAAATAACATACTAAAATTATAGATCAACAATCCTTAGGGATTTTTAAATCCTTTTATTTTCCTTGCATGGGTCTAGCCCAACAATGTTCCTTTTTTGTTTTCTTTCTATTATTTTAATAATAATAATAATAATAATAATAATAATAATAATAAAATTGGTAGATTTCACTTGGAGAGTGAGTCCATCCAACAATTTATGAGTTTATAATTTATAGTGACTTTTGAAACCGTAAATCATCATATCATGCACAATTGAATTTATAAGTTGAATTCTTCCTATTATAGACAAGAGATGATCTTTTTAGGTTGATAATTTGGCCTTAATTTTATCAACTATAGGATGAAGATGGAAGACCCTTAATTTATCTTTGAAAATGGAAATTCCACGGACTAACATAGAATATATCTCGAATTTCTTGAGCATTTCTAATAGTCCTCTTAGAAAAGACCATGATATCATCATCAAAAAAGACATGGTTAGGAATATAAACACTATAGGACCCGTCATACCTATCAACTTACTAGTATCTTCAACAATACAAAATAGAAGTGGTGATAGAGGATCCCCTTGAGAATATCTTCAACAATACAAAATAGAAGTGGTGATAGAGGATCCCCTTGACATAGTCCAATTAAAATAACTCATGGTCTTACCATTCACCAACCGGAAAAACTTAGCAAACTTAAGAATTGTGGTTATCCAATTACAAAAACTATTGTTAAATCCAAAAGCAACGATTGAATAACAACAACTTCAATCAAGAGTGTCAAAAGCCTTCTTGATATCAATCTTGAGAGTCAAGTTACCACCAAATGACTTTTCTCTAAAATATTAGCCGCCTCTTAAGTAATGCAAATGCATTCTAAGATATGTCGTCCCTTGATGAAATCTTTTTGGTGCTTAAAAAACTATTTTTTACAATATTTTTACAAAACAATTTATTATTACAATAAACTTGCATTCATATCATAAACTTCAAAAAAAAAAAAAAAACCAGACATTTCAGTTAAAAATAAAAAAAATCTGAACTTAAAATCTAAAGGAATACAAAATTTGAATTTAAATCTCGGTAGGTTCATAATAAACTTGTGATAATTTTTTCATGGCACAATTGTTTCTGCTGTCTCTTAACTTAATTTCAGATAACACTTCAGTCCTTTATCTATTTATTTTTTTTTTAAATTTGGTTTTATTTAATTTTATTACAAAAATTCGAAAATATAAAGAATAAAAATATGAGTTTATTTGAAGATTTGAGTTATAAATTCAATGAAATTTGCATTATATTGAAGATGATAATTGATTTTATGAGTTTTGTTTGAAAATTTTGATGAATTTTTGTAAAAAAAGGATAATGTTAACATTTTAAAATATAAAAAATCAAATTGTTTACTTAAAATAAAATAAAGTGCAAAATGGGAAACAAAAAAAAAAGATAAATGACTGAAGTATTATCTGAAATTAAGTTAAGGGACCACAAGATTAATTATACATTTTTTCATTGTTGGATCAATGGATTTATAGTGGATTTTTTTTTTTTACATCAACTCATTTTTTCTCCTTGATGGAATGGTGGATTTCTCATTTTTTGTATTTTCTCTATTCACATGGTTTACATTTTTTTTAAATTACAATTTTTTCAGTTTTAATTTTTAAAAAATGGAGTTGAGAGGAAGAAGTAATGTTGAATGACGATGATAAAAATGGACAAAAAAAGATGGTGAAGAAGAGGACGAGAAAGAAGACCGTGAAGAAAATGAAGATTTAACTAAGGCGAGAACAAAGTTAAACATAAAGAACCTTAGGTGTATTTTCCAAAATTTAAAGGACCAATACGTGAATTTGCTTATTTTTATAATTTGTCTATGTCAGTACCGTTATACACATGTTATCATTGTACCGGTGACGTGACTTTTTTTTAACGGAACTACTAAAAATGTGCATTTTTGTATATAGACCATAACATAAATGTTAAAGTTGCAAACATATTATCACTTAAAGGATCAAATCGGAGGAATTTTTTTTTAAAAGATTTAAATGGAAATTAAACCAAACTTAAAAGACCATGTGTACTTTTGCCATAAATGTTTAATTATGAATAATGGTGAGCCAACAAGTTATTTGTGATGTCATGTAAGTTACATCATCAAATTCTATCAACATAAGTAAATAATTCTGACGAAGGGCTAAATTAGTGATGGAGGATCTCATTTCATAGCTAAACAATTTGAAGGCCTACTAAAAAAGTATAGAGCGAAGCACAAAACTGCCACAACATATCACCCTCAAATTAGTATACAGGTAGAAGTTTCCAACAGAGAGATTGTAACATCCCAAATTTTATAATCAACTATTTTATTAATTAAATAGGATTTTAAAGAAATAAATTTGGTGTTAAAATTATTTTAGAATATTTATGGTTTGATAATCATATATATATATATATATATATATATATATATATTTGATTTAATGAGTAATATAAATTATAAATATTATGTTTAGTTATTGAATTTAGTTTTCAAAAATATAATGGCATTTTAGCAAAAGTATTTTATTCCGTGTGCGTTTGACTAAATGATAAATGTGTGCATAGTTATATTTTAATTATTTAAGACTATTTTCTATTTTAATTATTTATTTTATAAATAATTGTCTTAAGTTATTAGTAATATTGTGAATAATTTCATTACTTTAATTACTTTTTAGAAATATTAGTTTGGAAATATTAGTAACACTTTAGTAATGAAATTGTGTTAACAAAAATTAATTTTGGTAATTGTTGGTTTTATTTTAAAAAAATAAAAGAAAAGAGTAAAATGCGTTTTATGGGATTGGCCTATATGCAAGTAAAACCTAATCAAATAAAATATATATATATATACATAAAGAAGGAAGGGGAGAGCACCATGAGCCGTACAGGAATAGGAAACAAAAAAGTAGGATTATTGTTTGGCACCAATGATCAATAACTATTCCAGATGACATTCTCCGTTTTCGTCCAAATTTCAGTATGTTGTTTCTTTCATTTAGTTAGGCAATTAAACACACTTTCTCAGATTTTTAACCATTCCAATTTCTCTCTAAAATATTTGACTTCTCCATTTTTGGAATTTCTTATTTTGCACCGTTCTTCTTCATCATAAGTCCGATTTGAGTGAAACCAACACCAAAACGACCGTGTAAACAATGGCTATATTGTCAACTAATTTTATTTTTTTCCGATTTGGGGGTAAGTTTATTCGACTCAATTTCGAAATTGACCATTTTATAGTGTGTTTTTATAATTTATTTTTGACGTTTACCTATAAACTGTCGAGTTAGATCGATTGAAGGACAAGGAGTCAAAGAACAAAGGTTTTTTTTTTTCTTGCAGACTCCTATTCGCGTGTAAAAGCGTCTAAATAAGGTAAGGGCTGAGAGGACGTTTAATTTCATGAGTATATTATAATGTTAGATGAACGGGAAAACCATATTTCCCAATATTTCATACCTGGTTCTTTATGCATCGCAGTAGCCTTATTTAGTAATAATTGATTTAATATGAATAATTAGGGTTTGTAGGATTAAAATATGGATTATAAACTTTTATTAGGTTGTTGTCTGATTTAAATTCTGAAACTATGTGGTATATGTGGAGAAAGTTTAAGTTTTTATTTTTAATGTGTTGAAAGTATTATTTATGATATATGTGATAAAATTTGAATTTATGTGTGGCACATATGAAGGTTTTAATTCCTATATGTGTGTGAGAAAGTTTAAATTTTTGTGATGTAACATAATAATGTTTTGATTTTTATGATACTTTTATGAATATATGTTTTCTTGATATGTATAGTGTAAACCTTGGTCTTTGTGATAGTTGCTTGTGAATATATGATCTTCATGATACGTGGGGTGGAAACTTTGACTTTTATGATGGTTGTTTATGAATATTTATTTTTCATGATAAGAGCATGTGATGTATGATCTTAGTGATATTTGAATAACGTGATGATTTCGTATAAGTTATTTTTGGATCGTTTGACCTAATCTTAGTGGACTGTGTGGGAATGTTTGATTTTGATGATACATCATCATGTCATGGCATATGCATCTTCGTGGAAGTTGTCTTTGTGGCAGGTTTATTTTTTCCCATTGGTATGAATGATTTTCGGTGTGGAAGTTGACTTAGTGGTAGGTATTATATCTGGATCATATAGTTATCAAGAGCATGCATAGAATTGCACCATCTTGTGATTGTTTTGTTGTGGTTAATGTGTATCTAATATGATAATAATTTCTCTTAGATGGTTAGATGTTATAATGAGATATTGATTTTCCTTAAGTGATTTTGACTCTATAATATGATTATTTCCTTGAATGTTTTGATATATTGTGATGTGGTTGATACGGCTCTGTGTTGATTATTTGCGTGCCTTCTTACTTATATGATACTCAACATGATTTTAAAACTCATCCCATTCGTTGTTTGTGTTCGACTGGCTTGGTCATGCGTTTGTGAAATCGCAGTTATCACAGGTTAATGAATCTTGAAGTTCAAGTTTGAAAGAAGCACCGCTCTGTTAGGTTATATTTCGAATGAGAGTTATAAGTTGTATTTTACTTATTTAATTTGAAACGACTTTTTGTATGAAAACCATACAAGTACTACTAAGTGTTTAGAATTAAATTAAGAAATTATAGTTAAATCAAGTTGATTTAGATTGCATTGTTCTATAGGAAGAAAAACACTAAAGTACTCAATTTATATTTTGAGAAACGTGATATTCTAATAACTCATAAAATTTGTTTTTCTTTTGAAGGAGTTTTTATTTATCCGCTGCGAATTTTAGTAAAAATATGATATAAATTATTATGTATGTTATTTTGGGGTTTAGGGTTGACTAATTATTTAAATGAATAGTAGTTTAGGTTTTCTTACTTAAATAATAAATAAATAAATTGTCGTAATTTTTCTAAGCACTAAGTATTTTTATGTAATGCTTTGGATCAAAAATTTGGGGTGTAAGACTCTAAATTTTCTAAACTCTAATTTCTACAATTTTATTATATTTTGTGTTGAATTGCTTAGCCTTTTAGCCCAATTTTTATTTTGTGAATTAAGT
>JBBPBP010000003.1:37128004-37176117 GCA_037974735.1 Cicer chorassanicum | reverse complement strand
AGCCAGCGTTCCATCCTTCAGTTTGTTTGTTCCTCTTTCAGTTTCCTTCACTCCATCCTTCTTTCTTTCTTAGCAAAAACAAAAAAAAAAAAAACAAGATAGTGTTGGTGGTTTCAAAAAACAAAAAACACAAATCTCCACTTTCCTACTAGATCAAAGCCTCATTTCAAGAAGTGTTAGGAAAGAAAGTTGCTCCCTCTACAAGGTGGTGCTTGTGAGCTAATTTATTTGAGGTAAGACACTTACTTCCTTCTCTTTCTTTTTCTTTCTAAATTCGAAAAAATTTGTATGTGAGGGGGATGAGTGAAATTTTGAGTTCATAACCAATCCCTTGTTGTTGATGTTGCTATTGTTGGTCTTGTTAGTAATGGTTAAAAAAAATAAAGAAATTAATTTTTGATGTGGTTGAGTTATGTAATGAGTTATTTTCAAATAAATGAGTTTCAACTGAAATTGAAATTTTACAAGAAAATTTTGAGTTGTTAAAGTTGTGAAAAAGTTCAAATTTTAACTAAGTTAAAGAATTTGAGCAAAAAGTTAGATTGAAATTAAAATGTTTAGAGTTAAAAATGTTACTCTTTTAATAACTCTTGGACTGAGTTTAAAAAAAAAGTTGAGAGTACTTTATTAACTCAAACTTTTGGTACTTAATGGTTAAGTGATATAACTTAAAAGATTAAAAACAAAAGACTTAATTTTGAAATTATGATGTGGTTGGATAAATTTTGGTAGTGGGCAAAATTGTTATGAATCTTTATGTTTATGTAGTTAGCTCATTGAGTCTCGAAAATGATTCGAGGCCGTTGGCACCGAGTTAGTGGTGGGATATCTCTGAAATATTAATGTTGTTGTGGTTAATAAAGAAAAATGATTTTTTTAGTTTATGCTTTTCCAAAAAATAGTGGTTATGGTTGATGTTATAGATTTTCGAGAATGCGTTTTTTTATTTTTTATTTTTATTGTGAAAGAACATTGATAATTTATTTTTGAAATGAACAGAGGGAATGGATCTTGATATTTTTTTATAGATGGTAGATTTTCAATTTAGTGGAGAAGTTGAAAGCTTTTAGTGTGTTTTAAGGGAAATTTGGTGCATCTTAAATTTGATTAATTTTGTTGATGAACGTAGAGGTAAGTGTGTATTTCATTTTAGAGTGTTATGTTTGTGAAGTGCTATTTTAGCAATGTTTGTTTTGATTTTCTTATTATGAATCTAAAGAAATGTCTAGTAATGGTTTGTGATTGCTGGTAGTAAAAGATTTTAACAAATTAATGATTGTTAGGTATGTACATATGATATTAGTCGCTGATTTTCTCATCAATGGTTGAGATTCCTTATTATTATGTGAAGACTCATTTTAGAGGAATTAAATATGCAAAATTTAAAATGTTGTTTTATTGTCTTAGATTCTCCATTCGATGTTAACAATTGATTAAATATGCAAAATCTAAAATAAGATTTGATTCATATTTATAATTGATGAAAATCTTTGACCAAGTTGAAAAGAAGATATGGTCAAGATTTGAAGAGTATTTGATCAACATTTAATGAAGATTTGAAGAATATTTGATCAACATTGAATGAAGATTTGAAGAAGATTTTATTTGATGAATTTACAAACTCAATCTAAAGAAGATACAATTTAGAATTAAACAAGGACTTAATTGAAGCCCAAATTTTTACTATAAATAGACACTCAAGGCTGAAGGAGAAAATAGTAAAAGAACTCAAGCTCAAGATTCCAAATTCATCTTAGAGTTCAAAGAGAGAAACACTTGTTCGAATGAAAATTATTTTCCGAGTGTTCTTTTCTTAAAGTGTGAGAGTTATTATTATTATCAGCTTTGTTAGAAACAACTACTCAAGTTCCAATCTTTTGTATCCAACCCGACAGTGGTTTAGTTCTTTCTTCAATCTGGGGTTGTCAGGTTGTTAGGAGAAGACTTGGCTAATAGGGTCAAGGTGGTTAGTTCCTCAAAAGTCAGGGGTTGTCAGGCTGTTTGGGAAGACTGACTTGGAGGGTTAGGTGCTTTGTAATTCAAGGTATTTGAATTAGTGGATTAAAGCCTTCTGAATGAGGGTACTGGATGTAGCCAAGTTAATGGTGAACCAGGATAAAGCTATGTGTCAAATTATTTATGCTTTCATTGTTTGCTGATTCTGCATTTGATTGCTTCTTATCTAAGTAATTCATAAAAACCAACCAACCTTCATCAAATTAGCAAAAAGTTATCAACTTTGACAAACACAATTCAATCCCCCTTCTCGTGTTTGCACCTTCACAACTGTGTTCATAAATTATAAGCAACAATTTGCACAATATTGGTTTTCTCCTTGTTACAAACAACTATGTCATTCCCTTTAAATATGAAGTATGTAACAATGACTTGTAGTAATAATTTCCTTGCTTTATACCTTGTAACCCTTCCCAATGAACTGTTTTACTTTTATTGAACATTAAAATCTAGTAGATTAAATTTGTAGTTATTTGACACAAAAAATTGAGTTATGGCAAATTTGAGAAAAATTTGTGGTTATGTGAAAAAATTGGAGAAAAATAATTTAAGACGTTTGGAATAATGGTTAGTGAATTCTCTGAAAAATTGAAGGATGTTGATTTTTAAAAATATGTTTTTATATGTTGAAAGTGTGTATTGTGAATAATAATATTATTAGTCCTTACTCGTTTTAAACTCTTTTAGTAAATATACTCTAAGGGGATTAGGAGTATGAAAGGGTTTGTAAGGTAGTTAAAGTCTCAGGAACTAACTTGACAAAGTCAAATACTATTTGATTGAAGGTGTTGGCACGAGCGAGATTTTCGCTGTGTTTGATTGTGGTAGCAATATTTGTTGAAAAAGCTATAATTGAGGTAAGGGCTCCTTCTAAATTTTTAGTTTGCACATAGGGACCTTATATGTGTGATTGATGTAATATTGATGTGTGAATATGTGATGATTAATATTGATGTGATTATGCATTCTTGAGTGATAATATGTGTTGCTACATGTTATGAATTTTATCGATGAGAATATGTCTTGAGTATGCTATGAGAAAAGTATGAAAAATTATTATTGTGTAATGAGTATTAAAAGGGGAGTCTTTTAATAGCTACATTTACATAATGATTGTTGTGAAAGAGTCAGAGTATGCTCATGCATTTCATAATTAGTGGTGACCGTGATGGGCCACGGTGTTAGTGGTGACCGTGAACGACCACAGGATGGTTCCATGAGTTGATTGGTCCATCTTATCCTTACGAGGATTTTTAGCCGTGTAGGTCTATGATAGACTGCACTCTGGTAAATCGTGTTGATATGTGAAGCTGGCACCTCGGTAATTAGTACTGGTCTATGTGAGGCGGTACATTTATGATTTACGCCCCTCGAAGAGGGTTTGGAAATTCCGGAATCATGTGCACTGGCATATAAGCATTGCATTAAGGTGCTTGGCACGCGAGTCATGTTTGTTATGATATGATATATGTATTTGCGTGCTTTGTTATTGTCTGTTATCATGTAATAACTTTTAAGTGTTTATTGTTTGTCTTCATGACATAATTGTTAAATGGTAATTTTTAATTTCGATTGGTGACCCTTTACATTATTGTGAAAATTGGGCTTGGCCCTTAGATGATACTCGAGTTCGTTCCATTGACTGTTACCTTGACGACGGAAACGTCGTCAGACTTCCCTAACTGATACTCAAGCAGGGCTACATATATGAGGAGAGTGGTGAGGACCAGTAGGAGAGTTAGGGCAGTATTTCTCGTGGGTGGTCCTGACTTCTAAGGAGACTAATCATTCTATGGCTGATGAGGAGGAAGAAGTTACTTCGAGGAGAGATACTGCGTCAGAAGGAACTTGTGTGGAGGTTACCCTTGTTACTGTAGTTGTTAGTGGATGATCAAATTAGTTTTAGTTGTATAGGACCTTAGTGTCTTTATTTTTTTTGTAGTTGTACTTATTTTGTTTTGGGATGATTGTATCTATGACATACTTTGACAGTTGACTTTTTCGTGGGTCCATGTTCTACTTTTTTTGACGTGACCATGGGAGGATAACATTCTTGAAACAATATTTCTGTGCAGGTGTCTGCCGAGAATACCCCAGGGGTATGAGTGATGTCTGATCCGTCTCATAGCCTCGGTGTATTTTCTATTTGTATACTTTGGATTATTGTCCCAAAAACTATCTTATCTTGTTTGTATATATGATGTAATTATTTATGACTCTTGTGATATTGTGTTACGACATATTATTTTATTAAGTTGTTTTAAAAAAAAAAAATGCACTTGCGCTGTTAAAAATCGGTGTGTTACATGGGGCGTTATAGAGAAGAAGAGCATTCTCGAGAAAATTGTCTCTGCGTCAAGGAAGGACTGGTCCGTGAAGAAAATTTTTCAAAATTTTCTTTTTGTTTTGTAGGTTGAGCTAAAATAAGAAAAATGCAGAAAACAGGAGAAGGCAGCAAGGATTACTGCGTGGCAGTAATGTCCATTATGGCCATAATACGTGCACAAGGCCATTTTCCACCACCACCATAATCTTGTGAGCTTTCCTAACCCTTTCATAACTATTTTACTTTTTACATTGAGGACAATGTCTGGTCCAAGCATGGGGTACGTTTTCTTGTTTGCTTGTTTGTTCAGCATGTTAATTCTAGTTTTTGTTATAAATAAACAATTTCTCCTTGCTTGAAAGAAAATCTTTTGATGTCATTGATAGGGAACCATAATTTATGTGCATGTTGTTGTTAAATAGACAATGAACTCACCTTCGGATACCACACTATCAGTTTGATAAATTTGCTTATTCTCTGACAACTTGTTCTCATTGATATAGCTACTAAATGTGAGTTTTGGGCATATATAGGGGCTTGTGTTACATCATCAAATATTATGCCCCTTTTTTATGTGATGAGTGGTTATTCACCGTTGACTGTGTTCTCTAGAACTTGACTTGCAACCGTCTCAAGGCTAAATTCTCTTGTGATCATGTTTGAAGAAAAAAACACTGTAGGATTAGTTTTTTTTTTTCCAGGTCTCAGGAGTTGTTTTGTTTTGTTTGATACTTTCCACTAGTTGTCCACTTTAAGCCTTACATGAATTATCTTTCTTGGTTCCTTGCTTTATCAATACAATCATTCTTGGGTGCCCTTTTGAATAAAGTGAAGCAACTTCAGAAAATAATAATAAATAAATAAAATAAAATAAAAAGAGAAAAGAAAGAAAAGAAGAAAAAAAAAATGTTGTTAGTCCCAGTATGAAAAGACACAATAAGGTGCTCCACTCGGAGTAACATATTTGATTGATGAATGAAGTTTGGGCTGATGAAAGATTGTTTGAATATGCTGAGCTCCAATCATTCAAAAAGGGTATCTATAATCGTATGTTTAATTTGATATAACCTTTTGAATATCCATTGTTTTGGTTTTCCCCACCTATTGTCCCTTGGCCCCGCTACAACCTTGAAAAGTGTCTTTGATTCACATATGCTCTAATGAGAGATGTAATGGAGATTTGGTTAATAATCAAGCCTATGGTAGGAAAGTGTGCATTTGTTAAATTTTGAGTGAATGCCCATTAACCTGAAACACTGAGAGAATTTGAGAGTTGAGTGTCGTATTGATGAGAATTATGTTTTCAGACGAGCCTAAGTCACTAATTTGGAACCGAAGTTGGTTATCCTTTGGTTTTGGAATTTTCCTATTGCCTACACTTGAATTGAATGTTGAGTTCCCTATTCATGGTGTCTGCTCGTCCATAACTTTTATCCGAAACAATTGCTTGAGGACAAGCAATGATTCAAGCATGGGGGAATTTGATAAGCTAGAATTTATCCGTTTTTATAGCTTTGTTTGATAAGTTAATTTGATATTTTTAATTCGGATTTAGTTCTATTTTGCTACGTTTTTGTTTTGTTTAGATTGTAAGGAGAAGTGAAGGAATAAGTGAAGATTTTTGGTGCAAAACAACCTTGAAGTCAAGTTGTGCAGTCATGAGGCATCTTGATCAAGAAAATGAAAGAAACTCAAGTTCCAACAAGCATTACTGTCTGGCGATAATGACCATTACTGCCATAATGGACGAACGAGAAACAAAACAAGAAGTAGCCTGATAGTAATGTCCATTATGGTCGTAATCTGCTTATCTTTTGCTGTTGAACCTATTATTGTCTAACAGTAATAGCCATAATCTGTTCAGCTTCTACTGCTTAACCGTTTTTCTTCTATGAAATTCTGATGGTTTTTGTAATTACAGCTCATAAAGGCACCTAGGGCTATAAAAAGGACGAAAATACTCACTAGCAAATTTCTCTTAGAAAATTTCTAGCTTTAATAATATTTAGTTTTCTATTTTTACTCTGTTATTTTATTCTGGAATTTTATATTTTCAATGTTTTTAATTTATGTTTTGATTCTACTGTGGTCATGTGTGAGTAGATCTTCTTTGTCTTGGGATTGTAGGATTTCCAATGATGGATCTCTAACAATTTATATTTCTTTCTGTCATGGGTATTGATCTTTTAATCCAATCTTAGTAATAATCATGTTCATACTTACATATCAAATAATATACCGAAAGGCCGTTTTGATATCTAACCCCTAAGATTGGACAAGATAATTAAATCATAAAAATAGATTTTGGTTCTCTTGAAATCATGAAAGATATCTTCTCTTAAAGGTTGGTTATTAGTTTAAAATGCACTTTTATTCTTTGAAAGAAGGCATTAGTTATAATTGTTTATCTGATTTTAAAGAGTTTAACACCCATAACATAAAGAAGGTTAATTTTATTGTATCCATCATTGTGAAAAACTACAATCCCAAAGCTTTATTTTTATTGCGAATTTTAAACCAAAATTCATTATCAACATTTACTATTTTAGCTAATTATCATAGTAAAAAGAGACTAGTACTCATAACAAAGTCCTTATGGGAAAGATAATTTTTACTATGCGATAATATCGTACACTTGCGGTCTTATCAGAATGCAACAAATAGTTCTAGTCATGGAACCACTAACTTGCTTAGACATATAAATAAGTGCTTTAAAAATCCAAATAGGCAAGTTGATAAGAAACAAAAGACAATTGTTCTTGGAAACGAAAATGATGATGACCCTAACAGTGTTAGTTTTCAACTTGTTGAATTTAATCAAGAGAGAACTAGAATAGCACTGGCAAATATTGTGATTATTGATGAACTTCTTTTTAAATATGTTGAAAATGAAAGGTTCAAAAAATTCATGAGTGAGGCTCAACCTAGATTTAAAATTCCTTTCCGTGTTATTGTTGATAGAGATTGCTTTCAATTGTATTTGGATGAGAAGGAACAGTTGAAAAGTATGTTGTCTGCAAATAAACACATGGTGTCTTTGACCACTAATACTTGTACATTGATCCAAAATATGAATTATATGTGTGTAACAACTCATTATCTTGATGATGAGTGGGATTTGAAGAAGAGGATATTAAGTTTTGGTTTGATTTCCGACCACAAAGATGAAACCATAGGGATAACTTTAGAAAATTGCATGAAAGAGTGGGGTATTAGGGCTATAGCATATTTAAATAGAGGGGTGACTCTTTGGAAAGGTCGTACTTTATTTAATGGAGAATACTTACATATGAGATGTAGTGCACATGTATTGAACTTGATTGTCATTGATGGCTTGAAGGAAATTCACTCATCAATTGCTAAATTAAGGGTTGCATGTAAGTTTGTGAAGTCTTCTACTAGTAGGTTGGCTACTTTTAAGAAGTGTGCAGAAGCTGCGAATGTATGTTCTAAAGTAATGGTAACTTTTGATGTACAAACTAGGTGGAACTCCACCCTTTTGATGTTGGATATTGTTGAACAATATGAGCATGGATTTTATTGTTTAGAACATGTTGATGTGGCATTTGTGTCTAATGGTAGTGAGATAGTAGGATGTCCCAATGAAACTGATTGGGAACGTTCTTGTACTTTTGTGAAGTTTTTGAAGACTTTTTATGAAGCGACTCTTTCTTTTTTTGGGTCATTACATGTTACAGCCACTTTATTTTTTAAGTAGTTGATTGAAATTCAAAAAACATTGACTAAATGAAAGAATAGAGAGGATGTTGTTTTGAAAAGGATGACTGCAAATTTGCAAGTAAAATTTAACAGATATTGGGATAGTGGTGAGATAAATTTTCTTCTGTTTGTTGTTGTTTTTCTTGATCCCCGTTATAAGCTTGAGTATATTGAGTTGTATTTTAAAAGAATGTATGGCACTGATAAGTCCGATGATATGATGGAAAAACAAAAAATCTCATCGGTAAATTGATTGAACACTATATTGTTTTGTATCCCATTACTAATGAAGCTAGTGATTCTAGTACCTCGAATCTCAACATGCACTCACAGTCTAACATTGAAAAGGGGGATGAGGATGATTGGGAAAATTTGTTTAGATTGAACATGAAGAAAAAACAAGGCGAGTTACAAAAAACAGAGTTGGATAGGAATTCAAAGGATGGTGTTGAAAAGAACTCCCTTACATTTGAAATTCTTAAATGGTGGAAAGGAAAAATAAATAAATACTATGTTCTTTCTCGCATAGTACAGGAGGTCGAATCCTCGATTCATTTTGTAGTTCATTAAATGCCACTACTATTGAAGCTTTGATTTGTACCCAAAATTGGATTAAATCTCCTAAGAAAATTGATTTAGCAGTTGAGTTGGTTGAAGTACAAAAGATTGAGTCGGGTACGAATGTTTTATCTTAACTTTCTAATTGATTTTCCTTTATTTTTGTT
This sequence comes from Cicer chorassanicum, assembly GCA_037974735.1. Classification (NCBI taxonomy): domain Eukaryota; kingdom Viridiplantae; phylum Streptophyta; class Magnoliopsida; order Fabales; family Fabaceae; genus Cicer; species Cicer chorassanicum. The sequence goes on along the minus strand of JBBPBP010000003.1, from coordinate 37,167,330 downwards.
TATTCTTTTAATCATTTGGTGTGCTAATGAGATTGTGTATTGTATTTAAAATTTTAGAGTTGTCTGAATTAGTTTCAATTGATGTTGGGGTGACTACTGTTGAACTTAACACAATCACTACTACATCTTAAGGTACTTGTTATTGCTTTGTTTCATGCATATTTTACTTATTTATTATTTCTCCTTCTTTATCTCCTCACTTTTAATATTGAAATTTGTTTTTGCAAATTCCCAATTGTTCCCTTCCATAACTTGAGGAACTTGTTAAGTGCTTGGACTTGAAGTTGACATTGCTTAGAATTGATGAATTTTCATATTTTATTGATTTACCGTTGGCTTTACCTATGTATTTGAAACTTGTTGAATTTATTTATGTATTTAAAGATTGTTGGATTTAATTTTTTTTTTTTGTGAGAGGTTATTGCCTTTTTTAAAGAATTGAATGATATGATTGAAATTTTATAGTTTATGAGACATTGAAGTATTAAATATCATTGAATTAAATTTTTAATTTTTGTTACTTATATTTCTCCCGTAAAATAAAAAACAGGTTACTATTTATATATAACCTAAAGGTGCAGACACGAGAAGGGGGATTGAATTGTGTTTGCTAAATTTAATAATTTTTTGATAATTTATAAATAAATAAAAAGCTAGTTCGGTTTTGGTGACTTACTTGGAGTAGAAGCAATCAGATTTAGAGGCAGCAAGCAATGAAAGCATAAATAATTTAACACGTAGATTTATCCTGGTTCACCATTAACTTGACTATATCCAGTCCCCTCATTCAGAAGGCTTTAATCCACTAATTTAAATATCTTGAATTACAAAGCACCTGAACCTCAAAGTCAGTCTTCCCAAACAACCTGATAACCCCAGACTTTTGAGGAACTAACCACCTTGACCCTACAAGCCAAGTATTCTCCTAACAACCTGACAACCCCAGATTGAAGAAAGAACTAAACCACTATTGGGTTGCACATAAAAGATTGGAACTTGAATAGATGCTTCTAAAAAGCTAATAATAATAATAACTCTCACTCTCTAAGAAAAGACCACTCAAAAAATATTTTTAACTTGAACAAATGTTTCTCTCTTTGAACTATTAGACTACTATTTTATGTTTTTTTTTTTTTTATGATTTTCTTCTTCAGCCTTGAGTGTCTATTTTTGATAACAACTTTTCTTTGTATTTCTTTGACTCCCCCTAACTTAGGGCTCCCCATAACTCTAAGTATTATTCTCTCCCCACGTTATCAAATATATTTCTCCCCCTTTTGTTATCAGACAAAAAGACTTGAAAGTGAAATTTCTTTTTTCATTCTTTTATCGTTCATTTATTTTTTGTTTTTTTTTAATAACATGAACATAACATATTACAAAAAACATAAAAACTAATATAAAACTAAACTACTTTAAAATTATCAGAACATCAGTCAGGTATGAAGGTAAGGTTTACGGTTTTCTTGATGAAATCAAAACTATCTTTAGGTAGTGGTTTAGTGAATATGTCAGCCCATTGGTGTTCAGTGTCTACAAATTGAATGTTTAGTACCCCTTTTTGGACAAAGTTCCTAATGAAGTGGTGTTTGATCTCTATGTGTTTAGCTCTAGAATGTAAGATAGGGTTTTTGGTTAGACAAATGGCAGAAGTGTTCTTGCAATAGTTGGGAATGTTGGATTCTAGGATTTTGTAGTCTTCAAGATGATGCTTCATCCAAAGTAGTTGAGAACTGTAGCCAGCTGTTGAAATGTACTCAGCCTCTGCTTTTGACATTGCAATGGCATTTTTTCTCTTACATGAGATATTAAGTTGTCACCTAAAAATGTGCAGTTGCCACTAGTTCTCTTTCTCTCAAGTTTATTGTAGAACAAGGTAAGGTTGGTAGTGTCTTTTAAGTATATAAGGATTCTCTTAACAACAGTTAAATGTGATTCCCTAAACATGATGTCAGGTTAGCAGTAAGGTAAAGTAGGTATCATGTCATCCCTCTATAGGTTTTTTGGTCAACTTTTTCGCCTGAATCATCTTTTTCAAGTGAACAAGTAGGGTGCATTGGTGTAGCCATAGGTTTGCAATCACTCATCTTAAACTTCCTAAGAAGCTATTTTGTATATTTAGTTTGATGAATGTATATACCTTTTTGAATTTGTTGAATTTGTATCCTTAAGAAGAACTTAAGTTCAACCATCATACTCATTTGAAATTCAAGCTGCACCAATTTAGAAAATTCTTGGTAAAGAGTGCCATTAGTAGATCCAAAAATAATGTCATCAACATAAATTTGAATAATAAGAATGTTATCTCCTATTGATTTTCTAAAAAGTGTATTATCTACTTGTCCTCTTTCAAAGTTACTTTTAATCAAGAAGTTACTAAGTCTATCATACCATGCCCTAGGTGCTTCTTTTAGAGCATACATAGATTTCCTAAGGTTAAAAACATGATTTGGAAATTCATAACTTTCAAAACCTGGGAGTTGTTTAACATAGACTTCTTCACTTATATAACCATTTAGAAAAGTACTTTTAACATCCATTTGAAATAATGTAATGTTATTATTTGCAGCAAAAGAAAATAGGATACGAATAGCTTCTAACCTAGCTACTAGAGCAAATGTCTAAGTGTAAACAAAACCCTCTTGTTGAATGTATCCTTGTCCCAATAATGTTCTTCTTTGGTCTAAGTACTAGATCCCAAACATCATTCTGCTTAAATTCATTTAACTCTTCTTGCATTGCAAGAATCCATCCATCATCTGCCAATGCTTCATAAATAGAAATAGGCTCAAATAATGCGAGTAAGCCAAACAAAGTGGTATCTTTTAGTGATGATTTGGTCCTCAAAGGATCACTTGCACTTCCAATGATTAGAGTTTTCATGATGAGATGACTTGTACTTCCATCCAGATCTTCCTTCTGACTTATCTTGACTGTTTCTTACTTGATTAGATTCATCCTTTGAAGATTTATCATATTCTTCTGATTTGCTTGTATCCTCTTATTTTTCAAGTTCTTTTGGTTTTTCTGCATCTGTTACTCTAGTTACGGTAAACCTGCACTATCATCATCTTGCTTTGACTTTTCAAGGTCAATTCTTTTGGTATCAAATTTAACATGTATGGATTCTTCCACAATATGAGTTTACCTATTAAACACTCTATAAGCCTTAGATATTTCAGAGTATCCAATGAAGGTACACTTTTGAGATCTAGAATCAAATTTATCAAGGTTATCTTTAGTGTTCAACATATAAAAAGTACAACCAAATTGTTTAAAATAAGATATGTTAGGCTTTTTACCTTGCCACAATTCATATGGTGTTATATTCAATATAGATCTAACTAAGACTCTATTTTGAATATAACATTCAGTATTAATTGCTTTAGCCCAAACGTGTTTTGCAACATTCATATCATTTAACATGGTTCTGGCCATTTCTTGGAGTGATCTATTCTTTCTTTCTACAACTTCATTTTGTTGAGGTATTCTAGGAGAGAAGTTTTGAGAGATTCCATTCTCATCACAAAAACTTTCAAATAACTTGTTTTCAAATTCTCCTCCATGATCACTTCTAATTGTTACAATCTTAAGACTCTTTTCATTCTTTATTTGTTTGCAAAATGTGATAAACACTTTGTGGGATTCATCCTTACTTGTTAAGAATTTTACCCATGTCCATCTAGTGTAATCATCTACTATAACAAAGCCATATTTCTTTCCACTTAGAGAGGTTGTTTTCACTGGCCCAAGGAGATCTATATATAAGAGCTCAAAGGGCTTTGAGGTAGAGACTGAGTTCTTAGGAGTAAAGGAGTTCCTTGTTTGTTTTCCTTTTTGACAAGCTTCACACATAATTTAAATTTTGTAACTAAGCTTAGGTAGACCTCTAACTAGTTGAAGTTTATTCAATTTTGAAATTAATCTAAAGTTTGCATGACCTAATATTTTGTGCCAAATTAGTTTATCTTCATTTTCTGACATAAGACACTTAACCTCTTGTTTCTCTAGACTAAACATATTTATCTTATCAATGTTGTTTTGCCTCTGACCTGTAAAGAGTACAAATCCATCTTTCTGACTAATTGCCTTGTTGAATATAATATCATAATTATTATCACTTAACTGACTAATACTTAATAAATTATGCTTAAGACCTTTAACAAACAAAAGATCTTTAATAGAAGGGGAAGTACCATTACCAATTGTACGTTGACCAATGATCTGGCCTTTTTGCTTTCCTCCAAAAGTTATTGTGCCTCCTTTGCTCAGTGTTATTTCTTAGAACATAGACTTTTCTCCCGTCATATATCGCGAGCATCCACTGTCTAGGTACCATGATTGGTGTTTTTACTTGATTGCTGAGAACATCTGCAACATTGACAATTTTGTTCTTAGGTACCCAAATTTGGTTGGGTTCTGGTTTGTTAGTCTTGAAAGGTTTCTTGTCTTTCTTTGTATTTAACATGGGACAAGATAATTTTAAGTGACCTTTGTTAGAGCAAACTGTACACAAGATATCGGAGGGAATATGTTTAGGTTCAGTTATAGTTTCTTCAAATCCTATACCTTTTTTACCATTTCTACTAACTCAATAAATCATAGAAGCATATTTGCTTCTTTCCATACGACTAGCAAGAATATCTTGAAATAATTCTTCATGCTTATCATAGTTACATGTGGTATTTTCAATTTATGTTGAACTATGATTATTTTTCAGAGTTAGATTTTCAGCCTTAAGTTCAACAATATCAGTTTTAAGAGTTGCATTTTCTGTTTTACGTTTAGTAATATCAGTTTTCAGAGTTGTATTTGCTGTTTTAAATTCAACACTTTGATTCTTTAACACATTAACGTTTTCAATTAGGTTTGCATTTTTTTTTCTAAGTGATTTCAGTTTTAAAGACAATTCGTGATTCTTATTTAAAAAATCATTTAGAGCAGTAATTAAATCATATCAAGTAAAGTTAGAAAATACCTCAATTTCTTCATCAGTTGATTCACTTCCAGAGTCGAAATCTGTGTTGGATCCAGAGGCGGAGTTGGTATGAGCCATTAAAGCCAAAACTGCTTGTTCATCGTCAGAGGATTCATCAGAATCATCCCATGTAGCCATCACACTCTTCTTCTTGGGTCTAGAATCTTTCCTCTGGTGTTTCCCTTTCTCCAGATTTGGACAGCCTGACTTGATATGTCCAGGTTCATTGCATCCATAGAAAATAATGTTTTTCTTGTCAAAATTTTGATTCTTTCCTCTATTTGACTACTTCGAATCTTTATGAGGGAAGGATTTCCTCCTGTTGTGCCATATCCTCTGAATTATTCTTGATATCAAGGCAATCTCCTCTTCCTCTAAGTTCGGATTCTGATCATCTGAATCTCTATCATTTGATACTGATGTTGCCTTAAGATCCTTCTTCTGCTTGGATTTCAAGGCCAGAGTTTTGTTCTTCTTCTTGGGCTCATCTTCTTCAATCTCAATTTCATGTGATATGTGAGAGCTAATTAATTCCTCTACCTTAAGAGTATTCAGATCCTTTGCTTATTGAATGGTAGTGATCTTAGGTCTCCACTTGCTTGTCAGACTCCTAAGAATTTTCTTCACATGATTAACAGTAGTATAACTCTTCTCAAGTACCTTTAGTCTTGAGACCAAGATCTGGAATCTGGAAAACATTGTTTCAATGTCTTCATGACCTTCTTCCATCTTGAACAACTCATACTTTTTGACAACGAGGTTGTTGTTTGCTTCTTGAACTTGCTTGCTTCCTTCATGGGTCAGAATCAAACTATCATAAATACTTTTTGCTATTTCCTTGTTGGTGCACTTGTCACATTCCTTGAAGGTGATTGCATTTATAATGAATGTTCTAGACTTATGATGCATCTTCGACATCTTCTTCTGATCAACATTCATCTCATTTCTTGGAATTTCAATACCATCAGTATTCTTCGGAGCAATATAACCATCTTCCACTAAGTCCCAAAGTTTAGGATCTTGTGAGATATAGAGACTTCTTAGCCAGTCCTTCCAATACTCAAAATGGTCTCCATCAAACAGAGGTGGTATGTTGGTGTTTCCTCTAGCAGCTTCTTCACTGAATCCAGACATATTCAACCCTTGGATCTTTTCTCAAACACTGTAAAGTGCTCAACCTTGAAACCGAACTCTAATGCCAATTGAAGGTGTAGACACGAGAAGAGGGGGTTGAATTGTGTTTGCCAAATTTGATAAATTTTTGATAATTTATAAATAAATAAAAACTAGTTCAGTTTTGGTGATTTACTTGGAGTAGAATCAATTGAATTTAGAGGCAGCAAACAATGAAAGCATAATTAATTTGAAACCGTAGATTTATCATGGTTCACCATTAACTTGGCTACCTTCAGTCCCCTCATTCAGAAGGCTTTAATCCACTAATTCAAATACCTTGAATTTCAAAGCACCTGACCCTCCAAGTTAGTCTTCCCAAAAAGCCTGACAACCTTAGACTTTTGAGGAACTAACCACCTTGACCCTACAAACCAAGTCTTCTCCTAACAGCCTGGCAACCCCAAATTGAAGAAAGAACTAAACCACTATCGGGTTGGATACAAAAGATTGTAACTTGAGTAGTTGCTTCTAAAAAGTTGATAAAAATAATAACTTTCACACTCTAAGAAAAGAACCCTAAAAAAATATTTCTAACTTGAACAAATGTTTCTCTCTTTGAACTCTAAGACTAGTATTTTCTACTTTTTGATGATTTTCTTCTTCAGCCTTGAATGTCTATTTATAGTTAAATTTGGGCTTCAATTTAGTTCTTGTTTAATTTTGAATTGTATTTTGTTTAGATTGCATTTGTAAATTCTTCAAATTGATTATGTTCCTTTTATGTTTAGATTGAGATTGTAAATTCTTCAGATTGATTAAGTTCATATTTTGTTGTAGATAAATCTTGATCAAATCTTCTATAAATCTTGACCATATCTTCTTTCATACTCTTTGAAGTCAAATATATTGTTCTCATAAAATACTTTTGTTATATAAAAACTTTAAGTATATAATGAGCTTGGTTCCATCATAACCTACCAACCCAACACAACCTAACCCGTTCTCGATCGAATCGGTTCGATTCTGGTTAAATGAAAAAAATAAGGATTTAGAACTCAACCCAACCCAAAGACAAACAATCGATTTGGGTATCGGATTTTGTCAAAATCGGCCCAACCCAACCCGCATACACCCCTACACCAAAGTAAAGCATGATCCTTAAACTCTAAGCTAGCTAACTTAACTATCCTCCGTTCTCTAATGTCATGAGCTTCAAACAATTGATATATCTTAAGCTCCCAATCAAGATATGATTTTGGATCATTTTTTCTATGAAATGAAGGGAACTTAATTTTGACACCTTCATATGTATCATGATGTCTTTGATTCTTCCTTTCATTTCCATGAAATTCTCTATGGTTTCTCTGATGATTCCTATGATGCCCTCTCTCATAATAGTCTATATGGTTCCTCACATTTCCCTTTGTCTTATACTTCCCTCGGTTTCAAACCCATCTTTATTTTGAGAGGATCTTCGATGATGAAATATCCTATCTCTTTGATTCACAATCTCTTATCTCAAGGCATTCATTTGAGGATTCGACGATTTTGTTAAGTGATCCATAAGAGAAGCGGTTCTACAAGAAGAGAGTTTGATTCACTTCCACTCATGATTTCAACAACAACAAGCAACAAGTACCACAACAATCAAACAAATGATAAGAACAAGTTAAGAAAATGAAAATAAAGTCATCACCGCTCACTAAGTGTTTACACTCAAGAAACGTATCACTCGTGTATATCACTCAATGATGGCTTTTTTCATAATGTTCACTCTAGCCTTTTTCCACTCCCTAACGCAACTCTTCAAGTTTTTAAAACAACAAAACAAATCTCAATCAAATCTGTGGTAAATCTCTAAACAAATGTGACAAAACACACATGCAAGTTATCATTCAAGAGGCCAAACAAGAAAGATAAACCTGAAAGACAAAACCAAGTAACTTAAAAGACAAACAAGAAAATATAAGCAAAGGAAGACACATTCAAATAGATTATCAATGAAACAACAACTCAAGAATGATTCAAATATGTGAGTGAAAAATATGTGGGAGGTAAGATACTAAGAAAAACTTGCAATGACTAATAAAGAAAATAATGATTGATGTCTCATAGTGAACCAATTTTGTATTATTTTTTTGGTTGTAAAATGCCTTTTTCAATAAGTGATTGTGCATAATCACTTTTTTGAAGCATTTATCTATTCAGATTTTTTTTCTACATATTTGAATTCCTCTAATTTTTATAAATAATTTTCAGAATCAAACATGTATGAAAAAAATAACATAAAAAACAAGTTTGCAAGTGAAACTATAGATCAAACAATTGCAAGTGAAATCCAGAAGAAGAAAAAATATTCTGTGAACTTTTTTTCAGTCCAGTTTTCGAGTTTCACCACAAATTAATTGAATAATCACTAAACTAAACCTCCTCACACATATATTAACATTTATAAACAACAAAAAATTCTAGATTGAACTAGATTTGTAACAAAATGCAACAAAAATGAAATTAAAATTTCAAATACTTCAAGAACATTAACAACACCAAAAAAAATAATAATGACAAATACTTCCACTTGGTAAGAAAGAGGCTCTGAATACCACATGATATAGATTTGAGTGATTCCCTATGAGTTGAAGAATTAACCAAGTGATATTTTCAAACAAAGTATCAAATAAAATTGAGAAAACAAGCATGAAAATGTGGCGAGTGAAGGAAATAGTAGAAATCGCCACACTCCACAAGGGAATGATAAGATCAAGTAAAATCACCACAAGAGTAAGATGCTCTTGATAAAATGTAAGTTTGGTTCAAAGAAGAACCTTAGAGAGCATTTCTCTAATTTCACACAAAGTGTTTTCTTTCCTTCAAAAGTTACTGATGTCTTACAACGAAAAGGCATATATTACCTAACACAAACAGCACGGTGCTAAGGTTACACACAACTAATGATATTGTGCCTAAGCTACCAAATATTTAAGGACACACAAGTCAACATAACTCGTAATTAAAAGGTATTATTATTAAATTCCAAAATTAAATATAAGTCTTATGGTATTTCTATGACCAAGAGATTAATAATATGATGTGGATCAATCTTGTCATAGGTTTTAAGACTAAGAAAATTAACAACTTGTTTCTCCAATTATTCTTTTAGCTCATTTTCCTTCATGTAGGGTTGGTCCACATCATGAAGGTGCTGGAAACACAAGAAATGAGGAGTTTTAATTGTGTTTGTCATTTCTGAAAACTATTTCAATTGCTCATAAAAATATGTTCTTTATCAAAACATTCAACTTCTGATTATAAATCATATTAAGTAAAATAAAATTGAATCATAAAGAACTTAGATTAAATAACATAGTAGAGATAGAGAAGGGACGCATGTATTTTTATACTAGTTCACAAAAAGCTGTTGTTACATCTAGTCATCTTCTAACAGAGAGATTTTGCCTCAGTACAATTGAAGACTTAATCCACTATTTTCATACTTAATCAATTCTTGACTTATATATTTCCTTTATCTTTAATGCTTTGACACGAACTTTAGATTATCAGATGCTTGTTGCAATGCTTCTTATTGCTATATCATGATTTACTCCATTAGTAACATAGTTATATATTTATTAGATGATAATATTGTGTTAAAAACACTTAGATTTTTTTTTTCTCTCTAATTTACTCATAATTTATGCTACCTTAAAATAGATAGTTATTAATATAAATTTTTATCTTCTAACTTAATTGCACACTTAGCAAATAGTTAAGGGATAACTATTCTTATTGTTTTAGTTATCATTAAAACATCAATAAGATGATTGTAGCTAAAACTAATTTTGCATTAACAATCTTTTTTTTATGATGAGAAACAATTATACAATTAATGACAAAAATTCGCAACTGGTTTGTGACCAGACGAGCTTCTTCTAGAGTCATATTTTTCACAGAAAATGTTGGACATCGATTGAGAATATGAACACTCCAATTAACTGCCTCCGGCCAAAAGATCTTCGGCGCATTCTTATTTGCTAGCAGACTTCTCACCATTTTGATGCGGTGTGTATGCTCCAGTCAACTGCCTCTTGATTCCATTACTTTCACACATTCACAAAATCACCAAATGTGTATTCTCCTCCAAGATCTGTTCGAAGACATTGAATATGTTGTTTTTTCTCATTCTCAAACTCTTACTTTGAATTTCCTAAACATTTCAATGGCTTGAGATTTTTCTTTTAGAAAGTATACCCATGTTTTTCTACTAAATTCATCGGTTAAAGTTATGAAGTACCTTTTATTATTGTTGGAGGTTGGATTCATTGGACCACATATGTCTGACTGCACTAGTTGAAGGACTTGACTAACTCTCCATGGATGCCTTGTCAAAAATTTCATTTCTAGCGCCATGACCATGTGCCCTTCCTCTTCTTCTCAAGCTTCCTCAACATAGTGTCAATGTCACTAGATTCTTCTATTGAAGATACGAAATAGTCAAACTTAAAGGTCATAGAGCGTAGAAACTTAGTCATTTTCTATTTTAAATTTATATACTAAGACTTGATTTAATCCTATCTCAATTCTTCATTCACTATAAAAAAAGACCTATTGTGACACCCAACTTTTAGTGATATCTCTTTATTTGTCACTATAATTACTTTTGGCTACAGACAGAGTGTCACTTACTCTCATTTAATATAATATATTATATTAACTTAAAAAAAAAACTGAAATATTGTCCTCAAAACTAATTTATATATAATAACTTAAAAAAAAACTGAAATGTTCATGTACAAAATAATTATATAACGAGATGTATAAAATAATTTGTTGATTTCCAAAAAAAAATAATTCATTTCCTTCACCCTTCACCAAAAAATCTCATTTTACAATATCATTTTTAACTAATACTTGGCAACAACTTCTGCTTTGGTAAAATAAGGTATACATCAGTTCAAATATCCCACAATGTGTATCATGTATATTCCTTAACCCTTGTCCCATATTGTACATTTTGTGTCGCATTAATTGTGCTTGAAGTTCAGGTATCACAATCTCCATATTAATTGGTATATTAGTTCCCAGGGAATCACTAGAGCATTTTGATAAATGGTACTCCCTCCGGTCTTTTTAGTAAGAAATAATTGAGTATAGTTTTTTGGTCCTCCTAATTCTACCTTTATTTTATTGTCATTTCCAATGCAACTGAAGAGTATTTACTCTTAAGTGGATTTAATATTGTACTATGGGTATTTATGGAATAAGTTAAAACTTCTATATTGGTCTTAGTGATTTAATGTTTTTAATTGGTCTTGGTGAATAGGCAATTAGCCATTTGTTTCTAGTTACAAATAGGACTGGAGGCAGTATGTTTCAGTTTCTAAATAAGAACACGAAATTACACCTTTTCCACACACTTCCAAATTGAACTATTACATTTTTCTGAGTCTGGGTCTTTTTAGTCAGAAAATTAAATTGCACTAAAACTTTTAGCTGGGAAGTAACACATTCTAATTGAATAAAAGAGTGAAATACAATATGCATAACGTTTTAGCAATTAATGAATTGATGCCCGTAAATTAATCGCATTGGCAAGCCCAAATAACTTGACAATGACAGTAAAGATATCAAATGTTGTCAAATAAAACAAAATAATTAAGAGAAATAATGGAGTACCTCAAACCTAGGATTCTTGATATTGGATGTTGCAGTTGACTCCAAATCAGAAGCCTCCATAGCAGTTAACTGGTTGAAACTATCATTCACACTACCAGCAGATGATTACTACATTACGTTGTAGTAACTCCTTTTTATTTGGCCTGTAATTTGATATTGTTATTACTTACTGCATACTAGTTTGGAATTTTGTTTGCATTTACGGTTTGATTATCGCCGTCATTATCAGCACTGGTATCAATCCAAAGGCTAAATCTTATTATCTCTTTGATGGTTACACTCATCTTTCTTCTGGTCTCGCTTGTGGTCTCACTGGTCTCTCTGCTGGCATGGCTATTGGCATTGTTGGTGACGCTGGTGTTAGGTTTGATTTTTACCTATTATAAATTCCCATTTCTCTATATTTCATAATAACCGATTTGTTGTCTATTTTGATTTACGTTGCTATTGGCATTGTTGGCATTTTGCTATTGCCTTCAATTACTTTTTGCTATTTTATGTTGCCAACCTATCTGTTAGATTGGATTTCCATATTATCATCATTATTCTCTTGAAAGATTTAAAGCCAGTGAAAAGTGTTCGAACCGTGTAGTTTGTTTTTCTGACTGAAATTTTTAAATGTTAATTATTGTAACTTTGAAAAAAAAATAGTTAAGTGCTAGTATTTGCTAATGTTATATAGTCCAGTCCATATTCAATGCGTTTGACCTTAGTACAAGCAGGGGTGCGTCGACATACCCCCACCTTAGTTCTTTAATTGTAATAATAAGTTATTTATGCTGAGGACAGTAGTCAATATTATTGAAGAGATGAGGTAATGTCAAATAAAATGTGTTAATGTATTGATAATTTTTTTGACATTTTAATTATGTTTTGTTTTCTAGAAAAAGTTGCAAATTGGATATGCTGAGCAAACTCTCTTACCTGCATTAGGCCAAGCTGCAGTGTACACTGAAGAACGTTCTAAACTGCCTCCTAGAATTCAGTCTCCTTTTGAAGAGGTAAGTTAATCTTATTGAAGTAGAGCGAATTAGTTTAAACGACTCTTTCTTGTGAGGCTGCGATGAAATAGCGCTTCGTGCTTTGATTTATTGTATTCTTCTTTTCCTTTATTTATATCTAAGTTATATTTTAAGCTATATTTATTCTATGTTAGTATATATTGTTCTTTTCCTTTCTTTATATTTAAGTTATATTTATTAACTTTTTGTGTTATTTCATTCAATTGTTCAGTTTATTTCATTAAATTGAAGGGTAATGTCTAGTCATTTCATTTTGCACTTTATGAAAGTCAAACCATCATATTTTCCTGTTCATAATTGGTAATTTGGTTCTCTCTAGCATATTACATCTTGGTAGGATTCATTCATGTTTGTGTTTACTCTTTATATTCCAACTTTTAACTCGAATTCCTAGAATGTGCAGGTTGTGATGTAATGATGAATCAAACAATAGCCCAATTTAGATACAATGAATGTTCGTGTCAACTTTTTGGTTTCAAGAACTATTCTTAGAGTACCTTACAAGTTCAAGAACCATAATGAGGTTTCACTCTTAACATACTTATTAAAGTTAACATTTTCTCAATCTAATTATAATTGAACGCCCAATTGAAAGTGAGTTGCAACCATATCATTGTCAGCGCCTCAATCTAATCAGAATCTTATTGTCTTTTAAAAAATGTCTTTAAAATTTCAGTGTTATATTATTTTTGTTTTTAATTTGCGGTGGTTGTTTATATCTTCTTTTGTTTAATTTGATTCATGTTTCTTAGGGTGACCGAGGAAGTTGCTAATGAATCTGAAAAGAATTTGGGTGATGAGAAGCCTGCTAGTGAGGGAGAAGCAGCAGATGTTAGCAAGGACACTCCTACTAATGAAGCTGAAGAAAAGGAACCTGAGGATAAGGTGAATGACAGACTGAATTTATGCTTTCTCCAATTGTCTTGAATTTGCAATTATTGCTTTAAATTTTCTTCATTTTATGATATCGAAACAAACCGTAGATAAGTCTTGTGTTGAATGATAAGTTATTCAAATTCGGCTTTGGTTGTCTGTTAAGTGAATGTCACTGAATTGTTGGGGCTGCTTTATTTTTCTTGAAAATGATCGCCCACTTCACATTTTTCTTAATTATGATTTGATTAATTTCTTTATTGTATATGCTGTTGTTTGTCCTTTACTAAATGGAACTTAAATTGTGTGATAGGAGATGACACTGGAAGAGTATGAGAAAGTGCTAGAAGAGAAAAGGAAAGCCATGCAGGCACTTAAGACTGAAGGAAGAAAGGTGGATACTAAGGAGTTTGAATCCATGAAGCCATTGTCTTGCAAAAAGGACAATGATGAGATCTTTGCTAAATTGGTTGGTTTTTCCCCCTCTTGTACTCTTGTAATTTGATGTTTATATTATAAAAGTGATAATGTACGCTGATGTATTTTGACACTTTCAATTTTCTTCATAGGGATCCGACAAGGATAAGCGCAAAGAAGCTTTTGATAAGGAGAAGTCAAAGAAGGGGAGATAACGATACTTTTTCATCTGTCATTAATTTTACATTGAGTTCCTCAAGTGACCAATTTCTTTTTCTCAATTATTCAAATAGGTCTTCCTTTGACTACATAACTTATAATCATGCACACTAATTTGCGAATAGACTACATAACCACTGAATTAAGGAAGGGTGATGCCTAGTTTTAAAGTTTGTATGTGAACTGTTAGTCTGTCACTGTTCTCTACTCTGCTTGGAAAATGAATAATATCATCTGAAGGGTTTTTCTGTTATATCAAAAACTTTCTCCATTGAAACATGCTAACATGTTACTTATAAGAGATTATTGAAGCCCCTTTTCATATTAAATTTTCTCTCATCTCAGGTGAAGAGCCTTCCAAAAAGCAGGTTGCTCAAGAATCTACAATAAGGAAACTTAGGGCTCAAGTATGCAGAGTATTTATTGTACTTTCCTACAATCTTAAATCCTTTTCTATGTGTATATAATAAACCGTATATTTACCTTTTTTCATGAAAGCTAGATTAGAGATCTTGAGGAGGAGAAAAAAGGTTTGACTACTAAACTTCAGGTAACTGAATACCGAGAGAATTATTTTAAGTTAATATTTGCTTGCAACTTTTTTGAAGTTATTATTCTGTTGCATAAGATTTTCTTCATGATATATGCTTTCCCTAGGCAAGTGAAAGACGGTGTGAAGAACTGATTACACAAGTTCTAGAATCCACAAGGCCTCTTTTAAGGCAAATTGAAGCCATGCATGTAATACACATATGTCTGAGAATTGTTTTTCCTTCTGTTTATTGTTCTCCTGCTTGGGATCTGTTCTAGACTAGAATTCACCTGATAACAGGAAACAAATGCCAGAAGAGCTGAAGCCTGGGCTGCAGTTGAAAGATCTCTCAATTCTCGACTTCAGCTCTCTAGAATACTTTTTTATTTTCATTTTAAAAATCTTTCCTACTGGATATTATTGTGTTTATATATCTTTTTCAATGGACTTAACAGGAAGCCGAGGCTAATGCTGCAACTGCCGAGGAAAGAAAGCGATCTGTGAATGACCGCTTATCTCAAACCTTGTCTCGAATTAATGTTGAGGAGAGGAACGGTCGTGGGTTATGGCGGCGCTGAGAGAAACAGAGAGCGAGGTGAAAGGCGACGAGGTGGGCGGCGCAATTTCAACGAGTGGGCTGTGGACGGCGTGGTGAGAACTGAGGAGGATGATACGATATTGTCGATACTAGTGAGCATGAGTGAATGAGATGTTGTTGCGGCAGAGTGTGACTGTGTGAGGATATCACTAGGGTTTGGAATTGGGCTTAATGAGTGATGGGTCTGGTTGTAAAAAAAAGTGCTTAAGGAGATCCTCAAAAACAAGTATCCAACTTTGAACCTAATTTTACATACATGGAAGAGGAGCAACTCAAAGCTTTCATTGCTTTTGTAGATTTCAAGATTCAAGCTTATAATCACATAACCAACATGTTGAAAAATATGCAACAAAGTGAAACTAGCTTCATACAAAACATGGCTCAAGATAGTGTTGTCTTCTTAGATTCAAGCAAAGATAATGTACTAATGCATAATTGTCCTGAAATGCAACATATTATTGATTCTATGGAGCCAATCAATGATGACATCAGTGAGTGGATAGATTTTAGTGATCTTTCTGAGTTGCCATCGGTTCGTCGACAAACAAACTTAATAAACTTGTTGAGTGGGATGACATAGTGGTTGAATATGAGGAATTTACTATCTTCATACAAAACACTATGAGAAGCATTACTCATGACAGTGTAATGCATAGCATTCCTGAAATGCAAAATATCACTAATTTTATGTTACCACTCCGTGATGACATTAATAGTATGGTGGATTTCACGGATCTTATTGAGTGTGAAACGCTTCGATTCATTTATAAAAAAATAATAATTAATAATAATAATAATAATAATAATAATAATAACTAAATAAATAAAACAAACCAACTCCACTCCACTTCATTTTTCCACCTCACTTTTTTCCTCCTTCTTCTTTTCCCTCTCGGCTACACCAACATCAACCTCCCCCATTTTTTATTTTTTTTCTCTTCTTTTTCTCCTTGATTCTTCTCACTCCACAACACAAATTACACACATAAACCCTCAACCTTTAAAATAAATTTAACATCTC
Source organism: Cicer chorassanicum (assembly GCA_037974735.1). Taxonomy (NCBI): domain Eukaryota; kingdom Viridiplantae; phylum Streptophyta; class Magnoliopsida; order Fabales; family Fabaceae; genus Cicer; species Cicer chorassanicum. The sequence goes on along the minus strand of JBBPBP010000003.1, from coordinate 37,150,881 downwards.
CAAAGCATAACTTCTCATACTCCTACAAATGCTATTAGGATTTTGGGTTAGGGTTTCTGCTCTAAGGAAGGAGAAGGGTGCGGATTTCTTGAAAGTTGTTTATAGAGACTCTTTGAGGTAAATACACAACTCTAATGCTAATAATGAATCTCTAGAAAAAAAAATGTAGTTTTGTTAAAAAATCTTATTTGTGTTTAGAGTAGATTTAAAGGATTTTTATGGTTTCCTAGAGTTAGCTAAACTTTAGAATAATTTTTCTTAAGTCTTGAGAATATTTTTGATACTCAAATTTGTTAGCTGAGGTCTTGCCTACTACTCTAGGAGTTGTTGGAGAACAAACTTAGGTGATTCTTTATAGTTGTGAGTAGACGACAATCATTGTCACATATTTTTTATTTTGCTATAATTATTATTTTACTCGTTTCTATGTTAAAGTATTTATTTAAAAAAATTGGGAAAACACAACCTTTGAAATTATCTCGATTTCGTCCTTTAATTATTTTCATGGTCTTTGTTATATAGTATGTTAATAGTTTGATTTATTTATGAGTTATAAAGTATTTGAATATTGAATTTTTATACAGTTGAATATGTTTTCCATTAGTTATGATGAAATGAGAAATGATTTTTAAACGTGTTTGGAAGTCATTGATATAATTATGAAATCGTTAAGGGAGGAGAGTTAATCATTAGATAGAGCCGCCGCTATGAGACATGTCATCCTTAGGAGTAGACAGTTATCAACGAGATGTAAGCTCCCTAATTGATGTGTTATGAAGCGTTGCGGGATTGAGAGGAGAGAACTATCCGTTAGATGGAGCTGCCCCTAAGGGAAAGGCAACCCTTAGAAGAAGATGGCTATCAATGAGATGTAGCTGCCTAAAAAAATTTATGTTTTTACTTGTTTGTTTTTTTATGATGTTTTTCAGGTTGCTCATTTTGATTTCACTTCTGTATGAAATGAATTTTAAATATTTCTACTTAAATGCATAGTCTAATAATTTTATCATGTATATACTTTACTTGAGAATTATCTATATTTTAGATAGCATTTTTTAACATAATTCCCACAAGATTGTAAAACAATTACTCGTGCCTTTTTGTGTTTCCCTTCTAGTTGGTGGTGGTTGTTGTCTCCTCACTAAGTATTTGTGACTTACCCCTTCATGTTGTTCATTTTTTTTCTTCAGATTCACAAGCAACTGAGTAGCAAGTTGTTAGTAGACTCAAGTCTTAATCATTTGTTTCGGTAGGCCTCTTTGATCGAGGGCCCTTTTATAAATTATGTTGAGTCGTGATGTATTTTGCAGCTATTTTGAACATAGGAAGTCTTTTGGGAAATGTATTAAATATGTAGATTTTGCTATTTGGATTATGACCGAGTTAAAAGTTTTAAACAAGATTTTATAAATTTGGAAACGTTGAAGTTATAGAGGATGGTTATTTAGAACTATTTAATTGCTTAATTGTTAAGTTAGTTTATAGGCTTGCTAGGCTAGGAGTATAACTTGTGCGTCGGTAACAGTGTTCAGTTTTAGGTCGTGGAAAAATTGGTATCAGAGCCTAGTTGTAGGTCCTAATAGCTGCGAACATAGGGTGATAATAGATTCTTGGTAGTAAATTGTGTACTCGGGCACATCTTATTTGCAAAGGGATATTAACACCTTATGAGAGTCTTATTTGTTGTCTAAATTTGTGTTTAAATTCATCATCAATACCTTTCCACCTTTCGTTGTCGTCTTGTTTAATATTTGATCAATTTTCTTTGATTAGGTGAGAATGCCACCCAAGACAAGGAATCCTACTAGAAGGGAAACTGCTGATAAGTCAATTTCCCAAGCCCTAGGCGTTCGTCAACAAGGTCCTGTTTTAGTTCGTGCTCAAAATCGGCGTAGAGCTAATGTTGGAGGATATGGCTTGGATGCCGATGTTGAGAAGCCTAGGCGGAGGCGCGAGATCCAGCTACGGAAGAGTTTGCCGCTGGTCTATAGGGATTACAACAGGTTGTGCAACAACTTGTTGGGGTTGTTATCTGACAACAACATGAGGGTGATCAAAGACATGAAAATCTCGACGTTCAACAAGAGGTTAGACAAGTTAAACAACAAACGAATGCTGCAACTAGAGGGATTGAGGTTACTTTACCATACTTGATGAAGTTTAAACCCCCTACTTTTTCGGGGTCTAGTGCGATTGAAGACCCACAACAATTCATTGATAGTCTAGAAAGGCTTTGGAGAGCATTGGGTTTTTTGAGCTAAGAGCAGTGGAATTGACATCATTTCAGCTAATAGGTGTGGCATGTGATTGGTTTGATATAGTGTCACGTGGTAGACAAGTGGGGTCACCTCCGTTAGCATGGAGAGAGTTCTCTTAGTTGTTCATTGCTCGTTTTCTTCCAAAGAGTGTTAGAGATGGATTAGCCCATGAGTTTGAGCGATTGGAGAAAACGAAGGGTGTCACAGTCTTAGAGTATAGTGCTCGTTTTACACAGCTCTTAGATATGCTCCTTACCCTATCATTGAGGAAATGCGTGTCAAGAGGTTCATTAGAGGATTGAGTGATTACTTATTTAGATTTATGTTTGGGTCGAATTGTTCTACTTTTGCTGAGATTTTAAGTTTGGCACTTCAAATTGAGCAACAATAGAAGGAAAAGAGAGGTAATAGACAAGATTCACGGAAGAAACAAAGGGTTGAAGGATCTTACAGTAACTATCTAAATCACAGTGGTGGATCTATGTTTGGTTATCAAGGGCAACAAAGACTCATGTCTCAAAGAGGTGGTCATAGAAGGTAGTCTTCTGGAACAGTGCAAAGTCATAGATCAGATTCTGGAGTAACATCACAATCCAATCTCCATCAGAGACATTCCGGTGTTTCAGCTGCACGATGTATGTTCTACTTGTGGAAGGTTTCACTTTGGAAATTTTTCAATAGATGGTAAGGTGTGCTATCAATGTGGCCAAGTAGGTCACATCAGGAAGGATTGTCCTGTAGATACGACACATCCATCCTCTAGTTATGCATCAGCACCAACAACTTTGACATCTTTTAGGCTCATTCTGCATCCATGCGACAAAGTGGGAATTCTTCTGTCAGAGGTTCAGGAACATCTCAACAAAAAGGTAGAGGATTTGGTGGTAAAGGTCAGATACTAGCAGGAATAGGTCAGGCTCGAGTGTTTGCTTTGACTCGTCAGGATGGTCAGACATCCAATGCAGTAGTTACAGGTATACTTTCTATTTGTCCCAAAGATGCTCATGTTTTGTTTGATGCTAGAGCTACACATTCTTTTGTATCCCCGAGGTTTGCTGCTCAACTTGGTAAATGTCCATCTTTTCTAGAGGAGGCTTTAGTTGTGGCTACTGCTGTTGGAGGAAATTTGTTTGCTAAGTATATGCATCGTTCTTGTGATATAGCTATTGAGGGCAAGGTATTGCCAGTTGAGTTAGTAGTTATAGATCTGATAGATTTTGATGTGATTTTGGGTATGTATTGGTTGGCTTTTCATCATACCACATTGGACTGTCATAACAAAGTGGTGAAATTTGAGATACCTAGGTAATCAATCTTCTCGTTTCAAGGATAATGTTGTTGGGTACCACATAACCAAATCTCAGCCTTGAGAGCTAGCAAGTTAATTAGAAAAGGTTGTCAAGGGTACTTAGCCTTGGTAAAGGATACAAAGTGGCCGGGGAGAAATTGGAAAAAAAATTCCAATAGAATGTGAATTTCCAAATGTCTTTCCTGCAGAACTTCCTGGGTTGCCATCTGATAGGGAGATTGAGTTCTCTATAGACTTGGTTCCTAACACTCATCCTATATCCATACCTCCTTATCGTATGGCCCTAATAGAACTTAAGGAGTTAAAGGAACAACTTCAAGATCTTCTTGGTAAAGGTTTTATTCGCCCAAGTTCTTCTCCTTGGGGAGCACCTGTATTATTTGTAAAGAAGAAAGATGGATCCATGCGATTGTGTGTAGACTATAAACATTTGAATAAAGTAACTATAAAGAATAATACCCTTTACCACACATTGATGAGTTGTATGATCAACTTCAAGGAGCTCAATGTTTTTCTAAGATTGATTTACAGTAGGGGTATCACCAGTTGAAGGTTAAGATGGATGATATAACAAAGACAACTTTTTGCACACGTTGTTGACATTATGAATTCCTGGTTATGTCTTTTGGGCTGACTAATGCCCCAACAGCTTTTATGGATTTGATGAATCACGTTTATAAACCCTTCTTGGATCAATTCGTGATTGTGTTTATTGATGATATCCTTGAGGTTGGTTTTGTAAACTTCAAGAGATAAGCAATTATATGCCAAATTATCTAAGTGTGAGTTTTGGTTGGACAATGCAGCATTTTTAGGTCATGTTGTGTCTAAGAATGGAATAAGTGTTGATCCAAGTAAGGTGAAAGCACTGCAGAATTGGCACAAACCTACCACAGTAAAGGAGATTCGGAGTTTTCTTGGTTTAGCTGGTTATTATCGACGTTTCGTGAAGGATTTCTCAAATATTTCATCTTCGTTGACTAGGTTGACCCAGAAGAAAGTTAAGTTTCAATGGAATGATGCATGTGATGCAAGCTTTTAAAAATCAAAGGAGTATTTGACGTCAGCACCTATTTTGGCATTACCCCTAGGTGATGAAAGTTATACAGTTTATTGTGATGCTTCTAGAGTTGGTCTCGGTTGTGTACTTATGCAACAAGGTAAGTTTATTGCCTATGCATCTAGACAACTCAAGAGGCATGAGGTAAACTATCCCACACATGATTTGGAAATGGTTGTAGTGATTTTCGCTCTTAAGATTTGGAGGCACTATCTATATGGTGAAACTTGCGAGATTTATACAGACCATAAAAGTCTTAAATATATATTTCAACAACGAGATTTAAATTTAACACAAAGAAAATGGATGGAACTCTTGAAAGATTATGATTGTACAATCTTATACCGCCCAAGGAAGGCAAATGTTGTTGCAGATGCTTTGAATAGGAAATCCATGGGTCGTCTCGCTCACATAGCAGAAGTAAAGAGGCTAATAGTTAAAGAATTTCAAGAAAATGTTGTAAGTGAAATTCAATTTGAACTTAATCATTCAAGGTTATTTTTAGCCCATGTACAAGTTCGTCCAACCATAGTTGATGATATCAAGGAAGCTCAAAGTTAAGACTAGTACTTGGTGAATATGGTAAATAATATTCAGAATGGTAAAATTTCAGACTTTTCAGTTGATTCTGATGGTGTGTTGAGGTTGAAGTCTCGATTGTGTGTTCCAAATGTTGTGGCTTAAAGAGGAAAATTTTATACGAGACTCATCATTCTTGTTATACTATTCACCCAGTTTCTAATAAGATGTATCAAGGCTTGAGAGAATTGTATTGGAGGGAAGGGATGAAGAGAGACGTAGCAGATTTTGTCTCTAAGTGCTTAATGTGTCAACAAGTAAAGGCTGAGCACCAACAGCCTACGGGGTTACTTCAACCTGTTGAAATACCTGAATGGAAGTGGGAACGCATCGTTATAGATTTTTTTCACAAGATTGCCATGAACCCAAAAGGGGTATGACTCGGTGTGGGTGATTATAGATCGGTTGACCAAATCTGCACATTTCTTGCATGTGAAGACTACATATACTGCATCTCAATATGCTAAACTTTATTTAGACAAAATTGTCTTTTTGCATGGTGTACTGGTGTCTATTATTTTTTACCGTGGGGCCCAATTTACCGCTTAATTTTGGAAGTCGTTCCAAACTTCATTAGGAACTTGTTTCAAGTTTAGCACGGTTTTTCATCCTTAAACAGATGGACATTTTGAAAGGACTATACACATATTAGAAGATATGCTTCGTGCCTGTGTTTTGGATCTTGGAGGTAGTTGGGATCAACATTTTCCCTTGATGGAATTTGAATACAATAATGGTTATCAATCTAGTATTCAGATGGCTCCGTTTAAGGCTTTGTACGGAAGACAGTGTAGGTCTCCAATAGAATGGTTTGAAGTTGGAGAAGCTAAACTAGTCGGTCCAGATTTGATTCGAGATCGCTTAGTGACAACTCAAAGTAGACAAAAATCTTATTCTGATAAGAGGCGTCGTCCATTGGAGTTTTCAGTGGGAGAACATGTATTCCTATGTGTTTCACCAATGAAAGGGGTTTTGCAGTTTGGTAAAAAGGGAAAACTAAGTCCAAGGTTCATTGGACCATTTGAAGTTTTAGAGAGGGTCGCACCAGTAGCATACCGTTTGACACTTCCACCGGATCTCTCAGGAGTTCATCCGGTATTTCCTAATTCGATGTTTCGGAAGTATCTTCATGACCCTTCTCGTATGATTAATCATGAAGATGTGCAGTTAGATGAGAGTCTATCATACGTTGAGCATCCGATAGCTATATTCGTTCGCCAAGTAAGATGTTTACACTCAAAAGATATCGTTTCAATAAAAGCTCTTTGGCATGCTCCATCCCGTGAAGAAACTACTTAGGAACCAGAAGAAGTCATTCGTGCAAAGTGCCCAAACTTATTTTGAAACTCAAGGTCAGTAGTATTTAATAAATAAATAAAAAGTCAAATAAATTCGATGACAAATTTTTATAATGGGAGGAGATTGAAACACTTCGTTTCATTTATAAAAAAAATTAATTAATTAATAATAATAAATAAATAAATAAATAAACCAACTCCACTCCATTCCACTTCATTTTTCCATCTCACCCTTTTTCCTCCTTTTTCTTCTCCCTCTCGGCTACATCAACATCAACCTCCCCCATTTTTAATTTTTTTCTCTTCTTTTTCTCATTGCTTCTTCTCACTCCACAACACAAATTGCACACATAAATCCTCAACCCTTAAAATGAATTTAACATCACCAAAAGCATAACTTCTCATACTCCTACAAATGCTCTTGGTTAGGATTTTGGGTTAGGGTTTCTGCTCTAAGGAAGGAGAAGGGTACGCATTTCTTGGAAGTTGTTTATAGAAACTCTTTGAGGTAAATACACAACTCTAATGCTAATAATGAATCTCTAGAAAAAAAATGTAGTTTTGTTAAAAAATCTTATTTGTGTTTAGAGTAGATTTAAAGGATTTTTATGGTTTCCTAGAGTTAGCTAAACTTTAGAATAATTTTTCTAAAGTCTTGAGAATATTTTTGATACTCAGTGAGTTGTTGGATAACAAACTTAGGTGATTCTCTATAGTTGTGAGTAGACGACAAACATTGTCACATATTTTTATTTTGCTATAATTATTATTTTACTTGTTTCTATGTTAAAGTATTTATTTAGAACTATTTAATTGTTTAATTGTTAAGTTAGTTTATAGGTTTGCCAAACTAGGAGTATAGCTTGTGCGACAGTCACAACATTCAGTTTCGGGTCGTGACAGAGTAGAATGATATAGTGGCGGGTCGTGACAGAGTAGAATGATATAGTGGCTAAACTGGATAAGTCTGCTACTCTAACAAATGATTATATGTCCAGTTAAACAAATGAAGATCTTCATAATATGCACTATGTATTAACCACATAAGTTAGTTTATGATTGTTATCATTTAGTTAGTTTTAAAACTGTTTTAGTTTTCTATTTAGGATTAGTTTAGTTTGTTATTATTCCTTCTTTTTGTTTACTACTCTTATATATAAGGGTGTTCTATATGGTTTCAAGAATTCAATTCATTCTACAATGAAAAGAGGTTGCTTGTCTAAGTGCAAGTGTCCTAAAGTTACAATGGTACTGCAATTTGTCCTTTCTTTTTCTTGAAGTAATCACTAATCATCATAGATAAGTTCATTGGACTTGATAGTTTTCATTCATTATTGACTTAATACTTGTAATAAAGGTGCATTTAATATATGTAATTCCTTGTTCATGAATCATAATTGAAAAGTATGTTTCTGCTGCTACTGACAGTACTAACTGTTGTATTAGCGTCCCAACTATTAAAAAGATGTTAAATTTATAACTTCCGAATAGGTAGGTATATATATGTCCTGCACCCCATATTAAATATTGTTCTTTCATATCATTGAAATTTGAAAAAGTGTGTAAAGCTAATAGAAAATAATTGGAGCAGCAAGCCTTCGATTGTTCTCCATCACATGAGGAACAAGTATTTACTGCTTTGTCCTCTTGATGAGAATATCTATAGAGATTGGGATAAACAAGGAGTTAAATCTATGGCTTAGTAGATACTAATCCGCGCGTTGCGCGGTAGAATTTAATATATTAGTAAGTATAAAATAACAAAAATATGTAATTTAAAAGCAATGTTAATTTTGTTTTACAGTAGAATATACTCATGTATTTATGTACCTAAAGATAAATATATTTTTGAATAATTGTATATAAGCTATGTTTGCTTTAGTACAAAATAAAAAGTAAAACATTGTTGACTAATACAATTCATGCAAAGTATATTGAAATATGAGACTATTTATAAGGTTTTACAACTTTAGATATGCAATTCTTGTCTTTAATATTTTTTAAATATGGAATTGGTTTATTCAAGCTTTTTGATTTCATTGAAGTGTTTCTTCTAATAATTAATTTGTTAAATAGATATGCATTTCTTTATCATTAAAGTTACACATTTAGCTCTATATTTCTTCATTTTTTATAATTTATATTAGTTTTGAAACATTAGATTTATAAATTTATGTATTTTTTCACGTTTTCAGTTTTATATATTCATCGTAATTCTGTCAATCTCACAGTTGATCTAAGCATGCACTAAATAATATTGTGTGTCTTGTGATATATTATAACATTCATTCGTGAGATATAGTTTGTTAAATCCAAAATATTGAAACAATTCATTCATGTGTGCCTTGGAATTTTAAATAACTAGATGCTAACCCGCGCGTTGCGCGGGTATATTTTAATTTATTTAATTTAAGTGGATTTTAAAAAAAATCAATATGAAGTTTTATATTCCAATTGTCAAATGATTATTGATGGTATATTTTAATTTATTTAATTTAAGTGGATTTTTAAAACAAACAATATGAAGTTTTATGTTCCAATTGTCAAATGTTTATTGATATATTAGTTATATCAATAATATATATTCAATTTTATCAATGTAATATATGGAAGAGAAGTAAGCAAGAGAGACATATGTACTCTCAATTCAGAAGAAGTGGAAGAAACTTCTCATCTTATTAAGGTCAATATTATATATTATGAAAAGATGTATACAATTGCTAGCAAATAAATAGATGGTAGGTAGAGGTAAAAATGTGAAGTTGATTGATCTAGACAAAAAAATACGTAGATGGCAGGTAGAGACAAAAATGTATACATCTTATTAAGCTCAATATTATATATTATGAAAAGATGTATACAATTGCTAGCAAATAAGTAAATGTAGGTAGAGGCGAAAATGTGAAGTTGATTGATCTAGACAAAAAATACGTAGATGGTGAAAAAAATGTGAAGTTGATTAATGCGGAAAAAAAAGTACTGAGTAGTAATGTGGAATTAATGTGAAATTGGGCAAACGTTATGAAATAATAATGTGACGTTATGAAATAATAATGTGGGATTAATTTAGAAAATTGACGTTATGAAATAATATCTAGGAGATATAGTATAAGATAGTGGATGGGAAACTTCTATGAAGACGTCCACGTCAGTTTTTTGGGTGTCGTGAGAAATGTTTGCATACGTGGAAGAAATTGTATGAGGTGGCAGCGAAGTCTGTTTTAAATATATATAATAGATTAATTGATACGGTCAAAAAACTTCAAGAGTGGTTGAAAAAAATTATAGGTAAGAAAAGTTTGTGAATGTTTAAGACATAGAAAATTTCAAGTGAATAATGAAATAGTTAGAAATTATACATTTCCAAATATTTAATATTATTCATTTTTTTTTTGTTTCAATTATGATTTGTGTTTTTTTAATTATAAAAAGAAAAAATGCTATTGGAGACACATTCAACATAGGAAAAAAACTCATTTCCTAAGCAATAATATTGATATATGATCTTGAACAATAATTGAGAATAGAAAAATAATATTATTAAAGTATTTGTGAATTAAGAACGTGTCACACAAATAGTTGTAGCTTGGTTGCATTTCATAATGCTGTTATCATTGCTTGAATTGAAAATTTACACGAGAGTGGTTGAAAAATAGAAGATAGATCTTGATGTGAGTATGTAGTCGAACTTGCATTGTGATTATTTGAAGATATTTGATCGTTTGTATTTTTTTGGATGAGTTATTGAAATGAAATTTTTGATGAGTAATTAAAGCTTCTTAAGTCTATTGACGAGTCATTGAGTGATAAATTAAAGTTGAAATTCTATAATGTATGAAATAATTGTACTCGAATAGGCAAGTGAAAATCATAATGGAGAAACAAAACAGAATGAAAGTAGAAGATGAAAACAATAGTGTGTTTTGAAAGGTGCCACATTAGATTTTTTGTGAGTTGGCAAATATTGGAGGATGTGGGAAGATGAGTTGTCACAAATAGAATTTGAGGTTTTATTTTAATAGATTATAATAGATACTAGACAAAAAAGAAACCTTAGAAACTGTTGTTAAATGAAACTGAAAAGAAAAGAGCAGAATTTCTAAGGAAATGAACTAAACATCAAATGAGATTAATTCAAATCTGAAACATTACAAAAACTTTTACAATACAAAGAAAAAGAAACTACATCCTAATAACCACCCACTAGAAACATGGCCTAAGATAATGACACGATTACAAACTGCACACAAAATAAAAAAATAACCAACAAAAGCAATTTAAAACATTGGACTCAACAATCCTAAACACATAATCTAACACTCCTCCTTGTTTTAGGAGTTGCAAACACCAAGTTTTGATCTCAAAAACTAAAACTTGTTGAGTGGCAATGGTTTAGTTAAGACATCTGCAATAGACAAGAGTAATAGCTCCATCTTTATGTGCTTCCCTCAAGAAAAATAACTTGATGTTGAAGTGCTTAGTTTTCCCGTGAAATACAAGATTTCTAGAGATTGCAATAGTAGCCTGGTTGTCAACAAGAATTCTTGTGCTTTCCTCTTGCTCAAAGTTGAGATCAATCAAAATCTTCCTCAGCCACAATGCTTGATTAGCAGATGCAGTTGCATCAACAAGTTCTGCCTCAGCAGTGGATTGAGCAACAATTTCTTGTTTCTTCGAGCTCCATGAGAAAGCACCATAACCAAATGTGAAACAATAGCCTAAAGTGTTTTTCACATCTTCAATATAACCTCCCCAATCACTGTATGAAAAACCCAACAACTTGAATTCTTGTCTCCTAGTAAATTTAGTACCAAAGTCACATGTTCCTTTCACATATCTAAGCACCCTCTTTGATGCCTTGAGATGACATTCACTTGCATAATGCATAAACCGGGACAAAATGCTTACAACATTCAAAATGTCAGGCTGAGTGGTTGGGACATACATCAAACAACCAATGCGACTTCTAAACTATGCTTGATCAATCTTTTCAGTTCCACCTTCTTTGCAAAGCTTCTCCTTTGAATTCATTGGAGTGTTCGTTTCTTTGCATTCTTCAAGTTTAAATTTCTTTAAAATCTCCTTGGCATATTTCTTCTGACAAATGAAGACTTCATGTTCATTCTGCTTAATTTCCATTCCAAAAAAAAAAAACCATCAATCCGAGATCTGTCATCTCAAAAACTTCCATCATTTCTTGCTTAAACTTTTCCACAATACTAGCTTTATTTCTTGTCACAAGCAAATCATCCACATGTAGTGAAATAATGAGAATGTCATCTCCATTGTTTTTAATATACAATGTTGGTTCAGATAAAGTTTTAGAAAATCCTAAGTTATGCAAGTGTTCATCAATCCTATTGTACCAAGCCCTTGGAGCTTGCTTCAAACCATAAGTGCCTTTTTAAGAATAGACCGTGTCTTTTTCTACTTCTTTTTCATATCCTTCTGGTTGCTCTACATAAATCTCTTGCTGTAGAAAACCATTCAAAAATGCTGATTTGACATATAACTAGAACACCTTCCAGTTCTTTTGTGCTGCTACAGCAAGTAAGTGCCTGCTGATGTTGAGTAGTCCACGTCGGGTATTTGAGCTTATCCCTTGACCTTGCAATTTGAAATGTGGTCATCATGCTCTGGAAGATCATTTTCCATCTCTTTAGATTTCATTTGCAGCAGCCCCTGATGATGATAGTGCCCGAGCCTTTTGTGCCATAATTTAGTGACATTTTCTTTGATTGGAAAAACAATTTGCTCCTCCTCCAATGGATTTAGAGAAAAGCTTTTCCCTTTCATTATTACTCTAAAAGTGTCTTTTGCATCTTCATCTTTAATAAAGCAACTTTGATTTTCAAACAAAACTTTATAGCCTTTTTCAATTAATTGCCCAACACTCAACAAATTCTAATCCATTTTAGGAACAGACAACACATCAAAAATAAACTTTGTACTAGAGAAAGTTGAAATTACTATTTATCCTTTCCCTTTCACTACAATGTATTTTCCATTTCCAACTTGAACCTTTAATGAACTTGCATTGCTTAGGTCCCTGAATAGATCCTTGCTGTGAGTCATGTGGTTAGTACAACTGTCACGACCCGAAAACTAAACACCGTGACCGGTGCACAAGTTATACCCCTAGCCTGGCAAGCCTATCAACTACTTAACAATTTACCAAATAAATGTTCTGAATAATCATTCCAAAAAATATATATATATATAATTTTTAACGAAATTTCGACAGAGTATCATCTGTAATTTCAAAGTTTCCAAATTTACAAAATCCCTTTTTAACTTCAAATTCAGCCAAATTCAACAGCAAAATCTAAACATTCAGTACATTACCTAAAGACTATCTAAACTCCAATAGCTGCAAAATACATATGACTCAACAGATTTTACAAAAAAATGGTCCTCGATCAAAGAAGCCTACCAAAACAAAACACGACCGAGACTTGAGCTTACTATCAACTTGCTACTCAGCTGCCTGTGAATCTGAAAAAAAAATAAACAACATGAAGGAGTAAGTCACAAAGACTTAGTGAGAAGACAACAATCACCATCAACTAGAAGGGAAAACACAAAAAGGCGCGAATAACTGTTTTATAACTTTGAGAAGATTATGTTATTCACGTAATAAAATCATTTAAATTTATAATTTAACCGTTCGGATAAGAATATTAAAAATCCAATTAATAGCGAAACGAAATCAAAATGAATAACATTAAAATCATCATAGAAAATCAAACAAGTAAAAATATTAATTATTGAGAACCAAGAGGCGGCTTCATCTCATTGATAGCCCTTTCTTTTCTTCCTAAGGGTGGCTTTTCCCTTAGGGGTGGCTCCATCTAACGGATAGCCCTCTCCTCTCAATGCCGCAACGCATCCTCACGCGTCAATTAGCGAGCTTACATCTCATTGATAGCCCTCTCCTCCTACGGATGACATTTCACATAGGGGCGGCTCCATCTAACGGGTAACTCTCCCTAATCAAAACGAGGTAACTAGGTGCACCTAACGCCGTTAAAGAGTTAATAATCATAGCATCGATTTCCTAAAACACGTATTTAAAATCATTTTTCAATTCATCGTAATTCACGAAAAATATATTTAATCGCATAACAGTTAACAATTTAAATACTTTTAACGCATTCATAACATATTATATAATAAAGAGCATTAAAATAAATAAATGACGAAGTCGAGATAAAATTTCAAAGGTTGTGTTTCCCAAATTCTTAAATAAATATTTTAACATCGAAAAAGAGTAAATTAATAATTATAGCGTAAAATAAATGTCGATGACCGTCGTCAACTCACAACTACGGAGAATCAGCTACGTTTGTTCTCCAACAACTCCCAGAGTAGCCGGCAGGACATCACCTGACAAATCTGAGTATCAAAAATATTCTTAAGACTTTAGGAAAATTATTCTAAAGTTTAACTAACTCTAGGAAACCATAAAAATTCATTAAATCTACTCTAAGCACAAAATAAGATTTTGAAACAAAACTACATTTCCTAGAGATTTATTATTAATATTAGAGTTGTGTATTTACCTCAAAGAGCTTCAATCAACAACTCTCAATAAATTGGTACCCTTCTCCTTCCTTAGAGCCCAAACCCTAAGCCAAAATTTTATACCCAAGAACTTGTGGAAAAAAAATGAGGAAGCTTGCTTGTCACTTCAAGAGATAGGAAGAGGAAGAAGAAGAAAATAAAAAAAAAAATGACAAAAGGGGAAATGGGGGAGTGGGTTGCCGAGAGGGAGAGAAGAAATAGGAGAAAAGGAAGGAGGAAAAAGTGAGATGCTGGCCGAGAGGGAGAGAAGAAATAGGGAGGAGTGAAGTGGTGAGAGAGAGTGAAGGTGAGGTGGAAAAAAAAAATGGGGTGGGTGTTGGTTTTAATAATTTAATAATATTAATATTATTATTAATTTATTATTTATTTTAAAAAACCAAACGGGGTGTTTCAATCTCATCCCCTTATAAAAATTGGTCCTCGAATTTATTTTACTTTTCATTTAAAAAAAATACTACTGACCTTGAGTTTCAACATAAGTGTGGGTACTTTGCACGGATGACTTCTTCGGGTTCCCACGTAGTTTCTTCACCAGATGGACCACGCCAAAGAACTTTTACTGAAACGATATCCTTTGAGCGTAAATGTCTCACTTGGCGATCTAGTATAGCTACCAGATGTTCAACGTATGATAGACTCTCATCTAACTGCACGTCTTCATGATTAATCACATGAGAAGGGTCATGAAGATACTTCCGAAGCATCGAAATATGAAAGACCGAATGAACTCCCGAGAGATCCGGTGGAAGTGCCAAGCGATACGCTACCGGTCCGACTCTCTCTAAAATTTCAAATGGTCCAATGAACCTTGGACTTAGTTTGCCCTTTTTACCAAACCGCAAAACTCCTTTCATTGGTGAAACTCGTAGGAATACATGTTCTCCCACTGCAAACTCCAAGGGACGACGCCTTTTATCAGAATAAGATTTTTGTCTACTTTGAGCTGTCATTAAGCGATCTCGAATCAATTTAACATTTTCAATGGCATCTTGAATCAACTCTGGACCGGCTAGTTTGGCTTCTCCAACTTCAAACCATCCTATCGGAGACCTACACCGTCTTCCATACAAAGCCTCAAACGGAGCCATCTGAATACTAGATTGATAACTATTATTGTATGCAAATTCCATCAAGGGAAAATGTTGATCTCAACTACCTCCAAGATCGAGAACACAAGCACGAAGCATATCTTCCAATATCTGTATAGTCCTTTTAGACTGGCCATCTGTATGAGGATGAAAAGCCGTGCTAAGCTTCAAACGAGTTCCTAATGAAGTTTGAAACGACTTCCAAAATTGAGCAGTAAATTGAGCCCCACAGTCAAAAATAATAGACACCGGTACACCATGCAAAGAGACAATTTCATCTAAATACAGTTTAGCATATTGGGATGCAGTATAAGTAGTCTTCACAGGCAAGAAATGTGCAGATTTGGTCAACTGATCTATAATCACCCACACCGATTCATAACCCTTTTGGGTTCGTGGCAATCCTGTGACGAAATCCATAGCGATGCCTTCCCACTTTCATTTAGGTATTTCAACAGGTTGCAGTAACCCCGCAGGCTTTTGGTGCTCAGCCTTTACTTGTTGACACACTAAGCACTTAGAGACAAAATCTGCTACGTCTCTCTTCATCCCTTCCCACCAATACAACTCTCTCAAGTCTTGATACATCTTATTAGAACCTGGGTGAATAGTATAAGAAGAATGATGAGCCTCCTCTAAAATTTTCTTTCTCAAGCCACCAACATTTGGAACACATAATCAAGACTTCAACCTCAGCACACCATCAGAACCAACTGAAAAGTCTGAAATTTTACCATTCTAAACATTATTTACCATATTCACCAAGTATGGGTCTTGACTTTGAGCTTCTTTGATATCATCAACTATGGTTGGACGAATTTGTACATAGGCTAAAAATAACCTCGAATGACCAAGTTCAAATTGAATTCCAGTTTCAACAATTTCTTGAAATTCTCTAACTATTGGCCTCTTTACTTCTGCTATATGAGCGAGACTGCCCATGGATTTCCTACTCAAAGCATCTGCAACAACATTTGCCTTCCCTGGGTGGTATAAGATTGTGCAATCATAATCTTTCAAGAGTTCCATCGATCTTCTTTGTCTTAAATTTAAATCTCGCTGTTGAAAAATATACTTAAGACTTTTATGATCGGTATAAATCTCGCAAGTTTCACCATATAGATAGTGCCTCCAAATCTTAAAACCGAAAATTACTGCAGCCATTTCCAAATCATGCGTAGGATAGTTTACCTCGTGCCTCTTGAGTTGTCTAGATGCATAAGCAATAACCTTACCTTGTTGCATAAGTACACAATTGAGACCAACTCTAGAAGCATCACAATAAACTGCATAGCTTTCACCACCTATGGGTAATGCCAAAATAGGTGCTGACGTCAAGTACTCCTTCAATTTTTGAAAGCTTTCCTCACATGCATCACTCCATTGAAACTCAACTCCCTTCTGGGTCAACCTAGTCAACAAAGATGCAATTTTTGAAAAATCCTTCACAAAACGTCGATAATAACCGGCTAAACCAAGAAAACTCCGAATCTCCTTTATTGTGGTAGGTCTGGGCCAATTCTGCACTGCTTCCACCTTACTTGGATCAACACTTATTCCATTCTTAGACACAACATGACCTAAAAATGCCACACTATCCAGCCAAAACTGACATTTATAGAATTTGGCATATTGTTGTTTATCTCTTAAGGTTTGCAAAACCAACCTCAAATGTCACTCGTGTTCTTCTTTACTCTTGGAATAAACAAGGATATCATTAATAAACACAATCACAAATTTATCCAAGAATGGTTTAAAAACGCGATTCATCAAATCCATAAAAGCTGCCGGGGCATTAGTAAGCCCAAAGGACATAACCAGGAATTCATAATGTCTATAACGCGTGCAGAAAGCTGTCTTCACTATATCATCCTTCTTAATCTTCAACTGGTGATACCCTGACCGCAAATCAATCTTAGAAAAACATTGAGCTCCTTGAAGTTGGTCAAATAATTCATCAATGTGTGGCAAAGGGTATTTATTCTTTATGGTTACTTTATTCAACTGCCTATAGTCCACACAAAATCGCATGGATCCATCTTTCTTCTTTACAAATAAGACTGGTGCTCCGCAAGGAGAAGAACTTGGGCGAATAAAACCCTTGTCAAGAAGATCTTGAAGTTGCTCATTTAACTCCTTAAGTTCTGCTGGGGCCATACGATAAGGAGGTATGGATATAGGATGAGTGTTTGGAATCAAGTCTATAGAGAACTCAATCTCCCTGTCAGGTGGCAACCCAGGAAGTTCTTCAGGAAAAACATATGGAAATTCACCTGCTATTGGAATTTTTTCCAACTCCTCCTCAGCCACTTGTGTATCCCTTACCAATGCTAAGTACGCTTGACAACCTCTTCTCATTAACTTGCTAGCTCTCAAGGCTGAGATTTGGTTATGTGGTACCCAACAACGTTCTCCTTGAAACGAGAATACTGTTTGCCCCGGTATCTCAAATTTCACCACTTTGTTATGACAATCCAATGTGGCATGGTGCAAAGCCAACCAATCCATACCTAAAATCACATCAAAATCTACCAAGTCAATAACTACTAAATCTACTGGCAACACCTTGCCCTCAATAGTTATATCACAAGAACGATACACCGACTTAACAGTCAAATTTCCTCCAACAGGTGTAGCTACAACTAAAGCCTCTTCTAAAGAAGATGAACATCTACCAAGTCGAGTAGCAAACCACAAGGATACAAAAGAATGAATAGCTCCAGGATCAAATAAAACATGAGCATCTCTTGAACAAATAGAAAGTATACCTGTAACTACTGCATTGGATGTCTGAGCATCCTGACGAGTCAAAGCAAACACTCGATCCTGACCTCTTCCTGCTGGTATCTGACCTCTACCACCAAATCCTCTACCTCCCTGCTGAGATGTTCCTAAACCTCTGACATAAGAATTTCCACTTTGTCGCACAGATGCAGAATGAGCCTGAGAAGATGCCAAAGCTGTTGGGGCCGATGCATAACTAGAGGATGGACGTGTCGTGTCTACCGGACAATCCCTTCTGATGTGACCTACTTGGCCACATTGGTAGCACACCTTACCATCTCTAGAACAATTTCCAAAGTGAACCCTATCACAAATAGAACACCATGTAGCTGAAACACTGGAATGTCTCTAAGGGAAAGTGGACTGTGGTGCTGCTCCAGAATCTGATCTACGACTCTGCACTGTCCCAAAAGACTGCCCGCTATGACCACCTCTTTGAGACATGAGTCTTTGTTGCCCCTAATAACCAAACATAGATCCACCGCCGCGATTCGGATAGTTACTGTAGGATCCTTCAACCATTTGTTTCTTCCATGAATCTTGTCTATTGCCTCCTTTTTCCTTCTGTCGTTGCTCAATCTGAAGTGCTAAACTCAAAACCTCAGAAAAAGTAGAACAATTCGACCCAACCACAGATCTAAATAAGTAGTCCCTAAATCCTCTGATGAACCTCTTGACACGCATTTCCTCAGTGATAGGGTAAGGAGCGTATCTAGAGAGCTGTGTAAACCGAGCACTGTACTCTGAAACTGTCATACCCTCTGTTTGCTCCAATCGCTCAAACTCATGAGCTAATCCATCTCTAACACTTTTTGGAAGAAAACGAGCCATGAACAACTGAGAGAACTCTCTCCATGCTAACGGAGGTGACCCCACTTGTCTACCACGCGACACTATATCAAACCAATCATGTGCCACACCTATCAGCTGAAATGATGCCAATTCTACTGCTCTTTCCTCAGAACAACCCAATGCTCTCCAAAGCCGCTCTAGACTATCAATGAATTGTTGTGGGTCCTCAGTCGCACTAGACCCAGAAAAAGTAGGGGGTTTAAGCTTCATGAAGTCTGGTAAAGTAACCTCAATACCCATCGTTGCTGCAGTCATCTGATGCTCAACTTGTCCAACCTCTTGTTGACCATTGGGATTGTCGTGTCTTTGATCATTCCCCTGTTGTTGTCCGACGACAACACCAACAAGTTGTTGCACAACCTATTGTAGTCCCTGCAGACCAGCAGCAAACTCTTCCATGCTTGGATTTCCGCGCCTCCTCCTAGGTACCTCAACATTGGCATCCAAGCCACGTCCTCCAACATTTGCTCTACGCCTATTTTGAGCAAGACCTCGTTGACGAGCGCCTTGGGCTTGGACAATTGACTCATCAGCAATTTCCCTTATAGTAGGATTCCTAGTCTTGGGTGGCATTCTCACCTAATCAAAGAACATTGATCAAAAATTGAACAAGACGACAAGAAAATGTGGAAAGATATTGATGATGAATTTAAACACAAATTTAGACAATAGATGAGACTCTCATAGAGTGCTAATAGCCCTTGTAAGTAAGTTGTGCCCGGGTACACAATTTACTGACAAGAATCTATTATCACCCTATATTTACAGCTATTAGGACCTACAACCGGGCTCTGATACCAACTTTGTCACGACCCGAAAACTAAACGTCGTGACCAGCGCACAAGCTATACCCCTAGCCTGGCAAGCCTATCAACTACTTAACAATTTACCAAATAAATGTTCTGAATAATCAATCCAAAAAATATATATATAATTTTTAACAAAATTTCGACAGAGTATCCTCTGTAATTTCAACGTTTCCAAATTTACAAAATCCTTGTTTAACTTCAAATTCAGCCAAATTCAACAACAAAATCTAAACATTCAGTACATTACCCAAAGACTATCTAAACTCCAATAGCTGCAAAATACATATGACTCAACAGATTTTACAAAAAAATGGTCCTCGATCAAAGAGGTCTACCAAAACAAAACACGACCGAGACTTGAGCCTACTATCAGCTTGCTACTCAGATGCCTGTGAATCTGGAAAAAAAATAAACAACATGAAGGAGTAAGTCACAAAGACTTAGTGAGAAGACAACAATCACCATCAACTAGAAGGGAAAACACAAAAAGGCACGAATAACTGTTTTATAACTTTGAGAAGATTATGTTATTCACGTAATAAAATCATCTAAATTTATAATTTAACCGTTCGGATAAGAATATTAAAAATCCAATTAATAGCGAAGCGAAATCAAAATGAATAACATTAAAATCATCATAGAAAATCATACAAGTAAAAATACTAATTATTGAGAACCAAGAGGCGGCTTCATCTCATTGATAGCCCTTTCCTCCTAAGGGTGACCTTTCCCTTAGGGGTGGCTCCATTTAACGGATAGCCATCTCCTCTCAATCCCGCAACGCATCCTCACGCATCAATTAGGGAGCTTACATCTCATTGATAGCCCTCTCCTCCTACGGATGACATTTCACATAGGGGCGGCTCCATTTAACGGGTAACTCTCCCTAATCAAAACGAGGTAACTAGGTGCACCTAACGCCCTTAAAGATTTAATAATCATAGCATCGATTTCCCAAAACACGTATTTAAAATCATTTTTCAATTCATCGTAATTCACGGAAAATATATTCAATCGCATAACAGTTCACAATTTAAATACTTTTAATGCATACGTATATCGAATTCATAACATATTATATAATAAAGAAATAGGGAGGAGTGAAGTGGTGAGAGAGAGTGAAGGTGAAGTGGGAAAAAAAAAAAGTAGGGTGGGTGTTGGTTTTAATAATTTAATAATATTAATATTATTATTTATTTATTATTTATTTTAAAAAACCAAAGGGGTGTTTCAACAACCATTGTCGATAAGCCAACTTTCATTTTATTCGAGAGAAACATGTTGCAACAAACAAGTGATCTTCCTTCTCTTCTTTTTATTAAGAACCTTCGCCTCTTCACCATGTTGATGATTTTTTATTTTGCAGATAACAGTTTCGTGCCCCATCTCATTACACTTTGTGCACTTAGCATCATGTCTTCTCCAATATTTGAATGGTGTGGATGGCCTTTCTTTCCACAATGTTGGCAAGGAGGATAAGATTTCTTTCGATTATCATATTTAATTCTTTCATCTCCTTCATACTCTTTCTTGAGATAATCACACATCTCTTTTGCTGACTTCAAAGAGACATAAGAGTGAAAATGGTGGTTGATACGGCTGCAAACAAGCATGTCTTTGCCTTTGATTTTTTTTTTTTTTTTTGTCTTCTTTTCGGTGTGCGCTTTTATTTGTGCCATGGTTGGATTGTTCAGAAGTACCAGAATTTCGTAGTCTTCTTCTACATATTCCAAACCTTCCAAATATGTCTCCAAATGCACAGCCCAAATCTAGTAGTTGCTTCCGTCAAACACCGTCTCAGCAATTCCGTGGAGGTTCACCTTCCATGACGTGTTAAGTCACACAAACATATCTCCAACAGTGAAGTCCACATGAGTTCATTAAATAGGGTTACTTTACCTCATCATCAACTCATTTATTTTTTACTCCATCGATTTAAATCTTAAGAACCATATTAGGTCCCACAACTTTAATTTATACATTAATATTTTATTTATATTTAATTTTATTACAACATAAATAAGTATTGTTAATAGAAGTTTAAAGAAAAAAATTTGTGTAACAAAAATTGTGAAAGAAAAAGTAAAAGTAAGAAAAACAAATTTTTTCAATGAATAAAAAATGTATTTCATGTACCTCTTATGCCAACTTGTCAAAAACTAGATTTTACATAGAGAATGAACTCTAATACCAATTGTTGCTAAATGGATCAGAAAAGAAAAGAGCATGATTTATATAAGCAAAAGGAACTAAACATCAAATGAGATTCATTTACGTAACAAAGAAAAAGAAACTGCATCCTAATAACCACTCACTAGAAACATGGCCTAAGACAATAGCATGGTTACAAACTGCACTCAAAATAAAAAGTAACCAGAATAGATATAAAAGACAAATAATTTTTATTAGGGTACTGATCTCATTATATTTAATTATTACTGTATTATTCATGACATATAATCTTTACTATTGTCAAATTAGATGAAATAATTCTTTTTACTTAATTGCCATTTGTTTTGGCTGACGTTTCCCTTCATCTTTTTTGACGATTATTTTTTTTATAAAAAATAAAATAAAATATGCTTATAATAAAATAACATGTTTTTCAATTTAGAATAGATATAAAAGTTGTATTAGTTCCCTCAAAGTAAACTTTTTAATAGAAATAAAATAATTTGACTTTGGTTAAAATATTAAATGGAAGATATATAAGATCTATCACGCAATGATTTTCGTAATCAATTAAGGGTCTAATTCGTGGTCAAGATAATATGGATAAGGATTTTCTCATGTTTATGAGAAAATAATATGGGATCTTGACAATTGAAAAACCAACAGAGGAGTGACTTGGAATTTGAGAAAAATGAAGAAATCTTAATTAAGGTGGAGATTTGAAATGTGAGAGAACATGAAAGAAAAACATGGGAGGATTTTTTTTAGATAAAAAAGACATGATAAATAAATTATCATATCTATCCCAACTATCATATTGTATCTCAAACTAGTGTTTGATAAGTCAGTAATATAAATTAATCTTGAATTTTTTCTATAATGCCTATTAAATTAAAATTATTATGTTAAATATGAGTTGTTTTAAAAACTAATAGAATAAGGTAAGAAAACAATTTACTCATTTATCTTTATAAAATATATATAAAATATAAAGAATTGAATATAGTAAAATATAAATTAAAAATATATAATTTGATATTGAGTTAAAAATAAAAATATATAAATATTAATAATTAATTTTAAA
>JBBPBP010000003.1:37052812-37119675 GCA_037974735.1 Cicer chorassanicum | reverse complement strand
TCCAATGTAAAAGTAATGAAAATATAGACATAGAAATTGAATTTTGAACTCATTTTTTGCGGAGTAATTTTTTATAATGTTGTATTTATGTCTGCAAAAATATTAAACATTCCAACAAAGACTAAAACCACTTGCATAATAATTTTTTTAATGACTAAAAATTGTCAATTATTTTTTTGCAGGAACTAAAAATTTTATACAATATTATAAAAACATCTCCCACAAAAGATGACACTTTAATACAACATTAAGGGCACCCTGTTTGTTTTAAACAAAAAATATTTTTAAAACATTTATCAAAAAGTAATTCTTATAAAATCATTTTTTTATGTTTCAATTAGTTTGTGGGTAAGTTTTAGTTTTTAATCATTTTATTAAAAAATGAATTTTATTCTTAACAAGAACATAACTATTTTGATTAGCTTTTGAAACAAAAATAATTTTTAATAGAAACAGTGAGAAATACAAAATCTTTTTTAAACGGTGAGTGCTTAAAATATTTTATCCTCACCTCTTTTATTTAATAATTATTCATGGAAACATCTCATTAAAAAAGTGAATAAATGTAAAATATTTCAATTTACATATATTGAATATCAATTTTTTTTTTTTATAAACCGTTACGGGTAAACTCTAAATATGAACAAGAAGTAATCAAACATTGATTATCTAACAAAGTTGATAAATGATATTGTGAATATGTGCCTCAAATCATCTAACTAAAGTTAGTTAAACTTTAGTGGTTGTTATAACTAACTTTGGCCAAGTTAGTTATGATAGGTGGTTATAGTTAGTTGCTTGTGATTACTATATATAGGGCTGTAATATTGTAGCAGTAATGTAGTTGTAGTTGTAGCAGTAACAACAGCGAAATTGAGAGAAAAAATAAGCAATACGTGATTCATAGAAATCAGAGTAAGAAGATTAAAGGGAGAACAGAAAGATTGAGTGAAGAGGCTAGTATTGCTGGTTCATAGACAGTGATAGATACTAGAAGATCAATCTTGAGAAGGCTTTAATCTTGTAAAGTTCAATTAACAATAGTGGATTAATCTTGCTCGCTTGCCCGTGACGTAGGTCTCAACAATTGAGACCGAACACGTAAATCTTGGTGTCATTCTTCCCTTATCTTTCTTTACTTTTCGTTTAATTTGATTGTAAGAACTGTTTTCAAACTGCAGAAACGGAGAACGATAATCAATCTCCGTTTTCTGGTTTTCTGGTTTTAAGTTCTGTCAAGAACGCTCTCCGTTTTTAGCAGAAAACAAAGAATGTTCTCCGTTTTCGTTTTTCTGCAATTGTTTGTTTTTTCTGCTTTGTTGGTTAATTCTTGTTGCAGATCCCAATATTGTTTTAACAATTGGCGCCGTCTGTGGGAAAGGAGCAACAATGGTTGGAACCACAAAGTTCGATATTGAAAAGTTCAATGGATCAAATGATTTTGGTTTGTGGAAGATAAAGATGCATGATGTTCTGGTACAACAAGGTTTGGTGAACGCATTGAAGGGTGAATCAGCTCTTCCTTCAACAATGTCAACTCAAGAAAAGGAAGAACTGATTGAAAAAGCAAAGAGTACTATCATCTTGTGTCTTGGAGACAAAGTTTTAAGGGAAGTTGCAAGGGAACCAACAACAGCAGCCTTATGGCTTAAACTTGAATCTCTCTACATGACTAAATCAGTTTCAAATAGGCTCTTCTTGAAACAACAATTGTTCTCTTTTAAAATGGACGAAGAGAAACCTGTTGCAGCACAACTTGCTGATTTCTACAACATTCTTGATGATTTAGAAAGTTTAGAAGTCAAGCTATATGATGAAGACAAAGCTCTGACCTTGGTTATAGCCCTGCCAAGTTCATATGAACACTTCAAGGATTCTATTATGTTTGGAAGGGAACAAACAATTACTCTTGAAGAAGTGTATACATCTATCCGGACCAAGGAAAGCTATAAAAAACATGAAACCAAGAATGATAATCTTGCTGAAAGTCTGAATGTGACCAGAGGAAGAACTAACAAGAAAGGATCAAATGGGAAAAAACATAGGTCCAATTCAAAAACTAAATCTGAAGGGAAGTATAAATGTTTCCATTGCCACAAGAAGGGATATTTCAAGAAAGATTGTCTTGAAAGAAATGAATCAAGAAACTCTCAAGATTCTGGAAATGCTGCGCTTGTTGATGCTGGTTATGAATCTGTAGAGGCATTGATGATTTCAAATTCTGAAAGTGAAAAGAATTGGGTATTAGACTCAGGATGTACTTTCCACATGTGTCCAAGGAAGGATTATTTTGAATCAATAGATCTTCGTGATGGTGGAGTCGTTTTGCTAGGCAACAACAAATCATGTAAGGTACAAGGGAAAGGATCAATCAGATTCAGAATGTTCAATGGCAAGGAGTGTAACATCCCGCTTTTTCGAGACATTAACTAACGAAATTCTAAACGTAAAGATACAGATTCTTTTTTTATATAAGATTATCTTAAATGCTCATTTACTTTGAAACCTATCTTTTTCAATTGTATTTTTAAAAATTATGAGTTAGAGTATTCGCAATTACTAAAAGTAAATTTAATACGTTAAACAAAAGAAATTTCTAAAGTCAAAACTCTTGGTGTTTTACTACCCAAAAATAAATCCTAGTTGGTCATAAAATTTGGACCGGTGGAAAACTCACCCAACAAGTCTAACACCAGCACAAAAATATTTTGAAGCCTCCAACTACATGCTATTGTACTTTCTCGCATTTCTCCTACTAGGTTGGCTGCGACATTATTCGCTCAAGTAACACTATACACAACTTCCTGTCAAATGTAAAGGTCATCTCCAAATAACAAACACAGAGCAAATAAACATGCATATATAATTGTTATAGCAAAAATATAAACAAATCATATACTTCATTTAACAGTTAAAAATCACAACACACCAAAGATACAATTCAACCCAAATGCACAAATCCTATTTGTTAGACTATATGTCAATGCATGATTCTAGAATATCACCTCCCCGCAAGGGCTTCGTGGGTCCTTCCAAGCAACACCACTAACTCAAAATCCCCGCAAGGATCTGTGGGCTCCAACCAATTATGGACGCACCACGCAACTATGGGCTCCAACCAATTATGGACGCACCATACAACTATGAATGCATAAATGTAGACACTGTTGTTAGTAACAATACAGACCACTCAACCAGAGCATCCAAAATCATTCAACCTTGTCCTAAACCAATTTAGTTTAGACACAAAGTAATCACCTTGAATAACCACAACATGTCAAACACAACCATTATAACAACGTATCATATAACATTCATTTTGAAGATAACACACAACCATAATCAATACAAAATATCACATTACATTTATATCACATATAATTCGAGTAAGAAAGCGAATGGAGTGATGCCCTTACCGTTAAGAATGTCGTTATAAGGTTCCTACGCAACGATCTTTGCTCCAAATATGTTACACCTTCATAAATTAAATTACTTCTCACTTAGTGTCAAAACTTTTTAGTTTTATTTTTATAGATTGACTCACAAAAAACTATTACTAGTGTGATCGTTATTACAATAATAATGAGATAATAAAGTTCATAATAATCTATCTCCAACGATATTAAGAACTTTCCTTTCCTCTGTAACAATGCATCAACGACTATCTTAATTTATTCATAACAATTGATCCTACCGTCTAACCTATTCACTACTTTATCTAAACATCATAACAAAATTATGGCACCTATATTTCTGATAGTTGATTAAGAAAATAAAAATCAATAAATGAAAGGTTCTTATCTATCAACAATAAAGATACAATTAGAGAGAGATATTCCTCGATCAATTGTATTCTATTTTATATTATTTTCCAGAATATCAATAAGGGGTTTTGTTCTACTACCAATAAAAAAATGGTTATATAAAGTTAATATGGTCATAATTAAAGAATTCTTACTTGAGGGGATGAATCACTAACTCCTTTAGTTCTTGAATTACTTCCTTTTTCTCCCCTAAGCCCTTTCTGTTTTTATCGCAGAGGATTTGTGAATAGGAGGCATCCTTTTTTTTTTACCTTTCTATCCGTAGAGGTGGGGAACGTGATGTTTTCAACCTAAGCCCATTAAGACCCTAAATATTCACTCATCAGTTTAGTGTAATTTTGTCTTTAAAGTTTCCCGATTCATTCTTCTTTCTTTTCTATTATTATTGTTATTATTATAAACATTTTTTTTTCAAATACTTAGCAAAATATTCAGTCAAATTAAATAGATCATGTCATACACATATATAGTTTTCAAAAATAATAATTGAATAAAAATATAATAATAATAATAATAATAATAATAATAATAATAATAATAATAATAATAATAATAATAATAATAACCACATTAGAAATTATAAAAATATATTTTGCACATTACTAATAATAAAAAAAATGAGGATCTTACAAGGAGTTACTGCTGAATGATGTAAGGTACATACCTGAATTAAAAAGAAATTTAATTTCTGTTGGTATGTTTGACATTTTAGGATATTCCACAAATATAAAGAATGGTATCATGACGATTATTAATAAAGATAATATCATTGTTAAAGGCATTAAAAGAAATGGCTTGTATATTTTAGAAGGTTCTACTATAATTGCACAAGCTTCAGTTGCTAGCTCTAATTTGCATTCATCTACTAGAATATGGCATATGAGGTTAGGGCATGTAAGTGAAAGAGGCTTAATTGAGTTATCAAAACAGAATTTGCTTAATGGTGACAAAATTGAAAAATTGGAATTTTGTGATCATTGTATTCTAGGAAAGTCTAAGAGGGGCAGTTTTGGTGCTGACCAACACAACACCTCTAGACCTTTTGAATATGCTCATTCTGATTTGTGGGGTCCTTCAAGGACAAAAACTCATGCTGGTTGTTCTTACTTCCTAACCATCATTGATGATTTATCTAGGAAAGTATGGATTTATGTCATTAAAAATAAAAGTGACACTTTTATGAAATTTAAAGAATGACACATGCAAATTGGAACTCAAAAGGAAACTAAGCTGAAATGTTTAAGAACTGACAATGACATGGAATATCTTTCAGAGCAGTTTAATAAGTATTGCAGGGACTTAGGTATTCAAAGACATAGACCAGTTGCAGGCACCCCTCAACAAAATGGCATTGCTGAAAGGATGAACAGAACAATCTTGGAAAGGGTCAGAAGTATGATCTTGAGTGTAGGGCTGCCTAAAACATTCTGGGGAGAAGTTGCAGTTACAGCAGTATATTTGATAAATAGATGCCCTTCATCAGCTATTGGATTTAAGACACCAATTGAGATGTGGAATGGCAAACCAGCTGGCTACTCAAATCTGAAGGTATTTGGTTCTTAGTATTTGCTCACACAAGGCAAGATAAGTTGGATCTTAGAGCAATCAAATGTGTTTTTATTGGATATCCTAAAGGAATAAAAGGTTACAAGTTGTGGATAATTGACCATGGTGTGCCCAAGTGCATCATATCAAGAGATGTAGTGTTTGATGAAACAAGAATGCCCATGATTGAAAAAGAACATTCTCCGTTTCAGTACTGCAGAAACGAAGAACATTGCAGAAACGCATAACACTCCCCGTTTGACAGTGCTACAAACAGCAATACTGAGAGTGTTCAGATTGAGGTGGAGTCACCTGAAGATCAAGAGATTAATCATGAAGTCATTCCTGATACATCACTTGATGACAATGCAACAACATAACCAGATTTGGCCAATTACAACTTGGTAAGGGATAGAGAAAGAAAAGTCATAAAACCTCCAATCAGATATGGTGAAGCATATTTGATTTATTATGCTTTAAGTGTTGCTGAAGATCTTCATAGAGATGAACCAAGCAACTACAAAGAAGCCATTAACAGTGAAGACAAGGAAGCTTGGATGACAACTATGAATGAAGAGATGCAGTCATTACAAAAGAATCAAACCTGGACTTTGGTTGACATTCCTAAGAGTCAAAGGATAATTGGATCAAAATGGGTGTTCAAAAGAAAGGAAGGGATTCAAGGAAAAGAGAAGATAAGGTTCAAAGCATGATTAGTTGCAAAGGTATTTTCTCAGCTTGAAGGAATAGATTTCAATGAAGTATTTGCACTAGTTGTAAAACATTGTTCAATCAGAATTCTGCTTTCAATTGTAACTCAACATGACTTGGAATTAGAGTAGCTAGATGTCAAAACAACATTTCTACATGGTGATCTTGAAGAAACCATCTATATGCAGCAACCTGAAGGATTTGCTAAAGGCAACAACAAGGTTTGTCTTCTTAAAAAGTCATTGTATGGCCTAAAGCAAAGTCCTAGACAATGGTACAAGAAGTTTGATGATTTCATGATAAGAACTGGTTTCCAAAGATGTAGTTTTGACAACTGTGTTTACATTCTGAAAGAGGAAAGTCAAGAACGTTCTCCAGCTCAAGAACGTTTTCCAGCTCGAGAACATTCTTCAGTTTTTCATATAAGGCAAGAATGTTCTCCAACTTACCTATTACTCTATGTGGATGATATCCTTCTAGCAAGCTCAAGTAAAGACCAGATTAAAAGGCTCAAAGCTAATCCTAGTAATGAGTTTGAGATGAAAGAACTTGGAGAGGCCAAGAGGATCTTAGGAATGGATATAAAAAGAAACAAAATGAAGGGGGAACTATCTCTTTCTCAGGCTGCCTACTTGAAGAAAGTTGTCACTAAATATAGAATGCATGAAGCAAGACATGTTACTACGCCTTTGGGACAAAATTTCAAATTGTCTATGCAAGCCTCACCTAAGACAAATGAGGAAAGACAAAGAATGAGTATAATTCCTTATGTTGGTGGAGTTGGCAGCATAATGTATGGAATGATCTGCAGCAAGCCAGATTTTGCTTATGTTGTGAATGTTGTCAGCAGATTTATGACTGATCCAGGAGCATTGCATTGGTCAGCACTCAAGTGGATTATGAGGTACTTAAATGGCTCACTGACAGCAGGTTTAAAGTTCAAAAAGACTCATCATGACAAGGAACCAATCAAGGGATATGTGGCATCGGATTATGTTGGAAACATGGACACTAGAAAATCAATTTCTGGATATGTTTTCACTCTATTTGGGACTGCTGTAAGTTGGAGAGCAATTACACAGTCGGTGGTAGCACTGTCTACAACTCAAGCTGAATTCATTGCGCTTACTGAATGTGTTAAAGAAGCTTTATGGATGAAAGGACTTATTGTTGAACTAGGAATAAATCAGAATTGTGTTTCAATTTATTGTGATAGTCAAAGTGCTATACACTTATCGAAACATCAGGTGCATCATAATAAGTCTAAACATATTGATGTTAAGTATCACTTCATAAAAGATGTGATCGATTCAAAGCAGGTTTCAGTTGAGAAAATTGCAACTGAGGACAACCCAGCTGATGCATTCACCAAATCACTTTCACAAACTAAGTTCAAGCATTGCTTGGACATAGTTGGCTTCGACAAAGAGTAAAGATGCATCAATGGCAGCAAGGTTAAAGATTGAATTATTATGATATTAAGTCAAAGTGGAGAATTGTGAATATGTGCCTTAAATCATCTAACAAAAGTTAGATAAACTTTAGTGGTTGTTATAACTAACTTTGGCCAAGTTAGTTATGATAGGTGGTTATAGTTAGTTGCTTGTGTATACTACATATAGGGCTGTAATATTGTAGCAGTAATGTAGTTGTAGTTGTAGCAGTAACAACAGCAAAACTGAGAGAAAAAATAAGCAATACGTGATTCATAGAAATCAGAGAAAGAAGATTAAAGGGAGAAGAGAAAGATTGAGTGAAGAGGCTAGTATTGCTGGTTCATAGGCAGTGATAGATACTAGAAGATCAATCTTGAGAAAGTTTTAATCTTGTAAAGTTCAATTAACAATAGTGGATTAATCTTGCTCGCTTGCCCGTGACGTAGGTGTCAACAATTGAGACCGAACACGTAAATCTTGGTGTCATTCTTCCCTTATCTTTCTTTACTTTTCGTTTAATTTGATTGTAAGAACTGTTTTCAAACTGCAGAAACGGAGAACGATAATCAATCTCTATTTTCTGGTTTTCAGAAAACGAAGAACGTTCTCCGTTTTCGTTTTTCTGCAATTGTTTGTATTTTCTGCTTTGTTGGTTAATTCTTGTTGCAGATCCCAATATGGTTTTAACAAATATTTATCAATTGAATTAGTCTTATGGATGTCAATTACATCTATTGATATTAGAAAATCAAATTTGTATAAAAAAATCTATGTATGAGTTTCCACAACTACTTCCCTTTATTGCATGTTAATAACAGCAAAAGGTTTTGCAAAAACAATTTTGTCTTCTTTATTATTATATATATATCAAACAAATGATAGGAGAAACATCTATCATATCTGTATCTCATCCTAACATCAAACAAGTCCCAACAATTTATTTCCAAACTAAAAGAAAATATTCTATATTTAAACATGTAAAAACAAAAATTTATAGTTTCCAAAATATATTCAAAACATCAAACTCATCAAAATATTCACTTAATTTCATTTTATGACACTGGTTATGTATGTTCCTTTATATATATATATATATATATATATATATATATATATATATATATATATATATATATATATATATTCTTTCTTTTTGTTATTTGAACTCGGACATTAACTTTTTGTTGATTCTTACGTTACAAAACAGCGTCACGTTTGAGAGTTCAACCACATTTATAATCATGAATGATGAATCAAAAATCACAATACCTTCTTTTTTATGCTCCAAAAAAAAATCATAATACTTTGATATAGATTTTTTTTTTGGCAAGAATACTTAGTATAGATATATAAATAATAAATGTATTAGTTCAATTGATATAAATCTTTGTTGATAATTTTCAAACAAATTTTGTTATTTTAAATTATAATCATGAGAATTGAGGACACCATGCATATACTCTAAAATTAAAGAATTAAGCTCGTGACAACAGAGCCAAAGAGAATCATACACTAAGAGAATTTGTATTTATATTTTTTCCACTAAGATAATTTTTTATTGACAACTTTTACATTATATTTGTAGAAATGAGCCGTGCAAAAGTCACTGTAAAAGCATCCAAAATGAGTAAGCTCGAAAAACAACTTTCATGAACTGAAATAGATGATTAACAAAGAAAATTTCTGAATTTTCTTGCATTTTTGGAATTGAAGTTTTCTTAATTGTGTATGATGGTGATAGTAGTTCAAGACCAATGACTTTTCCACAAACAATCTATGCTTAAAAAATACGAGCATAAAAAGATCGAGACGACTCCTGAGGAATTTGATGTCGAGGACTATTATGCAAATAAGAAGAGTTTAGTCGAAGCCGAGATTTTTAAAGTGTGTAAGGAGATCCTCAAGAACAAGTATCCAACTTCGAACCTAATTTTGCATATCATGGAAGGGAAGCAAGTCACAACTTAGATTGCTTTTGTAGATTCCAATATTCAAGCTTGTAATCACAAAACCAACATGGTGAAAAATATGCAACAATGTGAAACTAGCTTCAAACAAAATATGACTCAAGATAGTGTTGTTTACTTATATTCAAGCCAAGATAATGTAGTAATGCATAATATTCCTCAAATGCGCAATACATCATTGATCCTTTGGAGTCAATCAATGACGGTAAAATGGGATGATGTAGTTGTTGAACCCGAAGACTTTACTAGTTTCATACAAAACACTAGACCTGTCAAAACGGGCTACCCGACCCATTTAGGGCCGGCCCTAACGGGTTGCGGACTTCTTCGGACCGGGCTAAAAAACCCTATTTTAATATGGGCTGTTAAAATACTACCCGAGCCTGGCCCTAGACGGGCTGGGGGACGGGCGGCCCGCATATTTATTTTTTTTAATTTTTTTATTATATTTTTAATTTTCTTGCGACTCTTTTAATTTAAAAAATTTCTTCATGCCTATTTAAAAACAACTTAGTTCGAAATTTCTTCATGCCCGTTTAAAAACAACTTAGTTCTACATGCCTATTTAAAAACAACTTATATGATATTCTAGATCATTAAAAATACACAATAAAATAACACACAAACAAAGTTCGAAATTCAGATTTTCCAATTAACACAAACTCGATTCAAACAACACATTATCCAAGACAACAAATTATCCAAACAACACACGAATTAAAATAAATTCAAATAGTCGTATGCCGTGTGCCCAAGGAGTGAGATGAGTGAGACCGTGAGTTTGTATGTGAGAGTGTCGTCACATTTCCCTTAAAAATAGGTTTTGTACTTTGTTGTGTCTTTGTGAATTCTTAAAAAAAAATTGGAACCGACCCAATTTAATTTTTGTTTGTTCGGACCTTTTTTTTTAAGACCAATTTTACTCTTTTTATTTTTTTAAAATTGATTATACGGGCTGCGGGCTACCCGGTACCCATACGGGCTAACCCTAGTGGATAACAGGTTTATTCGGACCGGGCTCAAAAACCCTAAAAAAACCGGGCTGAAATTTTTAGGCCCAAGCCCTATGTTTTAGCAGACCGGCCCATTCGAGCTAGCCCATTTTGACAGCTCTACAAAACACTATGCAAACCATTACTCACTACATAAAAGGGTTTTTAAATTGTGACTAAGATGATGATTGTCGATACCGCATTGCAATTCTTTATATTGATAATAATCATAGTCAAATGTGGTTGATACAGTCTCAATTAAAGTTCCATTGAGGTATTAGTAACATTGTAGGCCCTAATGTTGCAGCTTAGATAGCGACCATAGACATTTATTTATATTTATGATTATAATTAACTTTTAATATTTTTTCAGATGCTAAGAGGTTAATTGGTAGGAAGTTTAGTGATCCTGTTGTTCAAAAAGATATTCAGTTGTGGCCATTTAAGGTTATTTCTGGTGTTAATGACAAACCCATGATTACGGTTAAGTACAAGGGTCAGGAGAAGCTCCTTTGTGCCGAGGAAATTTCATCTATTGTCCTCGCAAATATGAGGGAGATTGCAGAGGCATATTTGGAATCACCTGTTAAAAATGCAGTTATCACTGTGCCAGCTTATTTCAATGATGCTCAAAGAAAAGCCACCATGGATGCTGGTGCGGTTGCTGGCCTAAATGTTATGAGGATAATCAATGAACCCACCGCCGCAGCTATTGCATATGGCCTTGACAAAATAGCTAATTGTGATGAACGGAATATTTTTGTGTTTGATCTTGGTGGTGGGACTTTTGATGTGTCTCTCCTCACAATTAAAGGTAATGTCTTTGAAGTTAAAGCAACTGGAAACACTCATGTTGGAGGAGAGGACTTTGATAATAGAATGTTGAACTATTTTGTAGAGGAATTTAAGAGGAGGAACAA
This sequence comes from Cicer chorassanicum, assembly GCA_037974735.1. Taxonomy (NCBI): domain Eukaryota; kingdom Viridiplantae; phylum Streptophyta; class Magnoliopsida; order Fabales; family Fabaceae; genus Cicer; species Cicer chorassanicum. Next base: position 37,108,280 of record JBBPBP010000003.1, on the reverse strand, counting down.
AGTGGATATTTCTGGGAATCCAAGAGCCTTGAGGCAGTTGAGAACAAAGTGGATATTTCTTTGCTATCGACAAAAATGGTATTTTAACTGTTTCTGCTAAGGAGAAATCCGCTGGCAATACAAATGAAATCACAATAACCAATGACGAAGAAAGGTTATCCAGAGACGAAATTCAAAAATTGATTCAAGAAGCTAAGGAGTACCATGATGAAGATGTGGAGTTCCTAAAGAAGGCTAAGGTAATGAATGCATTAGATGACTCTCTTTACAAGTTGAGGAATGCTCTAAAGAATAAGGATGTTAAATTTAAGCTCTCTTCTCAAAAACTTAGAAAGATCAATCGTGCAATTAAAGTGGCTACAAATTTGCTTGATAAGAATAAACAGCAGAATGAACTAGATGTTCTTGAGGATCATCTAAAGGAGCTTAAAAGTATGGAAGAGGCTAGTTTTCTTTTCAGCAGTGAAGATTTTCAAGTGTTTTCTTGCTTTTGTAAGTGGTGAATTGAAACCTTTATGATGATTATCTGTTTTAAGTTATAGAAGTAATTATTAGTATTTTAAGGTAGGATAAGATTTGCTAAAATTGTTACCATGACGTGGCCGCTCTTCTTACCATTTGACTTAGCTTAGATTTTATTTAATTAATTTACAAGTTTCTTTGTAGGACCAATTGTCAAGATTGGCCAGTAAGTTTTATGTTTATGCTTCTGAAAAGTTATGAAATTTATGAAACATACTATCTAAAAATGGTTTAATGTTATTGTTAGTTTATCAACCCTTGAATGTTTCTATCTTGATTTTTGGATATGTTTGAAGGCTTTGGTTAAATCTGAATGATTAATGTTAATGGTTAAGTAAACCACCAAATGCTCCCCTGAATTTGTAAGTCGCTCTCAAATAAGTCTTTGAGATTGCAAAAATTTCAAATACGTCTTTGAATCTGCCATGCATTGCTCACACTCGTTCTTTGTTCAATATTAAATACATAATAATGGAGTTGTTCCCTATATTTAATGAAGGGAGTAAAGAGAAATAAGCATATCAATGGAATTTAAATAAGGACGAAAATGGACAATGTTTGACAAAGTCAAAGATATATTTAAAGCATTCATAACCTTATAACTTATTTGAGAGTGTCTTACAAAGTTAGGGACGAATTTTGTAGTTTACGTTAACGATATCTTTATTGTAATAAGATCTTTTATGATATGCTTTGATGCTTCTGAATGGATTGATATTGCTTATCAGCAGAAAATCCATAACAAGGCCCTCTATCTTGATTTTGCTTCTAAATAGATTAATTTTGCTTCTAAATGGATTGATATGTTTGTTCCCTTTTTCTGCCTTCCATTAAATTTTGGTGACAGAATTAATTGTTTGTCAGGTCACTTGGCAGAAAAAAAATCATAATTTGATGAAAATAACACACCACTAGTAGAATGTACTTTGTTTTGTTAATTTTTTAAATAAAAGCTTCTTTCAACAACATTTGACTACGTGCTATATTTTATCAGGATTGAATATTTCAAATTGATTAGAATAATGAAACACACCATGACACCAATTTGACCAAGCCATAATGTTAGTTGTATTAGTCCATTCAAACCATTACTTAAATAGTTTTTTAAGCTATTGCATGGTCATGACAAAGAAATACACCCAACATATATCAAATCAAAGAAATACACCTATTGCATGGTCATGACGTCTGACCTATTTTACGTACAAATTAAGATTTCTTAGGTGACTCACATCTGAACCAATTTTAGTTTGTTGAGAAATTAGAGCTTATAAAAGTGTATTTTCTGCTAATGGGGACTGTTTGGTGATGCTGAGATGGTTCCCATCTCTTTATTCCATACAAAATAAATTGATTGTTGTACCTCCTGACATGTTGCCTTAAATTTAAAATGTTAATATTTAATTCAAGTGGAAAAATTATAAATTGTTGAATTAAGTTTAAATGTTGAAATTTTCATAAAATAGAATATCACGTAATTATATAGTTAAAAATCATGTTTCATGACTGACCTGAACCAACCTGACACGGTAAGAACGTTGTGAATGTCAAAAACATAGGCCTTGATACACATTTATTTATTATAATTAAATAAAATATAACATTATTTACAAAAGATCTAAATTTAGAATCAAAATTACTCATTTGTTTCATCACAAAAAAAAAATCACAAACAAGATATGATAATATTTTCTATTCACTCATCTATCTATTACCTAAAAACTAAACATGATGTAATTAAATTTAATATCTTTAATTCTCCACGGATCATCATTGCTTTGACACATGTTTAGATGTGTCCGATATGTGTCTAAGGAGTGCCTAAGGTTTGTGGAAGCAAAACTTGTTTGAGTTGTCGGATACATATCGTAGTAGTGTCGTATGCGTGTCGGACAACATGTTTCTGACCAACTCAAACCGTTGAAATTTAATTGGTTGACTAGTGTACACAACTAGCTAGCATAGCAAAAATAAAACAGCAGGTTGTAGAGTGTGAGAAGCAAACCTTAATATTCTGTTTCCAGCTTCTTCTTAATCTTGTCTTGAGCTTTTGTTTTTTCAGCTTCTTTGGTTTGCTCGAAAGATCGCATCATGGCGAGAAAATACGAAGGACATGCAGTGGGAATAGACCTTGGAACAACATACTCTTGTGTTGCAGTGTGGCAGGAGCTTCAGAATAGAGTGGAGATTATTCACAATGACCAAGGAAACAGAATCACACATTCTGTTGTTGCTTTTACTGATCATCAAAGGTTGATTGGTGATGCTGCTAAGGATCAAGCTGATACCAACCCTGAAAACACTCTCTTTGGTAAATTTCTATTCTCTACTACTTTTTTATTATTTTTTTATTTCGTATTTTAATTATGCTTTTATGTCACGACTCGAAACTTTTAGCTGTGACCGCACCAATACACTTAATATGACAAATCTAACAACTAAATTTGACAAACAAATAAAAAGTAATTTTTACTTCAAAATAATATTTACATCTAAATTTAACAAAGTATCAATGTTTTCAAATATCAGAAAACATAAATTCTTTGGCACAATCTCAAAGATGACTTATCTAAAGGTTTTGTACATCTCAAAATAATGATATTTCTAGATTCAAAATAGTTGTAGAATTCACAAATTTAAAAGAGACATAACAAGATAAAGTTGTAACATTAAATTTGCTATCAGTTGATATTCAATTGTCTATGAATCTGGATAGAAAAATAAGATGAAAGGGGTAAGTTATAAAAAATTTAATAAGGAGACAACAATCACTATCAACTAGAAGTTAAACACACAAATGCATATTGTAGTAGTTATTTTTATATAATCAATCAATGTTATTTAGTAACGTTAATTTTAGTATATTATATATAATATTTTTCCTCAAACTTGTTACTTTAATATAATTTTATAATATTAGTATTAAAATAATATTTTATAAATTGTAATTTAGATCAACCAAAAATCCATCTAATTTAAACCACATTAATTTAGACTGGATTGGATCATATTTTTTATATCATCCAAACTAAATCGAATTGCTGAGTATTTTAATATTCTATTGGACAATATTTTTCTTCGAAATAGATCTAAACCACACTGCAAACCCCTACAACAGCATTTCTCAAAGAAGCACTCCATCGATCTGAGTAATTTTCCCTGACCAAAATTATGTAACTTGGTCTACCTAGACCGTTACCCCTGCAAACGGCCACATAGTTATAACTTTCATTCCCAAAACACACATCTCTAAGAAAATCATTTTCGTCAAAACATATGTCACTCTCCATACATTCAAATCTACATCATTTTAATATTTAAGTAAATCAAACTAGAGTACATATAAATACCAAAGACCTAATAAATAAATAAAAAATAAATATGATAATGATGATAATTTCCAAAGGGTTTGTTTTCCTATTTTTTTCTTAAGAAACACTTTAAATTAGAAAATTAGTAAAATAACCATTAATTATAATAATAATAATGCTAGATGTTCATGTGTGGAGAATGAAAAAATAACAGAACTCAATGTGATGTCGCAATCATAATCTTTTATTTAAAACCCTGCTTATTATGCAATTGTTATTTTAGCCACAAAATGAATGATGAGAATTTACTATAAATATTAATTTTTCAGATGTAAAAAGGTTAATTGGTAGGAAGTTTAACGATCACGTAGTTCAAAAAGATATGAAGTTGTGGCCATTCAAGGTAATTGCCGGTGTGAATGACAAACCCATGATTACTATTAAGTACAAGGGTCAAGAGAAGCACTTTTGTGCTGAGGAAATATCATCTATGATCCTCACAAAGATGCGAGAAGTTGCAGAGGCATATCTAAGGTCACCCGTCAAGAATGTCGTTGTTACTGTGCCAGCTTACTTCAATGATTCTCAGCGCAAAGCTACCATAGATGCTGGTGTCATTGCTGGCCTTAATGTCATCAAAATAATCAATGAACCTACTGCTGCAGCTATTGCATATGGTCTTGGCAAGAGAAGTGAGTCTAATGGTAAACGAAATGTTTTTGTTTTTGACCTTGGTGGTGGAACTTTTGATGTGTCTCTCCTCACGATTCAAGGTGATGTTTTTGAAGTAAAAGCCACGGCAGGAAACACTCACATAGGAGGAGAAGACTTTGATAACAGAATGGTGAACTACTTTATTGAGGAGTTTAAAAAGAAAAATAAAGTGGACATTAGTGGTGACACAAGAGCCTTAAGGAGGTTAAGAACTGCGTGCGAGAGGGCAAAAAGGACTCTGTCTGTTGCTTTTGTCACCACTGTTGAAGTAGCTTGTTTATTTGACTTCTCTTCATCAATCACTCGTGCCAAGTTTTGATTCAATGATATACAAGAGTGATATGTTGGATCTGTGTTGGTGACAATTGCTGCAAGACTTTAATAGTGAAGTTGTTGATGAAGAGTTTCTGTAGCAAGTTCCAAAGCGTGTTGTTACACTAGCCTTTAGGTTCGATTCACCCCCACCAATCGGATGCAAATGAGATAACCAGCGAATCCCCTTCAGGGTACTTTGGAAAACCTTGATATGATTTGCACTATCACACCAAGCGTATCTTTCAATAGTATGTTACAAAATAATGTTTCTTATTCTTCACTCATGCATTAGAGAAGAATAAGATGACTTAGAATATAAGAATAGGTGGAAAAAGTGGATGACAAGCACTTGAAATTCGTGTCTTGGTTCTGTCCTGTTTTGCGAACCAGTACATATACATATAACGTTCAATATTTGAATGAATTGTTGTGATGGCCGAATGGTTAAGAGGTGCCTTTTCCCTGGGCAGTGATCTGGGTTCGAATCCAACAAATACATCTTTTTGTTTTAAAACCAACCATTGGGCCTTTTCAAGGCGGAATTTATTCAAAATGAAAGCCCAAGCAGAAATCGAACCCGAGACCTTACCTTATAGTGACTGATAAAGAGCACAACCATTAGACCAACAACAATAACATGTCAATAGTGACCAATTGTGGATACATATATTATCCAATATTTTAGAAATATCTCACAATCCCCCACCATTTTCAAAATATTCTTAGTCCCATAATTTTGGAAATATCATGGTTTCAGATAATGGTATCTTACGATTTGAACCACTACTTAGTAAGCTATGGGTTCCACTTATCCCGAATAGATTGGTAGACAAGCTTTGAACCAATTATTCATTAGAACAAGTATGCACAACTTACACATGAAATCTCGGTACTATCGAAAGAATTATAAAGAAGACACATTTGATAAGACCTTGTGTCTTGTACCCTTTTGATGAGAATTTAAGAGTCAAGCCCTTTAACTCTTTGAAGCGGCCTCACTTCATCCTCACATAGGTAGACTATATCAGAAATACACTCATAATATGTATTTCAGCAAATTTATGCTATATGTCTATTAAGAGTAAAACTCAACCTTCCAACTTTATACTTATGGTCCAAGTACTTTCAACCTTTGGGATGTATCTATATTCAAGTACTTGCAATCATTCTTATAGTGTACTTTTATCATTGAACTCAAGACTTGATGTTACTCAAGTGTGAGTCGATTTTCCACCATTGATGATTAATTAGATATGGGCTTGAGTCCCATCCCCAATGATGTCTTCAACACCATGTCCCTTGTCAGACCTTTCATCAAAGGATCTGTAAGATTATTTTCTGTTCTTACAAACACTATGGATATTACTCCATTTAAAATTAAATCCTTTACATAGCTATGTCTTAGACCAATATGTCTAGATTTTCCATTATATACTTGGCTATATGCTTTGGATAGTGTGGATTGACTATCACAATGTATGGATACTGGTGCCATTGGCTTTGGCCAAATAGGTATCTCATACAACAAATTTCTTAGCCATTCTTCCTCTTTACTACCTGCAGCTAGGGCAATGAATTCTGCAGCCATGGTGGAGTTGGCAATGCAAGTTTGTTTCGTTGATCCCCAAGAAACTGCATCTCCACCAAGGTTGAAGATCCATCCACTTGTGGAAGCATGATCCTCAACATAAGTTACCCAACTGGCATCTGTATATCCTTCCAAAACTGAAGGATATCCACTATAGATTAAACTATCGTTAATTGTACCTTTTAAATATTTTAATACTCTATTAACAGCCTTCCAATGTTCTTTACTTGGATTGCTAGTATACCGACTTAATCTGCCTACAGCATATGCTATATCAGGTCTGGTACAGGTCATGGCATACATCAAGCATCCGATTACCTTTGAATAATCTAGTTGTGCCACAGGGCATCCTTTGTGTGGTTGTAAACTAACATTTTGATCAAATGGGATAGAAACAGGTGTGCAATTAAATTGATCAAATTTCTTTAGCACTTTCTCAATATAGTGAGATTGGGATAAACCAATATTTACTCCATCTCTAATGATTTTAATTCCTAAAATCACATCTGCTTCACCTAAATCTTTCATATCAAAATTTTTTGGTAAGAAAGTTTTGGTTTTCTCTACCTCATCTAGATTGGTGCCAAAGATTAACATATCATCCACATATAAACAAATCATAACACCATTTCCATTATGAAATTTACTATAAATACACTTGTCAGATTCATTTATTTTGTATCCATTAGAAAGCAAAACTTTATCAAACTTTTGGTGCCATTGTTTCGGTGCTTGTTTTAACCCGTATAAAGATTTAGTCAATTTACACACTTTATGTTCTTGCCCTTTGATAACAAATCCTTCAGGTTGTTTCATATACACCTCTTCATCTAACTCTCCGTTTAGGAAAGCAGTTTTAACATCCATTTGATGGATTACAAACTTATAGATGGAAGCTAGTGCCAAAAGCACTCTTATGGATGCAATTCTTGCAACAGGTGCATAAGTATCAAAGTAGTCAATATCTTCTTTTTGTGTAAATCCTTTGGCAACAAGTCTAGCTTTGAATTTATCAATGGTACCATCAACTTTCATTTTCTTTTTAAAGATCCATTTACAACCTATAGGTTTGGATCCAGGTGGGAGGTCTACTAATTTCCAAGTTTTATTCCCCATAATTGAGTCCATTTCCTCTTGGATGGCTTCTTTCCAAAAGGCAGAGTCTTGAGACTTTATTGCCTCTTCATATGTGTCTGGGTCATTCTCTAAATTGTAGCAAATTGGTCCATAACTGTTAATGGAATCATTTGTACCTTCTACAAGGAACATAAAGAAGTCTTGTCCATAATTTTTCTCTTTTCTGGCTCTTTTACTTCTTCTAGGTTCTGAACATGTCAAAGTATCATTATTTGATACATTATTTTCTAGACTTTGTACACTAGAACTTACAATTTCCTTGGGATGTGGAATTGAGTTAAATCTATTTTCTTGAAAAATTGCATCTCTTGACTCAATCACTGTGTTAATAGGATATGAGTCATTAGATTCAACAACCATGAATCTATAGGCCTTGCTATTTTCAGCATAGCCCAGAAATACACTTTCAATTCCTCTTTCTCCCAATTTCTTTCTTTTTGGTTCCGGAACCTTAACAATTGCTCTACAGCCCCAAACTTTTATATAATTAAGATTGGGTTTCCTTTTCTTCCATAGTTCATATGGGGTTATCTTGTTCCTTTTATTCGGAACTCTATTTAGCAAATAACATGCAGTTAGCATGGCTTCACCCCAATAACCTTTAGATAAACCAGAATAGGATAACATGGCATTCACCATTTCTTCTAATACCCTATTTTTCCTTTCTGCAATTCCATTTTGTTGTGGGAAATATGGTGCAGTTGTTTGATGCACAATACCAGTGGACTCAAAATACTCAGGATGATAGAACTCTCCTCCCCTATCACTTCTAAAACACTTAATAAAAGTTTCATGTTGAAGTTCTACTTGTGCTTTAAATATTTTAAATTTGTCTAAAACTTCATTCTTAGAGTGCATTAAATAAACATAACAAAATCTAGAGTAATCATCAATAAAAGTGACAAAATACTTTTTACCACCTATTGTAGGCCAACCATGTAAATCGCATACATCAGAGTGAATTAAATCTAATACCTTAGATCTTCTTTCAACACTTTTAAAAGGTTGTCTTGTAATTTTAGTTAACATGCAAGTAGTACATGAATTTGAATTTTTGTCAAAATTTGGAATTAAATTTGATTTCATCATGTCATTCAATTTTCTAAAGTTAACATGTCCTAGTCGCATATGCCATAAATCATAAGACTCAACAATATAAGCAGAAATCATATTATTATTATAGTTACTAATAACATTACATTTGAACATGTTCTCACAAAGGTAACCCTTCCCTACAAACATACCCCCTTTAGAGAGAATAAATTTATCTCCCTCAAATACACATTTAAAACCAAACTTATTAAGTAAAGGTACAGAAATCAAGTTCTTCCTAACATCAGGAACATAAAATACATCTTTAAGAGTAAGTATTTTTCCAGAAGTGAATTCAATCTCCACTGTTCCTTTTCCTTTGACTTGGACAGTTGAGGCATTTCCCATGTACAAAACACTGCCATCTTCTTCATCAATGGTCTTAAATAGTTCTTTGTTTTTGCACACATGGCGGGTAGCACCAGAGTCTATCCACCAAGATTCAACATCTTCAATCATGTTGAGTTCAGAAATGACAACAACAAGATTATCTTTTGTTGCACTTGAATTCTTCTCCTTGTTCTTCCTTTTCAAGAACCTGCACTCAGTTTTAAAGTGTCCTGGTTTTCCACAATGATAACAACTTCGTTTTCTTTTCTTTCTTTGTTCATTATTACCATTGTGTTTTTCATGAGATTTATCAAAATCTCGATTTCTTTTCTTAAAAGTTTTGCTTGAATTTCCTTCCTCCATTACATGGACCTTTTCATGAGAAAATTGATTTTTAGTATCCTCTTGCTTACGGTACTCTTCTTCTAAACGAAGATGATTACCCAATTGCTCAAGAGATACGTCCTCTTTCTTATGTTTCATAGATTTTTTGAAATTTTTCCATGAAGGTGGAAGTTTGTCTATAATGGAGGATACAATAATGGTTTCATCCATGTGCATCTGATGTTGTTTGTAGTTATTAAGAATACGTTCAATTTCATGCATTTGTTCTATTACTGATTTATTATCAACCATTTTATAATTATTAAATTGAGAAACAAGAAACTTCTTACTTGTAGCGTCTTCTTGCATGTATCTTGCCTCCAATTTCTCCCATAGTTCCTTTGCAGAGATGCTACTTTGATATATATCGAACAAGGAGTCAGACATTCCGTTGAGAATATGGCCCATGCATATGTAGTCATCATTGTCCCACTTCTGCCTTTCTCTTGTTTCTGCTAATGTTTCCACTTCCTTCTCTAGTGGCCTTGTGGTGTTCAGAACATACACTACCTTCAAAGTTGTAAGAAGGAATTTCATCTTTTTCTGCCAACGAATAAAGTTTCCTCCATCGAATTTCTCCAACTTCACAAAATTAGAAGTCATTTCTTTGAGTGATGCAGCCATTGATTTAAAATAAAATCGAACCTAAAGATTGTTGGATCTGTGTTGGTGACAATTGCTGCAAGACTTTAATAGTGAAGTTGTTGATGAAGAGTTTCTGTAGCAAGTTCCAAAGCGTGTTGTTACACTAGCCTTTAGGTTCGATTTGCCCCCACCAATCGGATGCAAATGAGATAACTAGCGAATCCCCTTCAGGGTACTTTGGAAAATCTTGATATGATTTGCACTATCACACCAAGCGTATCTTTCAATAGTATGTTACAAAATAATGTTTCTTATTCTTCACTCATGCATTAGAGAAGAATAAGATGACTTAGAATATAAGAATAGGTGGGAAAAGTGGATGACAAGCACTTGAAATTCGTGTCTTGGTTCTGTCCTGTTTTGCGAACCAGTACATATACATATAACGTTCAATATTTGAATGAATTGTTGTGATGGCCTAACGGTTAAGAGGCGCCTTTTCAAGGGATCCCAAAGTGCAGGATCTATTGCAAGACTTTTTCAAGGGAAAGGATTTGTGCAAGAGCATCAACCCTGAAGAGGCTGTTGCTTATGGTGCTGCTGTTCAAGCTGCTATTTTGAGTAAAGGATTTAAGAATGTCCCAAACTTGGTGTTGCGCGATGTTACCCCATTGTCACTTGGTATTGCAGTATATACGGAAGAAATCATGGAGGTGGTGATTCCTAGAAACACTTTTTTACCTGTCATGAAGACAAAAGGATTTGTTACTGCTATAGATAACCATTGCAGTGTCTTGATTAAGGTTTATGAGGGTGAGAGAGCAAAAGCTAGTGACAATAACTTGCTTGGTTTGTTTATTCTTTCTTGTCTTCCTGGTGCTCCTCGTGGCCAGCCTTTGGAGGTATGTTTCGCTATCGATGAAAATGGTGTCCTAACTGTTTCTGCTAAGGAAATATCTACAGGCAGTATGAACATGATCACCATAACCAACGACAAAGAAAGGTTGTCGACGTTCGAAATTAAAAAAATGATTGAAGAAGCTGAGAGATACCATGTGGAAGATATGAATCTTCTAAAGAAGACCAAGGTAATGAATGAATTGGACTATTGTATTTACAATATGAATAATGCTTTAATGAAGAAAGATGTTTATCGAAAGCTTTCCCGTCAAGAAAGTGAGAAGATCAACAATGCAATTACTGTGGCCACAATTGATAAGAATAATAAACAGAAAGATATTGATGTTCTTGAGGGTCATCTCAAGGAGCTGGAGATGATGTTGAAACACCTTATATAGTCAAGTGATGTCTTGCTAAATGTAATCCTTTAAATTGATTATGTGTAATAGTATTCAAGTTTATGAAAAAAAAAAAATGTGTGCATTGAAAATGTTGTGAAAATACTATTTTGCTACAGTAAGTGAGTTAGATTTTTTTTAAAAATATTTAAAATAAATGTGTTATTTCATTTAATACATTTAAATTGTAAAAAATATAAAAAATAGTGACATAGTCTAGATTTGAAATATGGATAAAAAACACAAAATCTTACACTTTACCGACTAAAATGACAATTTTAGTTGATAATTTTATAAATTTAAGTTATTGCAAAAAAATCTAAAAAGATTAACTTTTTTTACAAACACTATAACTTTTATACTATCAAAATAATTATATAAGCTACAATGACAAATAATGATTAAAGCATATATACCATATTTTTTAAAATAACACAACTAATATCATGTGAATAGAAAATAATAATAAAATATAATAGTTTAATTTGATTTTCAGATAATTTGTTTTGAATCATGTGAAACCAAACCCGAATCAATAGAGGTCGGGTTTGATAGGCTTAAACACGAAGATAGAAAAATTGAACCAACTAAAATTAATTTGACTTGAATCTTCAAATTTGTTGTATATTACTTTAATTCTTACACCGTCAAAATAATGACACAACAATTTCTTTAAAACAAAAATGGATGATTTAATGGAAAAGGTGAAACAATTAAGAATCTCCATTCACATTGAAAGAAATTTTTCTAAACCGCTTCTCTCAGTTGTGTCAAAACACCATCCTCACACCACCATCATTATAGGTTAGTATTTTCAAATTTGGTTTTTAATTTCATACCTTGTTCAAAATTCCTATTCTCAATTCTATTAATCAAATTACATTTGAAGTTTGATTTAAGGTTTTTACAATTAATTATGCATTTGGTTTTGACGACCCTTTAGATATCAAAAATCTCCACATTATAGACCCTAATAAATATGTTTCTTAACAATTTCAAATTTTAACTAATATTCCTAATAATGATAATTTATTTTAGGTTATCAGATATTTTTTGGATGTTACAAAAACATTTTGTATCAAATTTACATGTGTACAATAGCTCCATATGAAACAGTTTGATGAAAAATGCTAGGTAGTCTTTTTAAACTAGAGAGCATTGCACTTAACATCTTGATTATACTATTCTTAGTTTTCTGCATTTTGTATTGAATGTGTTTAGTAAACTTTCAATGGTATATAGAAAAACATAAATGAATTTATCACAAAGTGAAACTAAGGGGAGATATGGTGGGGTGATTGAAATCAGGCATTGATCCTTCAAACTAATGACACAACAATTTCTGTAAAACAAAAATTCATTATTTAATGCAAAAGGTGAAATAGGTAAGAATCTCCACTCAAATTGAAAGAAAATTTTCGAAATTACATCCGTTGTAATGTTACAAAGCTGGAATATCTTCAAGTGTCATAAGTGTGTGTGTTTATATAATCGAACGAAAGCTAGTATTAGATAGTTCTAGTCCCACATCGTTAACATAGCATGAAACAAAAGTGTTTATATAATGAGCCCCGAGAGGAATGGTCACGACCTTACTTGAACCGGATCTGTTCTATAGGATCACACTATTGTGTCCTTATATTCTAAGGAGACAGGAACCTAGATCTGGTAGATGAATCATGACCGTGTGATTAGAGCGTGATTAACGGTTCTGTGATTGGAGCTTCGGTTACCATTGCAGTTGGCTATAGAGGATCGTTCTCAGCATCACTTATGATCTGGGATGGTCACACGGTTGTCTGACAGATTTCAATCTTTTTTTGCGATTACCATTTAGATTCCATTTGTTTTACGATGAAGAAATGCGAGCTCCCCTATCTCTGTTAATTGATTCTCTCAGTTGTGTCGAAACATCATCGTCACACCACCATCATTATAGGTTGGTAGTTTCACATTTGGTTTTTAATTTCATACCTTGTTTAAAGTTCCTAATCTCATTTCTAATAATAAAATTACATTTGGAGTATGCTTCATTTTGATTTATGGTTTTTGGATTCAATTGTGCATTTGGTTTTGACAACCCTTAAGATATAAAAAGTCCCCACATTATAGACCCTAATTGATTTGTTTCTTAATCATTTCAAATTCTAACTAATATTCCTAACAATAATTTATTTTGTTTTAGGTTATCAGAAATTTTTTTGATGTTAGAAAAACATTTTGTATCAAATTTAGATTTGTACAATAGCTTCATATGAAGCACTTTGATGAAAAATGCTAGGTAGTCTTCAAACTAGATAGCATTACACTAAACATTTGGATTATACTATTCTTAGTTTTTTGCATTTTGGAATGTGTTTAATAAACTTTGAGTAGTATATAGAAAAACATAAATGGATTTATCACAAAGTAAAGCTAAGAGCAGAAATGGTGGGGTGATTAAAATAGGACATTGATCCATCAAAATAACGACACAACAATTTTTTTAAAACAAAAATTGATTATTTAGTGCAAAAGGTTAAACAAGTAAGAATCCCCATTCTTATTGATAGAAATTTTTAAGGAGACAGGAACCTAGATTTGGTAGACGAATCATGACCGTGTGATTAGAGCGTGGTAACGGTTATGTGATGGGAGCTTCAGTGACCATTGGTAGATGACTGTGTAATTAGACCGCTTCTCTCAATTGTGTCAAAACACCATCGTCACACCACCATCATTATAGGTTATTATTTTCACATTTGGTTTTTAATTTCATACCTTGTTTAAAATTCCTATTCTCAAATATGTTAATCAAATTACGTTTCAAGTTTGATTTATGGTTTTTGGAATTAATTATGCATTTGGTTTTTACGACCCTTTAGATATAAAAATTCCCCACATTATAGACCCTAATTGATTTGTTTCTTAACAATTTCAAATTTTAACTAATATTCCTAATAAAGATAATTTGTTTTAGGTTAGTAGATACTTTTTTGATGTTAGAAAAAGATTTTGTATCATATTTACATTTGTACAATAGCTCCATATGAAGCAGTTTGATCAAAAATGCTAGGTAGTTTTTTAAAACTAGATAGCATTGCACTTAACATCTTGATTATACTATTCTTAGTTTTCTGCATTTTGTACTGAATGTGTTTAATAAACTTTCAATGGTATATAGAAAAACATAAATGGATTTGTGACAAAGTGAAGCTAAGGGGAGAGATGGTGGGGTGATCTGTAAAATACTTATGTTTTTTATGAAGACAAAGACCAAGGACAGTGATCAAGTTGCAAGCTCAAAGAACTGTCAACAATCAAGTCAAGTATTGTCAATATGCTAAAGTTGTATCATTTAAGGTACATGATGCAATCTAATATTGTTATATTTCAAATGTAGATGAAAACCTTGCATTTTAGCATATGCATCAAAAGAATTTCAAAGTGTCAAAATACATGCACAATGTTTGAAAATAAAGTTTTTGACAAAAGTCAAAGTTATATTCGACTACAGCATCTTGTAGCCGAATAAAAACTCAAGTCAGTAGAAAAAACAACATATTTGCATTTTGACTACAAGATGGTTGAGCCGAATACAAATACCAAGTCAGTAGCTAAAACTACACTTCTATATTCGAATATAGCATGATGTAGCCGAATACAAAACCAAGTCAGTGGAAAATTTCAGTCATTTGTATTCGACTACATACAAATTGTTTGAAAAATTTGAACGTTACAGAAGTGTATTCGACAACACTTAGGATGTAGCCGAATACAACTACAAAGCAATGCAATTTTTCAGTTCGGATTCAATCTGAATCATTGCATATATTCATCAATCTTCTGGGAACGATTGCCACTGATCTGAAGTGATATCTTAGGAGTATAAATACCTCCTAGTTTCATATTTAACTTAAGAACCTTAAAAAGAATCTTAGAACAACTTTCTAAAATATTTTTTGAAAATTATTCAAAGTAATATTTTCATATTTCCAGTACATGTTTTACATTGTCATATCATTGAGAAAGGTTCTCTATTTTACTTGAAGTTATATTAGATTGTTATCATTTTACCAGAAAGCATCAATTGTTATATCTTATTGATTTCAGTCAAAATCATTGTTGTAAAACCATTCAAGTTATTGTGTAAATTAAGGAAAGTGGTGTACTTTCTTCAAGTGTTGTAAACTAGAATAGTGGTGTACTTTCTTAGGCAGATTGTTAGAAGTCTGTAACAGAAGTCTTAGAGTTAGACTTGTACTTAATCTAACAATAGTGAAAAAATCTCTTGTGGTGTGCAAGAGGACTAGATGTACTCTTGGGTTGAAAGGGGAACCAGGATAAATTGTTGTGTTTGTTATTTTTTTGTCATTTACAAGTTTCTTTATACACTAATCATAATTAGAAAAATAATCCGCTAAGTCTCTAAAAACCAGATATGCAGTTTTTGGAAATTCACCTAATTCACCCCATTTTAGGTGCGCCTCTGTATTAAGAATTGGCATCAGAGCAGGTTTTGGAAATTTGCTCCTCGATCCTTATTTGTGGCTTCCGCATAATGAGTTTTTAGAGATGGTGGTAGTCGCAATAAACCACCTTACGTTGTTGGAGAACATTACGATTTCTGGAAAATACGCATGTAGGCATATCTTGAGGCACAAGGAGATGATATTTGTGATGTAGTAGAAAATGACCACTATGTTCCAAAGACAATCATCAACAATGAAGAATAAATAAAGGTAAGAGCCTCATGGACAGATGATGACAAAAGGAAAGTGTTGTTTGACAAAAGGCCAAAAACATGTTACAATCAACACTTGGAATAGACGAGTTCTTCTGTGTGTCTCATTGGAAAACTGCCAAAGAAATCTGGGATACTCTTGAAGTTACCCATGAAGGAAAAGTTGAGGTAAAACGTTCCAAAATTAATACTTTATTTCAAGAATATGAATTGTTTCCTATGCAGCCCGGAGAACCTATTTTGGACTAGCAGAAAAGATTTTCTCATCTGACCAACCACTTGATGGCGCTTGGCAAGATCTTCACTAATGATGAATTGAACCTTAAAGTTCTAAGATTATTAACAATGGCGTGGCAACCTAAAATAACGATTTTCTAAAAAAAAAAACGTGTCAAAGATGCCTCTTTCTGCACTTTTCAGTAAACTCCAAGAACGTGAGATTGAACTTGGAAGACTAGAAAATAATGAAATTTAAGAAAATAAGCCAAAGAGTATTGCCTTGAAAACGGAGTCAAGAGAACAGATAGATGATGAGAACTCATGTGGAGATGAGAACATCACCTTCCTAGTAAAGAAATTTGGTAAGTTCCTTCAAAACGATAAAACTTTTAGGAAAAGGAAAACTTTCAGGAAGAAGGATATCCCCACTACAAATAAAAACATCACTTGTTTTGAGTGTGGCAAGCAAGGACTCATAAAAGCGGAGTGTTCAAATATTGTTAAGAAAAGTGCTCTAAAAAAGAAAGAATTCAAAAAGGCCTATATAGCATGGGAGGACAAAGAAGTCAATTCATCCTTGGATTTGGAAAGTGACGAATGTGCAAATGTTGCTTTGATGGCATCACACCAATCCGATTAGGAAGAAGAGGAATGCATACACAGTACCTCTAGTATATGGTACTTGGATAGCGGATGTTCTAAACACATGACCGGTGACAAAACAAAATTTTCAGCCCTTACTCTTGAATCAAAAGGCTA
Source organism: Cicer chorassanicum (assembly GCA_037974735.1). Lineage (NCBI taxonomy): Eukaryota > Viridiplantae > Streptophyta > Magnoliopsida > Fabales > Fabaceae > Cicer > Cicer chorassanicum. The sequence continues at coordinate 37,091,303 of JBBPBP010000003.1, read as the reverse complement.
TGTGATCTATGGAGATAACAACAAGGGTAAAATTTTGGGCATTGGAACGGTTGGTGCAACCCCATCTCCTTCAATTGAAGATGTTCTATATGTTGAGGGATTAAAGCACAATCTTATTAGCATTATCCATCTTTGTGACAAGGGTTACAAAATAACTTTCAACAAGGATGAATGCATTACCCGTAATGAGGTATCAAATGAAATCCAATTTGTTGGTAAGCGTTTTAAAAATATTTTTATAATTAATTTTGATGATTTATCCTTGAGAATGAAATGTCTTATGGTAAGTGACAACAATGATGCATGGCTATGGCAAAAAAGATTTGAACATATCCATATGGATCATTTAAACAAGTTAGTCAAGCATGAACTTGTTGTAGGCTTACCAAAGATGAAATTCATTAAGGACAAATTATGTGATGCTTGTCAAAAGGGTAAGAAAACTAAGGTTTCCTTCAAACTCAAGAATATTGTATCAACTTCAAGACCACTTTAATTGATACATATGGACTTGTTTGGTTCATCAAGAACTAAAAGTCTTGGTGGAAATTCATATGGACTAGTAATTGTTAATGATTTCTCGAGGTTCACTTGGACCTTATTTTTGGCAAATAAAAATGAAGTTTTTAAAGCATTTAAAAATTATGCCAAACTAGTCCAAAATGAACAAGCAACCAAAATTGTATCAATAAGAAATGGAGAAGAATTTCAAAATGCTTCTTTTGTAGATTATTGTGAAGAAAATGGAATCTTCCATAACTTTTCAGCACCAAGAACACCTCAACAAAATGGAGTTGTTGAGAGAAAGAATAGATCATTGGTAGATCAAGGATCATGCTAAGAGACTCAAGTTTAGAGGAGTTGTTGTTGACAAAATGAAGTTGTTGAGAGAAAGAATAGATCAAGGACCATGCTAAGTGACTCAAGTTTACCAAAATACTTTTGGGCAAATGCTATAAGTACAGCTTGTTTTGTATCCAACCGAGTAATGATTCGACCAATCCTAAAGAAGACTCCATATGAACTCTATAAAGGTAGAAAGCCAAACATCTTTCATTTTCACATATTTGGATGTAAATGCTTTGTGCTGAATAATGGTAAGGAAAATCTTGGAAAATTCGATGAGAAAGCCGATGAACGTATCTTTATTGGTTATTCCTTATCTAGTAAGACTTTTAGAATTTTTAATAAAAGAACTTTGTCAGTAGAAGAATATATGCATGTATCATTTGATGAATGTAACCCCTCGAAAGAGGATAAAAATGTCTCTTTTGATGATGATGATTTTATAAGTAATGATATAAGCAAAGACAATCAAGTTGATCAATCAATTCAAAAGAATGAAGTAAATATTGAACAACAAGATCAACATAAATGATCTCCCTCAAGAATGGAGAACTCATCGAGATCACCCCATTGACAACATTATAGGTGATATCAACAAAAGAGTTACTGCAAGGCTCAAACTTCAAGATGCTTGTTTGAATATGGCATTTGTTTCTCAAATAGAACCTTCAAAGGTAAGTGAAGCATTTAAGGACGATCAATGGATACTTGCCATGCAAGAAGAACTAAACCAGTTTGAAAGAAACAAAGTGTGGGAACTTGTTCCTAATCCTGGAAATAAACACATCATTGGTACCAAATGGGTGTTTAAGAATAAACTAGATAAAATTGGTATAGTTGTTCGAAACAAGGCAAGGTTGGTTGCTCAAGGATACAATCAAGTAGAAGGGATCGACTTTGATGAAACATTTGCTCCAGTAGCAAGGTTAGAAGCAATCCGATTATTACTTGCTTATGCTTGTTTTATGGATTTTGAATTATTTCAAATGGATGTCAAGAATGCTTTTCTAAATGGCTACATTAATAAGGAAACCTTCTAAATGGCTACATTAATGTCAAACAACCACCCGGCTTTGAAGACTTCAAGAAACCTTCACATGTCTTCAAATTAATGAAAGCTCTTTATGGTTTGAAACAAGCTTCAAGAGCTTGGTATGATAGGTCAAGATACTTTCTATGTGAATGAGGATTTGAAAAGGGTAAAGTTTATAAGACATTATTCATTTAAAAGACTAATGATCACACTTTACTTGTTCAAATCTACGTTGACGATATCATATTTGGATCAACCAATAATGAAATATGTGAAGAATTCTCATTAATGATGCAAGGAGAATTTGAAATGTCTATGATGGGAAAGTTAAATTATTTCCATGGTCTTCAAATCAAGCAACTCAAAAATGGCAATTTCATCAATCAAGCAAAGTATTGTAAGGAACTATTACAGAGGTTTGAGATGGACAACAGTAAAGAAAGTGCAACTCCTATGGGCTCTGAAACTTATGTAGATAAAGATGAAACTGTTAAATCAATAGATATATCAAAATATAGAGGTATGATTGGTTCTCTTTTATATCTAACGGCCAGCCGACTAGATATTATGTTTAGTGTCTGTTTATGTGCAAGGTTTAAGGCAGATCCTAAGGAATCACATCTTGCAACAGTGAAGCGAATAATGAAATATTTGAAAGGAACAACCAATGTTGGCTTATGGTATCCAAATGGCAGTATATGCAACCTTGTTGGTTATTCTGATTCTGACTATGCAGGATGTAAAACAGATCGAAAAAGAACAAGCGATACTTGTCATATCTTATTAGGTAATGCTTTGGTGTCATGGTCTTAAAAAAGCAAGCATGTGGGGCTCTAAGCACTGCTGAAGCAAAATATATAGCAGCAGGCAGTTGTTGTGCACCGATTCTATGGCTCAAGCAGGAGTTATGTGACTATGGACTTGATCTCAGATGCATCCCCCAAAGATGTGACAATACCAGTGCTAAAAATATCACAAAGAACCTAGTTATGCATTCTCGGACCAAACATATTGACATACACCATCACTTTTTGCGCAATCATGTACTCAAGGGAAATGTTGAAGTTACATTTGTGGATACACATAATCAACTAGCGGATATCTTGACAAAGCCCTTTCCAAAAGATTCATTCTATAAGATACGAAGAGAACTTGACATTCTAAATGAGAATGATCTCTAGTACAAGGTATTGATACTTTTTAAGTCACTTCTCTTCAAAATATTGAAATCTTCATTTGATAAGTTGATAGCTTTAAATCTTTGATGTATGAATATGGGCTTTCTCAACATGATTATGTCTTTTAAATATTGTCTTTTAGTGAAAATTCGACTTAAAAATTAATTTTTTTCTCGCAGTCGAATACACATAGTCTGTATTCGAATACATGTTTCCAGAAAACTCTATATTCGACTACAACTAGTACGTAGCCGAATACATATTCGAATTTTTCCCTATATATATGTGTTTTCACGGTTTAGGTCAGTTTTCTAAAACTCAGTAGCCGACAATGTTGTATACGTGTCAAGATTACTTCATTCATCGGAAGAAATCGACCGGTTCAGAACCTACTACTCGGATAAAAAGTTGACAACTTCAAAATATGGTACACTTGATTCCTTCTCAACTTTTAAATTTCCTGAGTTACTTAGGGCACAACATATAAAGGCATTCATTAGTTATAATGGCCCAATCTATTCCAACTTAGATAGGGTGTTCTACTGCAACCTTAAGAAAGAAGGATTTAAGTTTGTATCTCAAGTGAAGGGCAAACATGTTGAGTTAGAAACTCGTACAATTGGAGAAATTTTGCAGTTACCATTTGAAGGTAAAAAACTTAGGCCTGGAAATCTGTGTGAATGGGAAAATGTGACCAAATATGTTGCTTATGTATCCTTGTGCCATTTTGACAAAAATACCATGGAAAGAAAATGGGCACAGGCTGGTTTTGAATTTGCTAGGCAACAGTATGGTGTTGGCAATTTGACCTTTGAAAACAGGCTACTGCATTATTTCCTCAATTACATTCTGGTTCCGAAGGCAGGGAATTATTCACAACTGACTAAATTTGAGCTTCAGATTATGTACTTTATGCTAGAAGGAACTGATCTCAATTGGTCATATTTTGTCCGGTCTGTTCTATTTGCTTCCAAGAATGCCATCGCGGATTAACCTTTTAAAATTAGCCTTCCATCGAAATTGAAAATAAAAATATCTTTTTTATTATATTCTGATGATTCTGTCCGAAAAATATTGTCTATCTCAAAAAAGAAAGAAATCCCAAATATATAGTACTCGGGCTTTTGGGCTTTAAAACAAGGAGCCCGCTATTTAAGTTATTACAAAGGTCCAGAATATGTAATCTGTAATTTAGACTCAGTAGAATTCGGAATTCAGAATTTTTTCAAACACAAAAGTTGTAGCTCTGATTTTTAGCTTTCCAACGACTGCTCGCATGCCTCAATCGGATGTCCAGAGCTCAAGTTATGGCCTACAAAGCGAGCAGGGGTTAAAATGCAAATAATAAAATTGTAATTCAATTTCAACCCAAAGTTTAGAAATAAGCTAAAAAATTATTCTAAGCTATAAAGTGAAATGTTCGATTAATCCATAAATCCTATTCTTTTTTCAAAATTTTCATGAAAAGGGTATACATAGATGTACTCATGGGTTGATAGAGGAACCAGGATAAATTATTGTGTTTGTTATTTTTCTATCATTTACAAGTTTCTCTATACACTAATCATAATCAAAAAAATAATACACTAATTTGTAAACAGAAAATTTCTAAACACCTAATTTACCCCCCCTCTTAGGTGCGCCTCAGTATTAACATGATTAAAATGGGACTTTGATCCGTCAAAATAATGACACAACAACTTCTGTAAAAAAAAATTGATGATTTAATGCAAAAGGTGAAATAGGTAAGAATCTCCATTCACTTGAAAGAAAATTTTCTAAATTACACCCGTTGTATTGTTACAAAGCTGGAATGTCTTCAAGTGTCATAAGTGTGTGTATTTATATATCCGAACGAAAGCTAGTATTAGATAGTTTTAGTCCCACATCGTTAAAATAGCGTGAAACAAAAGTGTTTATAAAATGAGCCCGGAGAGGAATCGTCACGACCTTACTTGAACATAATCTATTCTATATGATTGTACTACTGTGTCCTTATATTCTTAGGAGACAGGAACTTAGATTTGGTGGATGAATCATGACCGTGTGATTAGAGAGTGATTAATGTTTCTGTGATGGAAGTTTCGATCGTTCTCAGCATCACGTGTGATCAGGGATGGTCACACGGTTGTCTGACAGATTTCAATCGTTTTTTGCAATTCTTTTTAAACTAGATAACATTGCATTTAACATCTTGATTATACCATTCTTAGTTTTCTGCATTTTGTACTGAATTTGTTTAATAAACTTTCAATAGTATATAGAAAAACATAAACGGATTTATCACAAAGTGAAGCTAAGGGGATAGATGGTGGGGTGATTGAATTCGGACATTGACCCTTCAAACTAATGACACAACAATTTCGGGTAAAACATAAATTGATGATTTAATGCAAAAGGTGAAACAGGTAAGAATCTCCATCCAATTTGAAAGAAAATTTTCGAAATTACACTCGTTGTACTGTTACAAAGCTGGAATTTCTTTAAGTTTCATATGTGTGTTTGTTTATATATCCGAACGAAAGTAAGTATTAGGTAGTTTTAGAACCACATGTTAACATAGCATGAAAAAAAAGTTTTTATATAATGAGCCCGAAGAGGAATGGTGACGACCTTATTTGAATAGGATATGTTCTATAGGATCGTACTACTATGTCCTTATATTCTAAGGAGATAGGAACCTAGATCTGGTAGATGAACCATGACCGTGTGATAAGAGCGTGATTAACGATTCTATGATTGGAGCTTTGGTGACCATTGCAGTTGGCTGTAAAGGATCATTCTCAGCATCACTTGTGATTTGGGATGGTCACACGGTTGTTTGATTGTTTTTGCTCTTATAAACTAAAGTATTTAACCTTTAGTCTATATAAAAAAATATTCACACTTTTTAGTTCCTACAAATATCATTATTTTCAATTTTAGTCCCTACTAAAATTTAGCAATGTGATATTTGTAGAGACTAAAAAGTGCGAATTAATTTATAAGAAATAAAAGTGAAATACAACAATTTTATATGAACTAAAAACTTATTTAACCCTATTTTTTATGATATTTTTGTTGTTGTTTACTAAACAGAATAAGTAGTGTATGTATTTGGTATTTAGGCAATGGATGTACAAAATGGTTCAACCTAATGGAGTGGGACTTGAAAATACCTTTTATGAGGGTGTTGAAACTTTTATTTCGCATATTTGTGGGTTAGACCTATTTAAGAATGAATGAAAAGTTTGATGTATGTGCGTGATATGTGATTATAGAAAAATGAGAAGTCCAAATAAAGTGAGGGATCACTTATATAGGAAAGGGTTTAGGAAAAACTATTTTTACTGGACGTCACATGAGGAAGAAATACCTGCATTGGCACGTCCTCCACCATATGTTTATGCGAATAATAGTTTTGGAGAAAGTATAAATTCATACGAGACAATGGTAATGGATGCGGTAGGTCCAAGTTTTTCTCAATGTCATCAACAAAGTATGGAAGAGACACCCATTGAAACGACCCAAGATTTCTTTAATCTCTTGGCTGCAACACAATCACCTTTGTTTGAGGGGTGCACTAGTAACTCAGACTTTTCTGCATCGTTACAATTGCTTACAATTAAGGTTGAGCATAGAATATCACAAGAAGCTTTTAACAAAATTGTACAATTTTGTACAGAAACTTGGCCGTCTGATAATCATATGCCATGAAATTATTATAGAACAAAGAATATGGTTGAAAGATTGAGTTTGACTTATGAAAAAAGTTGATTGTTGTGTGAATGGTTGCATGTTGTTTTACAACCATGATATTAATGAGAAAATCTGTAGATTTGGTAAAGAAGAAAGATATACATTGAAGAAAACTAGTAGTAATAAGGTAAAGGAGGTGACAAGGAAGCGAATGTCGTACCTGCCTCTTGCACCGAGGTTGCAACGATTGTATGCTTCTCCAGCTACAACATGCAATATGAGATGACATTTTGATAATATTCGAGAGGAAGGTGTCTTAATCCATCCATCTAATAGAGAGACATGGAAACATTTTAATCAGACATATCGATACATTGTTGTGGACCCACGAAATGTAAGACTTGGTTTATGTTCTGATGGATTTAGCCCATTTAATATGTCAGGTAAACCATATTCATGTTGGCCAGTAATTGTCACTCCTTACAACTTGCCTCATTCAATGTGTATGAAAGAAGAGTATTTATTTTTTACATTGATCATTCCCAGACCTAAGAATCCTAAGGGAAAAATAGATGTCTTCTTGCGACCATTGATAAATGAGCTTAAATTTTTATGGGATACAGGTGTAACCACTTATGATGTTTCATTGTCACAAAATTTCCAAATGAAAGTTGCATTGATGTGGACCATCAATGATTTTCCAGCTTATGGCATGTTGTCAGGTTGGTCTACTACAGGTAGATTATCATGTCCTTATTTCATAGAACAATCTCAGGCTAAGATTCTTAAGCATGGTCGGAAGACATCATTTTTTGATTGTCATTGACGATTTTACCAATGGACCACCCATATATAAGGAATAAGAAAACTTTACAAAAAATAAACAGGAAAATACCCCATCTCCTCAAATTTTGCTTGGTGATCAAGTTTGTAAACGTGTATCCATGATGCCTAAAGCTTCTGAAAGTGAAGTTAGGCGCCCAGATGGTTATGGACATGAACACCATTGGAACAAGCAAAGCATATTCTGAGATTTGCCATATTGGCGAACAAACCTCATTCGACATGACTTAGATGTCATGCATATTGAGAAGAATGTCTTTGACAATGTGTTCAACATTATTATGGACATAAAGGAAAAAACAAAAGATAATGTAAAGGCAAGAGTAGATATGTGTGATCTTTGTAGGCGTCACGAATTAGAGCTTATCGACATAGGAAATGGTGAATTCAAAAAGCCTAAGGCGCAATACACTTTGAGTGCATCTCAAAGAAAAGTTGTGTGTGACTGAATTTTACGTTCAAACATTTGAAAATGTGTGGATTTAAGAACAAGAAAACTTATCAGTATGAAGAGTCATGATTGTCACATTTTCATGGAGCGGTTGCTTCCTATTGCATTTAGCTCATTACCTAAGAATGTATGGAATCCTCTAGTTGAATGGAGTCATTTCTTTAGAGATCTTTGCTCAGCTACATTGAATGTTGATCACTTAGAACAAATGGCAATAAATATCCCAATCATATTATGCAAGTCGGCATGAATATTTCCCCCTGGTTTTTTTGACTCAATCGAATACTTACCAATTCACTTAGCATTAGAAGCAAATACGGGCGGACCTGTACAATGTCGTTGGATATACCATTTTGAAAGGTAAAGATGAGACTTACTTACCATTAATTAATTTTAAATATCACTAACATGCAAACTTATAACTCGATATTATGTTGATTAAGGTTCCTCCATACTTTAAAAGATAAAGTTGGAAATAAAGCACGTCCAGAAGGTAGCATTTGTGAATCTTATATCATACAAGAGACATCTACATTTACTTCATACTATTTTGAGTCTCATGTTTGGTCAAGAAGAAAAAGAGTGCCAAGCAATGATGAAGGGTGTGAAGACCAACTAGTTCAGCCTATATCAAATTTTAATCAACCTGGTCGAGCATCAAGACATCAAAAGCACAAAATTATTACGGAGAAAGAAAAGAATGCAAGCTCATTTGTATGTACTTTTAAACTGTGAAGAGGTTGAACCATATCAAGAGTAAGTCAAAATTTATCTAATAAGTCCAATATATTACCTATGTTAAAATATAACTTATATATATATATATATATATATATATATATATATGATTTATTTTACAGTTTATTTGTGGAAAAGTTAAGGTTATCTCGACCAAATATTAGAGATATTGATGTTGATAGGCATATTGAAAATGAAATTCCAGAGTGGTTCAAACATCATTTAAGGGTACCATGATCCCACATATATATTTTTAAATATTAAGAGTATTGGTGAACTTAAAGCTTCACTTTTTATCAACTAGGTGCACCAATCAAACAACACAAGTCATAGCCAATTCATACATGACATCGAATGGGGGCCATTGAATTTAGTACACACATGGCCTATTTATTATGTCAATGGCGATAAGTTTCAAATCTACAACTAACAATGGTGTTTGTGTTAAAGGTACCGATTATGGGCAATGTGATAATGATTATTATGGTACACTTGATGAAATTGTTCAATTGGACTACCCAGGGGAACCGATTAAGAGAGTTGTTTTGTTTAAATGTTCATGGTATGACCCAACCTCTAACATCGGAACCAGAGTCCATAAACATCATGGAATTATTGAAGTTAATTCACAAAGGAGTTATTCAAAATATGAACCATTTATTATGGCTCAACAAGCAATTCAAGTGTATTACACACCATATTCTGAAAGACTGACATGATAAATCAAATTGGTTGGCGGTTATTAAGACAAAAGCAAGTAGAACGATTGATGCAAGAGCTTATGAAATAAGCTCAAAATATGCTTACTAAGAAGTTGAGATTGTGAAGTGTTAGCAGTCGTTCCTGAAATTGAACAAATTGGTTACATGATAATGATTATAATTTTGAAGAAGTATATAGTTACCCAGCCAATGACACAAATTTGGAAGATGAAACACTTGTTGACGATGAAATGGAAAACGATGAATTTGAAGAAAATTATCGTGACGCTCTAAACTCCAAAACAATATATAATAATTTAAACAAGAATTTTTAACTTTAATTCACAGCGAATAAAGAAAATCTGTTTTCAAGGGCGAAGCTAGTCAGGTTGATAGTATAACATGTTGATAGTATAATATAACTAAGAACCCGCAATTAATCATAAATAAACCATATCATTACACAAACATTCTTCAAGGAAACACATCACATTATAAAGTTAAAATCACACAACGAAAATCAATATATTTCACTATAACATCAAATCATTTAAGAGAAATTATTATCGCACACGATACATATTCATCACAATAAGACGATCACAACAAAATGCAATGTTATGCATGAGCTTAGACTCTACTTCACAATGTGGTACCATTCTAACTCAGAACTACTTGGTTAGGAGGCTTGATACTCTGCCACCACTCGAGTGGACGGACAATTCAAATTGGCCCTGCCCTCATAGATCACCTCAACTCAACCCAAGACACATATACGCGACAATCGAGGTAAACATGTGTTGCATAGTAGATACAGATATTTGTAGTGCTACCTCTAAGTCACCTAGGAATTCCCCACTCGAATACCTCCAAGGTCTAACAATCTTTCCTTAAGGCTCAACAGCAGATCGCCACAATCAGGCTCAGTTGTACTTCCTCGAAATCTCTAGGCTTGTTAGGCTCTACCTATATGATGACAAAATAATCTTCACTTCAAAAATTCTCAATATCTATTTTCACCCTTCGTTGGCCAATGATACTCCATTAAGATCGTCATCTTAAACACAAATTGGAATCACCACTATTTCATCAATTATGGGATTACTTCAATATTCTCATCACGAATTTATAACATCACTATCATTAATCATTCATCATCATCATTATCACATAAACTCATCACAAATTTATGGCATCACTATCATCAATCATACATCATCACATAAACTTATCACAAATTTATAACATCACTATTATTAATCATACATCATCATCATCACATAAAGTCATCTAATCGAACATACACATAAAATTCATTCGACACCCAATAATTATGTACTTGAAGATACAACATGTTATGAAACCAAATTCAATCATATGCATAAACCATTTTCAAGTTTACACAACATTATTAAAATTGATTTCTTAATAATTATTAAAAAGTGTCACTAAATTTAGCATCATAAAAAAAAATCAATGAAAATTCATAATTTTTCCTTAAATCACTTTTCTAAATATAATAAAAATAGAATAAATTATGTGTATTTTAAAAATCTATAAGATATCTAAAATTTCACTCGTACTTTAATCATCAAAACATGTTTCTATATAAATAAGAACTATAAAAGTTATGATTTTCAACTTATATTTTGAAAGAACATTTAAACTATATATATAGATAGGAAATTTTCCATTAAATTAACAGTCCCAAAATAGTTTCAATTTATTTTCTTATTTTCTCAAAACTTACAAAAAAAACAAAATTGTATATTTATATACATTAAAGTAGTGCACATGAACAAAGCATAAGACATACTTGATTATGATAATGAATTACATTAATTCCCAAATCTACAAAATAAGAGCATCCCCTCACATCAGCTACTCAACATGCCTATCGATACATCCCAATTTCTACCAAGTCACAAAATTGGACTAAAGCATAACACACCAGCTCTCAAAACCAACAAAACATGACCACAACTAAACTAACGTAGCAACAAATCTTTTTGATTTTCTTAAAAAACCACATAGTAAAATATGGTGTAAATTTTAAGCTATTTTAAACATTAAATAAATTCCGTAGAATAAAATTCTTTTTATTTTATAAATCAACAAAAATCCAACCCAATTTAATTCTATAAAATAAATCAACAATTCAAATATAAAATATTTCTTTTTTTTTACACATGCCAACTTAAAATTAAAAATAAGAAATTTCTAGACAACATTAAAACTTTTAACATAAGAGACATATTTTCTATCTAACTCAAGGTTAACAAAGAAACATCTTTTATTTTCTAAATTGGGTTTCAACAAAATAATAATAATAATAATTTCTACCTAGTAAAAGTCAATACATGAAGCCTTAAAGATATATATCATACAGAAATCAATGTTTCAATCAATCTATTATATATAATTAAAACAGACTCCTGCCACCTCATGCTATTTTCTCCACGTAAGCGAATATTTGCCACCTCAGCTAAAAAGCTGATGTGGACATCTTCCTAGAGAGTTCCCTATTCACTTTCTAACTAGCTTTTGCCCCCTCTCTTGACCAATCCGAATCTCTCTCCTGACCAATCCGAATCTGGCCCAAAATCCGTTATCTATTATCAATATCAATATCAATCAATACAATAAATTACTAATTCATGTGTCATAAGTTACCAATTTCAATACAATAAATATCAATTATTTGTTCTCCATTATTATTGATAACGGTTATTCCAATCCGAATCTGCCCTAAAATCCATTATCTATTATCAATATCAATCAATACAATAAATTACCAATTCATGTGCCATAAGTTACCAATTTTAATACAATAAATATCAATTATTTGTCCTCCATTATTATTGATAATGGTTATTCCTCCATAAATATTTTCAAATTGATAATGGTATCGTTACTGAAAAAAAATTAATAAAATTAAATTATTTATTTAGAAATCGTGAAATCGGGTGTAAATCAAATTAAATAAGTAAATTTTGATACACAATATTTTAATAAATGTTACCAATATATTTGATAAAATGTTCAAACACTTTTAAATATTTATTTAGACATTAAAAATAGTCAATGTACAACTTTTGTATTTTTTTTATTATTGTGTCGTCACATATATTTACCCAAACAAATAACAATTAGTCAATCTAATAAAAAAATTTGTGTTTTGTTTCTCTTATTAGTTCATATATTTACCATGAGCATTATTTCAATTTTTTTTAATATGTGTAGGAAAAAATGTTAAAATTTTAAAAATTCCTACATAACTTATATACTTTAATAAAAATAGAGTTTACAATTATCAATTATATAATTAACTTTTAAATCATGGTTAATATTTTATGTCTATAATACTTATTTAATTACAAACTCTACAATATCTTTTATCGTATTTTTTTTATAACTTTAAAATTTTACAAGATTAATATTATATATATATATATACATACATATATATCACCTTATAAAAAAAATTAAAATTAAACCCGCGCAACGCGCGGGTCATATTCTAGTTAGTTATTAGATCAACCATTTTAAACAAATTCACATTCTAATATTCTAAACAAATTATAGTCAAAACCGAGCTTTAAAACACAATGTCAAAAAAATGAAACTCATAGTTTAAACTCTGAATATACGAAATGAGTTCAAAGAAAAATTAAAATCACTAATACAATATATTAATTAATCGAGTTTACTAGTGAAACAACTTACTAAAATTTGAAGAAATTAAAGTAAGTTCCCCGCACAAACACTAATAGGTAAAATCTATCAATTCAATAATTAGGATTACCTCGATGAAGTTAATAAATTGAAACATATAACTAGTCAAAACAAAAAAACAATTATTTTGTAACTATCCACTGCAACAAAAGAGCAAAAAATCATAGTTAGAAACACAAGCACAAATCCAATCAACAGATAATTAACTTAATCATGTCAACATTTCAAACTAACTCAAATTTTAACAATTAATTTCATAGTTTATTTAATCACTTAGGTAAGAACTTATAATCCACAATGCAATCAGAGTAAGCAAACAACAAATAGATAATTAGTAACTTCAAAAACATGTTAGTAAAAATAATTAATACACAAGAAAACACAACTGATAGGATTAACATTTGACTAACATTGAACAGACACTGGACTCACTCGGTGGATATACCTGCTCTGATACCACTAATGTGACATCCTAAACCCCAAAATAATATATAATAATTTATACAAGAATTTTTAACTTTAATTCACAGCGGATAAAGAAAATCTATTTTCAAGAAAATAAAACTTTTATAACAAACTTAGGATATCACATTTCTCAAAACTCAAAAGGAGCACTTTAAACTTTTTTCTCTTATAAAACAATGCAATCTCCATAAACTTGATTTAACTATAATTTCTTAAAATATAAGGTTTTCATACAAAATATTGTTTCTAATTAAATAAATAAAATACAACTTATCACTCTCATTCCCAGTATCACTTATCAGAGCGAGTCTTCTCCTAAACATGAACTTCAAAACTCATTAACTTGTAATAAGTGTGATTTCAAAAACGCAAGGTCAAGTCAATTTAACACAAACAACGAAGGAGGTGAGTTTCGAAATCATGTTGCTAGTATAATTACACAAACATTCTCTTAGATGATTTGATGTTATAGTGAAATATATTGATTTTCGATGAGTGATTTTGACTTTATAATGTGATGTTTTTCCTTGAAGAATGTTTGTGTAATGATACGGTTTATTTATGATTAATTGCGGATTCTTGTTACTTATTAATCACAATAAGACAATCACAAGAAAATGCAGGCTCTACCTGTATGATGACAAAATAATATTCACTTCAAAAATTCTCAATATCTATTTTCTCCCTTTGTTGGCCTATGGTACTCCATTAAGACCGCCATCTCAAGCACAAATTGGAATCACGAATTTACAACATCATTATTATTAATCATACATCATGATCATCATCACATAAACTCATCACAAATTTATAGCATCACTATCATCAATCATACATCATTACATAAACTTATCACAAATTTATAACATCACTATTATTAATTATACATCATCATCATCATCATATAAACTCATCTAATCAAACATATACATAAAATTTATTCGACACCCAATATCACAATCATATCAAATATCATACATTTAACGAAATTAAATCAATCAACACCTTACAAATATTTCTACTCCACATGTTAATCTCACAATTTCCATATTTGCACATTAATTAATTTATCCCTCAAAGGGCTAATGTTGTACGTGGCGAGCCCGGACGAATCGTTGAGAAATACGGCTTTCCCGTTCATCTCACAATATATTATAGTCATGAAGTCAAACACTCCTAACAGTGAGAGTTAGGGTTTGAATTTCAAAAAAAAATCTTGGGTACAAAAAGGAAGTGATCTTTGTTTTAAAAAGGGATTAAAAGCATATAGAATTTTTATTTAAAGTATTGTTGAAAATTTTAAGTTTATATATTAAAGTTTTGGGTGTTAGTTTTTTCTTAGGACGATTCTAGATTTAAGGTACGAGAGATTTTAGACGCTTGAATTTCTTGACAGTTGCAAGGTAAGAGCTCCTACCAAATTTTTAGTTTGCATATAGAAACCTATTTGTGTGACTAGTGTTTGAATTTGTGATAAATGTTGTTGATGTGATTATGTATTCATAATTGATTATATGTGTTTACTATATGTTATGAATTTCAAGTTTATAATATGTCATGAGTATGCTCAGTGAAAAATATATTGAGGAATTATTAGTGTCTAATGAATATTAATAGTAGTCTTTTAATAGTTTCGTTTACATAATAGTTTATGTGAAAGAATCATAGTATGCCCAGGAGTTTTCATAGTTAGTGGTAATTGTGATGGGCTTTAGGGTTCTAGAAATGTTGATAGTCCACCTTATCCTTACGAGGATTATTGAGTAATGATAGTCTGTGTTGAGGTTGCACCATAGTAAATCGTGCAAGTCTGTGTTGAGACTACACCTTAGTATAATAGTACTAGTTTGCGTTGAGGTTGTACTTTTAAGATTTATGTCCCTCGAGGATAAGTTTGAAATTCTGGAATCGTGTGCACTTGCATATTGTGATTGCATTAGGGTGCTTTTTCACGCGAGTCATGTTTGTAATAATGATATATGTGCATAAATGTTCTACTTCATCATGTGACGCCATGTTATAATTGTGAAATGATATTTGTTATATTTGGTTGGTGATCATTTACAATTATTGTGAAAATTTGGCTAAGCCCTCAAACGATGATGAATTACGTACTACTGGTGGTATTTGTCGACTGCATGGGTATACGACCGCATCTCAAGCAAGGCTACTTATACGCACAAAGTGGTGGTAGTCAATAGTAGGGCCGATGTAGTATTTCATGTGGCAGTTACACACAAGAGGATAGACTACACCGCTACTTCAGGTTTGGTACTTGGAGTTGGTGGTGCATGAACGGATGCATGGGATACTACAAATAGAGGAGAGATGAAGGTTACATCTACCAAATTTCCTAGAGGTTGAAAGTTGCCTAAGATCTCTACTTTGTCAAAGGCACCTATCTAGTAAGTGGACCTAGTAGTAATGTCACTAAAACCTTTGTTTTAAATCCTAAACTCATTCTTCATCAATGCCTTGACACAACCAACTTTGAAAAAATATCTGATGCAAGAACTGCCAAAGAAGCCTGTGACATTCTAAAGAAGTGTTATTATGGAGGAACCAAGGTCAAGAAAATGAAGTTGCAGACCTTACAGAGACATTTTGAATTGCTGCAAATGGAGGAACAACAAAAGGTGTCATATCTGATTTCAAGATTAAGGAGTATCACCAATCAAATGGCTAGTTGTGGGGAGAAGCTTACTAAATAGAAACTATGTGAAAAGATATTGAGATCTTTGCATCCCAGGTTTGACTATATTGTATGTGCCACAGAAGAATCCAAAGACATTTCCACATTGAGTCTTGAAGAATTGCAAGCCACTTTAGAAGCATGAGAGTTGAGAATGGATGAAAGGAGTAGGAATAAATTTGGGGATCATGCAATGGTAGCACAAGCATACAAGAAAGGAGACCAGAAGAAGAAATGAAAGAAGAATAAATTCAAGAAACCTGATGATATGTTTGAATCTTCATCAAAAGGGGGCAATGTTAGTAGTAATTTGGAGAAGTTTGGACACATTGTTCATGAATCTGGTCTGGTAAAAGAAAGTTGAAGAAGAAAGATGGGGATGAGGCCTGTGCAGCTCAAGAAAACGAGTCAGACTCAGACACAGTTTTGTTGATAGCTACCACAAACGAAGAACGTTCTTCGTTAGACTCAAAAACAGTCTTGTTAATGGCTACCACAAATGAAGAATATTCTTCGTCTCGGCTTTGGTTTCTTTATATTGGATGCTCCAATCACATGAAAAACCACAAAGAATGGTTGGTGGACGTTGATACATCAAGAAGGAGCAAGATCGGGTTTGTTGATGATAGAACCTTGGAAGCTGAGGGAGCTGGTACATGGTAATCAAGAGAAGAAATGGAAAAGCAGTGGTGATTTAAAATGTGCTATATGTGCCAGGAATGAAAAGAAATTTTCTAAGCATAGAACAACTGATTCAAAAAGTATTTCAGGTGATTATGAAGGATGATGCCTTAGAGATGTATGATGGGCAAAAGAAGATGATATTAAAGGCCCCTCTTTCAAAGAACAGAACCTTTGTTATCAACATACAAGCTGCAGATATTGAATGTTTGAAGGCAACAAGCTCAATTGATGAAAATTGGCTTTGGCACTCAAGATTTGGACATCTCAACTTCAGAAGCTTGCAGCATCTAGGAGTCAAGGAGATGGTTAGTGGAATTCATATGATTGGTATCCCTGAGAAGGTGTGTGAAGTGTGTACGGCATGGAAACAATCAAGGAACTCATTTAAATCACAAGTGCAAGCTAGAGCGAAGAACGTTCTTGAAGTGGTTCATAGTGACATATGTGGACCATTTGAGGTGTCATCACTAGGAGGTAACAAATCATTCATAACCGTTGTTGATGAATTCAGTATAATGTTATGGATTTATTTGATTAAAACCAAAGATGAGGCATTGGACATATTTAAGAACTTCAAAATTAAAGTGGAGAAGTTGTCAAGGTGCTAAGGACATATGGAGGAGGAGAATACACATCACATGAATTCAAGGAGTTTTATGTCAAGAATTGAATTGAACATGAGGTAACAGCTCCTTACACACCTCAACCCAATGGCCTAGCTGAAAGAAGGAAAAGAACCATTCTAGACATGACTAGACGTATGATAAAAGATAAGGGACTACCACACAAGTTTTGGGGGAGAGGCTGCATCAACTGCTGCCTACATTCTTAATAAATATCCAACAAAGAAGCTGCCAGAGGAGATCTAGAGTGGAAGAAAACCAACAGTAGGGCACTTAAGAACATTTGGTGCTCTATGTTTCAAGCATGTGTCTGACCAAAAAAGAAGAAAGCTGCAGGACAGGAGTGAAGCCATGATCTTGGTTGGGTATCATCCAACTGGTGCCTACAAACTGTATGATCCTATCAAGGCAAGGTGGTATTTAGCCGAGATGTGAAAATCATTGAGCAAGAGTAGTGGGACTGGACATAAAAAGCCAGTAACAGCCAGCACTGCAAGCAGATTGCCAGCAGCCAGTACTAGGACTGCGAACAAGAGACCAGCAGCAAAAGCCAGCCTGCACAAAATCCTTTACAAGTACAAGATGATCATCGGGCCAGTATGGATAAAATTGAAGAAATGATATAATCAAGCAGATCTCAGAGGGCAAGGCAGCCACCAACACATTTAAGAGAATTTGAAGTATACAATGATAATGAAATTGACAGCAGTGGAGATCTGGTGCACTTTGCCTTATTTGCAGATACAAAACCTTTGAATAATTAAGAAGCCTTAAAAGAAAAGACCGTGGAAGAAGCAATGATGGAATAGATCAATGCAATTGAGAAGAACCAAACGTGGTACTTGACTGACTTGCCTCCAAAACATAAGCATATTGGAGTAAAGTGGGTCTACAAATTAAAGTCGAATCCAGATGGAACAATTGCTAAGTACAAAGCTAGATTGGTTGCAAAGGGATTCTTGCAAAGGGCAGGCATAGATTATTATGAAGTGTTTGCTCCAGTGGCCAGAATTGAAACAATCAGACTTGTGATTGCACTAGCCTATGCTAGAGGCTGGATAATGTGTCAGCTTGATATTAAGTCTGCATTTATGAATGGATTTCTAGAAGAAGATGTATATGCCACCATGTTTTGTGATTGAGGGAAAAAAGGATAAGGTGCTAAGATTAAGCAAAGCCCTCTATGAGTTGAAGCAAGCCCCAAGAGCTTGGAACAAAAGAATTGACTCGTTTCTAATTGGAATTGGCTTCATCTGATGCATAGTGGAATATGGAGTTTATGTGAGGCATTACACACTGAATGGAAGGCCTGTAATGATCCTATTGTGCCTATATGTTGATGACTTATTGGTAACTGGCAACAACAGGAATGCAATTGCAGAATTCAAGGAAATCATGAAAGATAGTTTGAAATAACAGACTTGGGCAAGCTAAGCTATTTTCTGGGTATGGAGTTCAATGAGACAGAAGAAGGCTTGCTTATGCATCAAAAGAAGTATACAGGAGAGATCTTACAAAGGTTCAATATGACTAGTTGCAACCCTACTGTCATTCCAATAGAGATCAATGCGAAACTGGGAACAACAATTAAAGAAGAACAGGCTGATTCGACCTTGCTCAAGCAAACTGTGGGTTCTCTAAGATACTTGGGCAATACAAGACCTGATATTTGCTATAGTGAGGGCGTGGTAAGCAGATTCATGGAGAATCCCAAACATTCTCACTGACTGGCAGTTAAGAGAATTGTGAGATATGTTCAAGGGACATAGCAGCATGGAATTCTAATTACAACAAATTAAAAACAAGAAAATGGAGACTTGGTTTGGTATTCATATTTAGATTGGTGTGGAGATAAGAATGATAGAATGAGCACTTCAGGCTATGTGTTCAAGTTCATGAAATCTCCAATAGCATGGAGCTCAAAATGTAACTCCCTAAATTTTATAATAAACTATTTTATTAATGAAATAACATTTTAAATAATTAATTTGGTGTTAAAATTATTTTAGAATATATGTTGATTAAATTTAGGATTAATTTCTTTATATGTGTATTTTCTATGATGTGTTAATCTTGTACATATTTGACTAAATGAGGGATGTAAATAATAAATATTATATTTTTTATTTTATATATTTTTTCTAAAAATAATAGTATTTTAGTGTGATGTTTTAAAGAATAAGATTTTAGGCGATTTTACGTGTATATGCGCGTAAGTAATTAATGTGATGTTTTCATGTTTGTTTGACTGGTGTTAAGTGTGCACATAATTATATTTTAATTATTTCTAACTATTTTCTATTTTTAGTTATTTATTTTATAAATAATTATCTTGGGATAGTGGTAATATTGTGTTTGATTCCCTTTATTTTTATATACTTGTTATGACATTGTGATTTTACATAATTTTATTATGATTTTGTAATTAATATAAAGTGTTGATGTTATATTATTTATTTTGTGATTTTGAGTATTCTCTAATGATGGTAGTATTTGAGTGTTTTGAAAAATAGGTAAAATTATAGTGATTATTTTGATTATGAGAGTTTCAATTCTTAGTAATATTTATTTTTTTAAAGTTTAATTATTTTAATTACTCTAATTTATCATATATTAGTTATGAAATATTAGTAATGTTTTGAAAATTAAATGATGTTTGGAGGAGTATTAAAAATGAGATTGAGTAACAATTAATTTTGTTTTAGCAAAATAAAAATAATAATAGTAAAACATAAAATAAATAAGGGAAACAATGGGCTTTGCTCACGTGTGTGAACCCAAATTGTGTTAATAAAATAAAAGAATAAGAAAGGGAGATGAACTTCAGTCGCCGCCGTAAAAGGAACGCAACAACTGGTCTATCATTAGACACTGGTGATCGATAACTATTCAAAACAAATTTCACCGTTTTCGTCCAAATTTCAGTATGTTGTTTCACTCAATTAGTTAGTCAAAATAAACTCATTTTCCCAGATTTTTAACCATTCCAATTTCTCTTTCAAAACCCGACTTCTCTGTTTGCGCAATTCGTTATTTTGCACCGTTCTATTTCACCGTAAGTCCAATTTGAGTGAAACCAACGCCAAAACGATCGTGTAAAAAGTGACTATATTATCCACTGATTGGTTTTTTTTATTTATGTTAAGTTTCCTTGAATGAATTTCGAAATCAATTTTTAGAGTGTATTCTCATAATCTATTTTTGACGTTTACCCATAAATTGTCGAGTTAGATCGATTGAAGGACAAATAGTCAAAGAACAAAGTATGTTTGCTCATGGAATCTTATTCGTTTGTGAAAGCATCAAAATAAGGTAAATGGTGAGAGAGCGTTTGAATTTATGAGTATAAATATATTGTGAGATGAAAGAGAAAACCGTATTTCTCAACGATTCATCTGAGACTCCCTACGTACAGCGGTAACCCTTTGAGGGAAAAATTAATTAATGTGCAAATATAAAAATTTTGAGATTAATATATAGAATAGAAATATTTGTAAGGTGTTGATTGATTTAATTTCTTTAAATGTATGGTATTTGATATTATTGTCATATTGGGTGTCGAATGGATTTTATTTATATCTTTGATTAGATGAGTTTATGTGATGTGATAATAAAAGAGGGATGCGTTGTGATAATTTTATGTGATGATGATGATGTATGATTAATAATTGTGATGTTATAAATTTGTGATAAGTTTATGTGATGAGGTATGATTGATGAGAGTGACGGTATAAATTTGTGATGAGTTTATGTGATGATGATGATGATGTGTGATTAACGATAGTGATGTTATAAATTTGTGATGAGAATATTGAAGTAACCCTATAGTTGATGAAATAATGGTGATTCCAATTTGTGTTTGAGATGACGGTCTTAATGGAGTATCATAAGCCAACGATGGGAGAAAATAAATATTGAGAATTTGGGAAGTGGAGATTATTTTGTCATCATATAGGTAGGGCCATACAAGCCTAGTGATTCCGGGAAAGTACAACTAAATGAGTCTGATCGTGGCGGTCTGCTATTGAGCCTTAAGGAAAGATTGTTAGACCTTGGAGGTATTTAGGTGAGGAATTCCTAGGTGACTTGGAGGTAGCACTCAAAATATCGGGAGCTACCATGCAACACACGTTTACCTCGACTGTCGCGTATATGTGTCTCGAGTTGAGTTGAGAGGATCTATGAGGACATGGCCAATTTGAATTGTCCATCCACCGCGATGGTGGCATAGTATCAAGCCTCCTAACCAAGTACTTCAGAGTTAGAATGGTACCACATTGTGAAGTAGAGTCTAAGCCTATGCATAGCATTGCATTTTTTTGTGATTGTTTCGTTGTGATAAATGTGTATCGCATGCGATAATAATTTCTCTTAGACGATTTGATGTTATAGTAAAAGGTATTGATTTTCCATGAGTGATATTGACTTTTTAATTTGATATTTTTCTTGAACAATTTTGTGTAATGATATGGTTCTATTATGATTGTTTGCGTGTTCTTCTTACTTGTATTATTCTATCAACATGATTTTGAATCTCACCCCCTTCGTTGTTTGCATTTGACTGGATTAGGCCATGCGTTTGCGAAATCGCAGTTGTTACAGGTTAATGAGTCTTGAAGTTCATGTTTGGGAGAAACCCCGCTCTGATAGGTGATATCGGGAATAAGGATTGTAATTTGTATTTTACTTATTAAATTTGAAACGACTTTTTGTATGAAAACCTTATAAGTACTAGTAAGTTTTTAGAATTAAATTAAGTAATTATACTTAAATCAAGCTTATTGAGATTGCACTATTTTATAGGAGGAAAAAAGTTTAAAGTGTTTCGATTGTATTTTGAGAAATGTGATATTCTAAATAACCCACAGAAGTTTCTTTTTCCTTAGGAAGTGTTTTTATTTAATTTTGATCATTTTAGTTTTCTCTTTTTTGTAAATGAAATATGTTTGAAAGTTGTTGATTCTTTGTTGATGTTTTAGATACATCGATTGTAAAAACGGATCTAAAAGAAAGTTTTGATTTTAAACATTTTAAGTTTTTCAAAAAAATAAAATGAACCATCTCAAAATGTTGTTTTTATATTGTTAATGATGTATATCTACTTGTTTCATAACATTTTAGAATTTTACAAAAAAATTGGTTTTATACTAGAATGGTTTTTTCTTCATAAATATGATAGGTTCATGACTTGTGATACTAGATCTAAAGAAAAATCAAACTTGGAACACTTTGAATTTTTGCTTAAAAAAAAAATTTATGTTAAAAATTTTGATCTTTAGTTTTTTGTATTTTTGATTGTTGAAAAGGTTCTAAAATGTGTGTTTAGAACTAAAGATGAAACATAATTTTGAAGAGAAATTTTTTTCCCTCCTTAACTAGTGATGTACGAACCTAAAAGTGAGAGTTAGGGTTTGAATTTCAAAAACTTCTTGGGTACAAAAAGGATGTGATCTTTGTATTAAAAAGGGGTTGAAAGCCTATAAAATTTTTGTTGACAATTTTAGGGTTTTGGAAATGTAACAAAAAAATATTGAAGTTGGAACTTTGGAAAGTTTTTTACAAGTGTTGGTGTTGTAAGTAAGAGTTGAGATATTTGAGGTTATGTGGAAAATGTTTGGAAAAAAGAATTATGAAAAGTGGTTTTTAAAAGAATTTGATTTATAAAAACAAAAATAAAGGGTTTGCGATGAAGACTTTTTGTGAAGGTTAAAGTATTGAATGAAATATTGAAATAAACGTTTTAGTGAATAAAGTGGGAAAATACCCTAGAATATATTTGAGGGTACTAGTTGAATTAGGCTTGTATCTTAAAGTTTTGATTGTTAGTTTTTTCTTAGGAAGCTTCTTGATTTATGGTACGAGAGATTTTAGAGTAACTGACGCTTGAGTTTCGGGATTTTTGCAAGGTAAGAGCTCTTTATAAAAATTTAGTATGCACATAGGAACCTATTTGTGTGATTGGTTTTGAATTTGTGATAAATATTGTTGATGTGATTATGTATTCATAACTGATTATATGTGTTTACTATATGTTATGAATTTCAAGATTATAATGTCATGTGTATGCTCTATGAAAAATATTTTGAGGTATTATTAGTGTCTAATGAATATTAAAAGTAGTCTTTTAATAGCTTCATTTACATAATAGTTTATGGGAAAGAGTCATAGTATGCTAAGGCATTTCATAGTTAATGGTAATCATGATGGGCTACAGGGTGGTTCCAGAAGTGTTGATGATTCACTTTATCCTTATGAGGATTATTGAGGATGGTTCCAGAAGTGTTCTATTTTTTGACGTGACCATGGGGGATAGCATTCTTCGAGCAGCACTTCTGCGTAGGTGTCTGCCGAGAATATCTTAAGGGTATGACCGATGATCTGATAGGTCTCATAGTCCGATGCATTTTCTGGTTTTGTATATTTTAGATTTACCATCTCAAACTACTTTTGTCACGTGACATGTATGTTGGATCTATTTATGTTTCCTTTTCATTTTAGAGTTGTGATGTTCCTTGTCAAGAATTTTCTTTTATAAAAAAAATCTGAGTTTATATTTGTAGAGAAAAAGAATATCAATTTTATTTTTTATAACATTGAGACAATATTTTTTAAAAAAATACACTTTTGCTTTTAAAAATTAGGTGTTACAGCTTTGGACTCATATATTGGACAACAAAATTATTCATATATTAGTCTCTTAGGCAACTGTTTAAATGTAAGTTGACAAAAAAAAAGTAATAAAATCAAACAAAAAGAAAAAAGGTTTAGATGTAATTTTTTTTATATTGGTCTTGATAATATTTCTTAAAAAATAGTACAAACCAATAAATCATAGTATTTTATTAATATTGATATTTATATATCGAACTGTTTAATTGAATAGTTCGTTCGTAGTTAATTGGTTGAACCAATTGAACCGTAATTCAAAAATTTTACTGGTTCAAATTTTGGTCTAGTTTTTAAAATATTGATATTTTACAAGTATATTTTTAATAGAAAAGTGTGAGACATTGAATACGTCAACTGGTATTTAAAAGATAAACATTAAATAAAGATTAAAAAAATGATTTAAACAAAAAAAAATCTTATAATTCAAACCAAATGTAGTATTTGTTAAGTAATTATGTATATTGTTATATGGATTAGGTTGCATTAGCGATATTTAGTAGGAGATGTAACACCACAAAATTTATAATAAACTATTTTATTAATGAAATAAGATTTTAAATAATTAATTTGGTGTTAAAATTATTTTAGAATATATGTTGATTAATTTTATGATTAATTTTCTTTATATGTGCACTTTCTATGATGTACTAATCTTGTACATATTCGACTAAATGAGGGATATAAATAAAAAATATTATATTTTATTATTTTATATATTTTTCTAAAAATAATAGTATTTTAATGTAAATATTTTAAAGAATAAGATTTTAATGATTTTACGTGTATATGCGCGTTCGTAATTAATGTGATATTTTCTTATATATTTCACTAATGTTAAGTGTGAACATATTTATATTTTAATTATTTCTAAATATCTCTTATTTTAGTGATTTATTTTATAAATAATTATCTTGGGATAGTGGTAATATTATGTTTGATTTTCTTTATTTTTATATACTTGTTATGACATTGTGATTTTATATAATTTTATTATGATTTAGTAGTTAATGTAAAGTGTTGATGTTATATTTATTTATTTATTTTGTGATTTTGACTATTCTCTAATGACGATAGTATTTTAACGCGCATGTTTTGAAACATAAGTATAATTATAGTAATTATTTTGAATATGACAATTCCAGTTGTTAGTAATATGTATTTATTTTAGAAGGTTAATCATTTTAATTAGTCTAATCTTACATATATTAGTTCTGAAGTATTAATAATGTTTTGAAAATTAAATGATATTTGGAGGAGTATTAAAAATGACATTAAGTAACTATTAATTTTGTTTCAATAAAATAAAAATAATAATAGTAAAACATAAAATAATTAAGGGGAATGGGTTTGGCCCAGGTGTGTGAACCTAATTGGGTTAATAAAATAAAATAAAAAAATCAGGAAGATAGTTGGTGAGCAGCCGTGAAAGAAAATACAACAATTAGCCTATGGTTTGGCACCTGTTTCCGAAAACTTGTTTTGTCTAAATTTGTTTAGTACGTTGTTTGATTCATTAAGTTAGTCAATTAAACACACTTTCTCATATTTTTTAACCATTCCAATTTCTCTCTAAAATACCTCACTTCTCCATTAATGGAATTCCTTATTTTGCACCATTTTTCTACATCTTAAGTCAGATTTGAGTGAAACTAACGCCAAAACGACCGTGTAAACAATGCCTATATTATCCACTTATTAATTTCCGATTTTGAGTAAGTTTATTTGACTCAATTTTGAAATGTATTCAATTAGAGTTTGTTATCATAATTTATTTTTGACGTTTACCCATAAATTGTCGAGTTAGATCGATTGAAGGATAATGAGTCAAAGAACAAAGGTTTTTTGCTTGTGGACTTGTGTTCACGTGTGAAAGCGTCTAAATAAGGTAAGGGGTGAGAGATCGTTTGAATTCATGAGTATAATATATTGTGAGATGAACGGGAAAACCGTATTTCCCAATGATTTATACAGAGCTCGCTTCGTACGGCAGTATCCATTTGAGGGATAAATTAATTAATGTGAAATAGAAACATTTGTAAGGTGTTGATTGATTTAATTTCTTGAAATGTGTAGTATTTGATATTATTGTGATATTGAGTGTCGAATGAATTTCATGTATATGTTTGATTAGATGAGTTTATGTGATGTGATAATAAAATATGAATGTATTGTGATAATTTTACGTGATGATGATGATATATGATTAATAATTGTTATGTTATAAATTTGTGATAAATTTATGTGATGATGTATGATTGATGATAGTGATGCTATTAATTTGTGATGAGTTTATGTGATGATGATGATGATGTATGATTAATGACAATGATGTTAAAAATTTGTGAGGAGAATATTGAAGTAACTCCTTAGTTGATGAAATATTGGTGATTCTAATTTGTGTTTGAGATGACAGTCTTAATGGAGTATCATAGGCCAACAAGAGGAGAAAATAGATATTGAAATTTTTTGAAGTGGAGATTATTTTGTCATCATATAGGTAGGGCTTGACAAGCCTAGTGATTTCGGGGAATTACAATTGAATTGAGTGTAATCGTGGTGGTCTATTGTTGAGCCTTAAGGCAAGATTGTAGACCTTGGAGGTATTCGGGTGGGGAACTCCTAGGTGACTTGGAGGTAGCACTCCAAATGTCGGAAACTATCATGCAACACACGTTTAGCTCGACTGTCGCATATATGTGTCTTGGGTTGAGTTGAGGGGATCTATGAGGACATAACAATTTGAATTGTCCGTCCACTCGGGTGGTGGCATAGTATCAAGCCTCCTAACTAAGTACTTCAGAGTTAGAATGGTATAAAATCGTGAAGTAGAGTCTAAGCTCATGCAAATCATTGTATTTTCTTGTGATTGTTTTGTTGTGATTAATATGTATCGTATGCAATAATAATTTCTCTTAGACGATTTGATGTTATAGTGAAATGTATTGATTTTCCTTGAGAGATTTTGACTTTATAATGTGATATTTTTCTTGAGGAATGTTTGTGTGATGATACGGTTTTATTATAATTAATTGCGTGTTCTTCTTACTTATATTATACTATCAACATTATGTCAAAACTCACCTCCTTCGTTGTTTGTGTTTGACTGGCTTGGCCTTGCGTTTACGAAATCGCAGTTATTATAGCTTACTGAGTCTTGAAGTTCAAGTTTGAGAGAAACCCTGCTCTAATAGGTGATATCGGAAATAAGAGTTGTAATTTGTATTTTACTTTTATTTATTTAGTTAGAAACCACCTTTTGTATGAAAACCTTATAAGTAATGGTAAGTTTTTTGAATTAAATTAAGAAATTATAGTTAAATCAAGTTTGTGGAGATTCCCTGTTTTATAAGAGGAAAAAGTTTAAAGTGTTTCTTTTGAATTTTAAAAAATGTGATGTCCAAAATAACTTGTAAAAGTTTCTTTTTCCTATAAAAGAGTTTTTATTTATCTACTGCAAATTTTTTTCTAAAAGTCTAGTATAAATTATTATTTTGGAGTTTAGGGTGTTACAGGAGATCATAACATTTAACGAGAGTTAATGATACACATTAGTCCTCCACAAAAAACATAAAAATTCAATTTGGTCTCGTTACCTATATTCAGAGATCAACACATTTTTGTCGTTAGATCTAGATTAGACGTCCTGTATTTCTTATTTTCTAAATCAAATTTCAAACAAAAACTCTCTAATGTTGATCCAAGAACAATAATATGTTGAATATGTGACCACATGTGGGGTCGCCCTAATAGTAATGTCACTAAAACCTTTGTTTTAAACCTAAATTTCATTGTTACTTATACGGTTATAGTTATACTTAGAGACACCCTTATACTTTCTTTAAACTACTCGTCCATAGCAGACTTCCTCATTTTGTTATCTTTTGTTTGCCTCTTAAACACTTTATAATAGCAAATTAATTTTAATAATTACTCTTTAGCCCCTTTCCTGGTCCTTATTTATGTTTTTCTTCCAAGTTTTTTTTTTGGCAATGAATGAGGGGTCTAACATATTAAATCTTTAAAGAAAAAATTCATTAAATCAGGGGCTGATTATTGTTACATTTTGTAAAATACATGTTTTTGATGATACAAAAGACTAATGATGATCATGCTCAAAACGACAAGCTCAAAAAGAAGAAGTCTCCAAGAAGTCTCCAAACATTCTATTAAAATCAAAATGGCTTATGTAAAGGTATATGATACAACCCATAGTTCAAATACAAAGAGAACCTTACATTTTTTGCATATGCATACACAATATTTTCAAAAGTCCAAAATAATATTTTCAAAGTGTTAGAATTTATATTTTTGACAAAATACAACAATGTAGTCGAATACAACACAGGTGTATTCGGATACAGATGAAAATTGTTAAGTCAGTAGCAAAAACATCTCATCTGTATTCGAATACAACCAAGATATATTCGAATACAGATGAAAATTTGCTAAGTCAGTAGCAAAACGATCTCATCTGTATTCGACTACATCCTGATATATTCGAATACAGATGAAAAATTGCTAAGTCAGTAGCTAAAACTCCTCATCTGTATTCGACTACATAAAAGTGTATTCGGCTACACAGTGATAAATTTGAATAAATTTGAACGTTGCAGCGAGGTGTATTCGAATACAGATACCTTGTAATCGAATACAATTGGAAGCAATGCAATTTTTCAGTTCTGAATCCAATCTAAAACATTGCAATTCTTCCTCAAACCTCTTGGATCAATGGCCACGAATCTGAAGAGATGTTTGTGGACTATAAATATGTCATAACTTCAGATTCAAAAACATCAATCCTACTACACAACTTCAAAGACTTTGAACAAACTTTTCTAAATTTTTTCTCAAAGTCATTTTCATAAATTCAAGTACTTGCATATCATTTTCATATCCTTAAGGTTCTCAACGTACTTGAATCAATTTTGGATTGTTATCATTCTACCTCTTTCTTACTCCTATATTCTTATCAAAACAACAAGTGTTTGTAAAAGAAAGTTGTACTTTCTTTAAGTGTTATATCTAAGATAGTAGTGTTCTATCATAGAAGGTTTGTTAGAAGATTGTAGCAAAGGTCCCAGGGTGAGGACTTGTACATATTCTGACAAATAGTGAAGGAAATCTCTTGTGGTGAGCAAGAGGACTAGATGTACCCTAGGTTATAAGGGGAACTAGGATAAATCTGCTGTGTTCATTTACTTACTGCTATTTACTTCTTCATCTACCATCATTAAGCGCAAAAATCAATCACTAAAATTCTGAAAACTGCTAAAATACCCAAACACCTAATTCACCCCCCCCCCCTCTTAGGTGCACATCTGATCTTACAATTGGCATCAGAGCAGGTTCAAGGTAACTTACTCCTAGATCAAATAACTCATGGCTTCCGCACAACCAGTTTTTAGAGACGGTGGCAGCAGTAACAAACCACCATGTTTCATCGGTGAACATTATGATTTCTGGAAGATACGCATGCAAGCATATCTTGAGGCACAGGGAGACGAAATATGGGATGCTGTTGAAAATGGCCCCTACATCCCAACAACAGTTATAAACAACAAAGAAGAAATCAAGATAAAGAATTCCTGGACCGATGACGATAAAAAGAAAGTGCTATTTGACAAAAAGGCAAAAAACATTCTACAATCAGCATTCGGTATGGATGAATTTTTCCGCATATCTCATTGTAAAACAGCCATGGAAATATGGGACACATTGGAAGTAACCCATGAAGGCACCATAGAGGTAAAAAGATCCAAACTTAATACACTTTCTCAAGAATATGAATTATTTCGTATGCAGCCTGGAGAATCTATATTAGACATGCAGAAACGATTCTCCCACTTAACAAATCACTTGGCAGCCCTTGGAAAAGTTTTCTCCAACGATGAACTGAATCAGAAAGTATTAAGATCACTAACTAGGGCATGGAAACCAAAGGTGACAGCGATATCAGAAAAGAAGAGTTTATCCAAAATGTCACTTTCTACATTATTTGGCAAACTACAAGAACATGAAATAGAACTTGGACGATTAGAGCAAAATGAAACCCAAGAAAAGAAGAGCAAAAATATTGCTCTAAAGACCGAATCAAAGGAAGTAGTCAAAGACAAAATTTCTGATGAAGACGAAAACATTAACTTCCTTGTCAAGAAATTCGGTAAATTTCTTAAAAATAACAGAAGTTTCAAAAAGAAGAACTTCAGAAAGAAAGATAGCGCTACTACCAACCAAAATTTCACATGCTTTGAATGTGGGAAACAAGGACATATCAAAGCAGATTGCCCAAATCTCATCAAAAAGAATGTCGGTAAAAGAAAAGACTTCAAGAAAGCATATATAGCATAGGAAGATAACGATATAAGTTCATCATCAGAAACTGAAAGTGATGAATGTGCTAATGTTGCACTAATGGCTTCACATCATTCAGATGACGAAGAGGTTAGTAACTTAAACACTCCTCATTATAATCATGAATTAGTCATAGAATACAATGAAGCACACAATGCAATAAAGGAACTTCTTGTTGAATGTAAAAATCTGCTTAAACAAGTATCAACTCATAAGAAAGAAATTTCATGTCTTAAAGAAAAAATTGATATTATGGAAAAAGATGCGGAAAAATCAAAGCAGAATTTTACATGCAACAAATGTGATTCCCTTTCATTTAAAATTGTTCAACTAAGTGGTCTTGGATTTTCTAAGTTTGACAAACCAAGCACAAATAAGACCATTTTTGTCAAATCAAGTACTCAAACAAATCAAAGAAATATTACAATTTTAAAAAAAGATCATTCGTATAAGGAAAGAATTACTAAAAATAAACTTCATACATACACTAGTAAAATTCCTACTTGCTCATATTGTGGTATTTATGGACACACATCGAATACTTGTCATGTAAGAAACATTAGCATTCCTAAAGGACATTGCATATGGGTCAAGAAAGGTACTAACCCCCAAGGACCCAAAGCACTTTGGGTACCTAATAAAATTTGATTTCAATTTTGCAGGGATGCACACAAAGTACTTCAAATTTGTGGTACTTAGATAGTGGGTGCTCCAAACACATGACGGGTGACATAACAAAATTTTCAGCCTTGACCCTTGAATCAAAAGGATGTGTAGTATATGGAGATAATAATAAAGGAAAAATCCTAGGTATTGGAAAAAGTTGGAACAACACCTTCTCCGTCAATTGAAGATGTTCTGTATGTTGAAGGCCTAAAGCATAATCACATAAGCATTAGCCAGCTATGTGACAAAAGACACAAGATAGTCTTCAACAAAGAAGA
Source organism: Cicer chorassanicum (assembly GCA_037974735.1). Lineage (NCBI taxonomy): Eukaryota > Viridiplantae > Streptophyta > Magnoliopsida > Fabales > Fabaceae > Cicer > Cicer chorassanicum. Next base: position 37,059,672 of record JBBPBP010000003.1, on the reverse strand, counting down.
GTGCATCATTCAAAATGCAGCAACAAGTGAAATTCAATTTATCGGTAAACGTTTCAAGAATATTTTTATACTTTATTTTGACGATTTATCCTTGAAAATGAAATGTCTTTTGGTAAGCGACAATAATGATGCATGGCTATGGCATAAAAGAATTGCACATATTCACATGGATCATTTAAACAAACTAGTCAAGCATGATCTTGTTGTTGGATTACCAAAAATGAAATTTGTCAAGGATAAATTATGTCACGCTTGTCAAAAAGGTAAACAAACAAAAACTTCCTTCAAAGCTATAAATGTTATATCAACTACAAGACCACTTCAATTAATACACATGGATTTGTTTGGTCCATCAAGAACTAAGAGTCTTGGTGGAAATTCATATGGACTAGAGATTGTTGATGACTTTTCAAGGTACACATGGACCTTGTTTTTTGCAAGTAAAAACGAAGCCTTTAAAGCGTTTAAAAATTATGCCAAGCTAGTCCAAAATGAACAATCATCCAAAATTGTATCAATTAGAAGTGATCATGGAAGAGAATTTCAAAATACCTTATTTGAAGAATTCTGTGAAGAAAATGGAATTTTCCACAATTTTTCTGCACCTAGAACACCTCAACAAAATGGGGTTGTTGAGAGAAAGAACAGATCCTTGGTAGAACTTGCAAGAACTATGTTAAGTGATTCAAATATACCAAAGTATTTTTGGGCAGATGCCGTAAACACGGCATGCTATGTTACTAACAGAGTAAACATTCGACCAATTCTTAAGAAGACTCTTTATGAACTCTACAAAGGCGGAAAGCCCGATATCTCTCACTTCCACATCTTTGGATGCAAGTGCTTTGTGTTAAATAACGGAAAAGACAATCTTGGAAAATTCGATGAAAAAGCAGATGAAGGTATATTTATTGGTTATGCATTATCTAGTAAAGCATTTAGAATTTTCAATAAAAGAACCTTAATTGTAGAAGAATCAATACATGTAACTTTTGATGAAACTAACCCCTTGAAAGAGGACAAAGTTATCTCTTATGATGATGATGATATTGAAAGTAGTGATCCAAGTAAAGAAGATCAAATTGACCAACCGAGTCAAGACAATGAAGTCATCATTGAAAAGGAAAATGATAAACTTCCAAAGGAATGGAGAACCCATCGAGATCATCCAATTGATAACATTATTGGTGATATCAACAAGGGAGTTACAACCAGACTTAAACTACAAGATGCATGCTTAAACATGGCTTTTGTTTCCCAAATCGAACCTTACAAAATTGATGAAGCACTAAAAGATGATCAATGGATACTTGCAATGCAAGAAGAACTCAACCAATTCGAAAGAAACGAAGTTTGGGAACTTGTTCCTAATCCAGGAAATAAACACATAATTAGTACAAAATGGATATTTAAAAATAAACTTGACGAAAACGGTATAGTTGTTCGCAACAAAGCAAGATTGGTCGCCCAAGGATATAATCAAGAAGAATGAATTGATTTTGACGAAACATTTGCCCCGGTCGCAAGGTTAGAAGCAATACGTTTACTACTTGCTTATGTCTGTTCTATGAACTTTGAATTATTTCAGATGGATGTGAAAAGTGCATTTCTAAATGGATACATCAATGAAGAAGTATATGTCAAACAGCCACCCGGCTTTGAAGACTTCAAGAATCCTACACATGTATTCAAATTAAGGAAAGCTCTCTATGGTCTAAAACAAGCACCAAGAGCTTGGTACGACAGATTGAGTGCCTTCCTGTGTGAAAGAGGTTTTGAAAAAGGCAAGGTTGACAAGACATTATTTATTAAACGAAATAATGGTCACACCTTGTTGGTCCAAATTTATGTTGACGATATCATATTCAGTTCAACAAACAATGAAATATGTGAAGAATTCTCATTGCTGATGCAAGGTGAATTTGAAATGTCCATGATGGGAAAATTAAACTACTTTCTTGGTCTTCACATCAAACAACTCAAGCATGGCATCTTCATCAATCAAGCAAAATATTGCAAAGAACTGCTAAAAATATTTGAAATGGAAAATTGCAAGGAAAGTGCAACTCCCATGGGTTCCGGAACATATGTTGATAAAGATGAAACCGGTGCGTCTATAGACATTTCAAAATATCGAGGTATGATTGGATCTTTATTATATCTAACGGCCAGTCGGCCAGATATCATGTTTAGTGTTTGTCTATGTGCTAGATTTCCGGCAGATCAGAAAGAATCACATCTTATAGCTGTCAAAAGAATCATGAAATATTTGAAAGGAACAATCAATGTAGGACTATGGTATCCGAGAGGTAGCATCTGTAGTCTCGTTGGATATTCTGATTCAGATTATGCAGGATGTAAAACAGACCGTAAAAGCACAAGCGGCACTTGTCATGTATTGGGAAATGCACTTGTATCATGGTCATGTAAAAAGCAAGCATGTATCGCACTCAGTACTGCTGAAGCCGAATACATAGCAGAAGGAAGTTGTTGTGCACAAATTCTATGGCTCAAGCAACAACTATATGATTATGGACTTGATCTCGGCTGCATTTCGTTAGGATGCGACAACACTAGTGCTATCAATATTTCAAAGAATCCAATCATGCACTCACGAACTAAACACATTGATATACGCCATCATTTTCTGCGCGATCATGTGCTTAAAGGAAACGTTGAAGTAACCTTTGTGGATACTCATAACCAACTTGCGGACATCTTCACTAAACCACTTCCTAAGGACTCCTTTTATAAAATTCGAAGAGAACTCGACATCTTAAGTGAAAATGATCTTTAAATACAGTGTACTTTGTCATTATTTATAAGGCTCCTCTTTATAAGCAGGTTAGAATTCAATCATTTTATGTTATCTATCATTATATCTATGATTATTCACTTTGCTTACATTATTCTCAAAATATATTTATTACTATATCTATGATTACATGAAGTATTTGGTATACTCTATATGATACATTCATTCCTGTTTCAAAATAATTGAAGCAGTAGCCGAATACCAAGTCTGAGTCATCAAAAACACAATTTTCCAGAACTGTATTCGAATACAATTTCAGTGTAGCCGAATACACATTTCCCAGCCTCATTTGTATTCGACTACCTATAGGTGTATTCGGTTACACCTTTGGGTTTTTCTGTCATATTTAAACGTTATGCCAGCATTCCACTATTCATTCAACTTGGGTATTCGAATACAGACACACTCCCTCAATCGACAACCACCATCTCTTCTTCAGAATTCACATCCTTTCCCTTCTGAACTGCTTATCCCATCGTTATTACCTCCAATCATGATTGAAATCTACTCCTCTTCTTCCTTTCTTCAGATTTCGCGAACCTGAAACCCTAAACCCCCAAATTTCTTTCTACTCACTATGTCCAACGTCTCCAACACTGTTCAAGACGCACGCAAACGCGGACCTAGAACTAAGCATGCATGTGTGGGTCCTTCCAAGAAACGAACCAAGAGCACCAACATCACGGATTTATCCCGCCTCTTACACACACCGGAAGAAATTACTCGGTTTCGCACACTTTACTCCGACAAGAGGCTCATCATTCCCAAAATCGGTACTTCAGATTCCTTCTCTGCCTTTGAATTTCCTGCTTTACTTAGAGCTCAATGTATTGAGGAATTTATCGGATACAAAGGTCCTATATATCCCGACTTAGTTAGGGTCTTTTACTGTAATTTGCATCGGGATGGCAAAATGCTGATTTCTCGTGTCAAAGGGAAAACTATTGAACTTGATTCTCATATTATTGGTGCCATTTTGAAAATTCCCGATGAAGGACAGAAAACTAGTCCAACTAACTTATGTGAATGGTCTGGTGTTTCGAAATATGATGCTTATGTGGCTCTTTGTCGCTTTGACAAACAAACTATGGAACGCAAGAGAATTCAGGCCGGCTCAACATTTGCAAAGCAACGATTTGGTGTTGGAAATCTCACTGTTGATTATCGTTTGCTCCATTACTTCTTAAGTTACATTTTGGTTCCTAAGGCCGGTAACTACTCTCAGATCTCCGAGTTTGAACTCCAGATTATGTACTACCGGTTTGAAGGTCTTCCCCTTAACTGGGCTTATTTTGTTAAATCCGTCATGTTTGTATCCAGAGAGGTTGTTGGTTTGCCTTATGCTAAGGAAGTCACTCGCATTCTTGAACACTTCGGGGTGGATTTCTCTGAGGAAGTTGTGTATACCATTACTAAGGATAATCTACTTGATTTAAGTGTCCTTCCAAGCATGAAAATCGTTTGGAGTGAACCGCTTCAAAAATACATCCATATGAGTGATCTTGGTCAAACATCTGCTGATGCTCCTGACAACACCTCTGCCCCTGATATTGCTCCTGCAGATGATGCTGCTGAAGATACTACATCTGATGATGATCATGTGTCCAACCGAATGCTTATGGCTAAACTTGACTCTCTCCAGACTTGCTTCTCCAGATTTACCACTTCTGTCGATGCTCGCTTTCAAGCTCTTGAATCCACCATCGCTACCAACCATGACAGCCTGGTCCACGAGATGTGTATCATAGCCGACAAAATTGATCATCTCCATCTCCCGCCTGGCCATCACTGATTCACACTTAGTTTCCTAGGCCTAGTTCGCTTTTTTTTTCTTGGTTCTGCTTCCGATTATGTTTTGATTTGCTGTAATTTCTGCTGCTTTCTGTTTCGTTTTGGTCTTACTGTCAGCCTCTTATGTGACTTTATCTGCTTACTTACTACTACTGTGATGGTTATTGACTTATTATAATTTTTCTTTTGTTTTATTACTTCGTTTATTATTGTCGTCTTCTTCTTTTTGATCATGTCAAAAGGGGAAGAAAACAATATGGTATTTTGTTGTCCCTTAAACTATCAATGTAAGTACTCAACACATATATTTCCTTAATCCTCCAACACGAAAGTATGCATATATTACGGGGGAGTATGATGTTGCGCATACAGTATGGGGGAGTCATAAATAAACAACAAATGGTTTTGTCATAATCAAAAAGGGGGAGAATGTAAAATACATGTTTTTGATGATACAAAAGACTAATGATGATCATGCTCAAAACGACAAGCTCAAAAAGAAGAAGTCTCCAAGAAGTCTCCAAACATTCTATTAAATCAAAATGGCTTATGTAAAGGTATATGATACAACCCATAGTTCAAATACAAAGAGAACCTTACATTTTTTGCATATGCATACACAATATTTTCAAAAGTCCAAAATAATATTTTCAAAGTGTTAGAATTTATATTTTTGACAAAATACAACAATGTAGTCGAATACAACACAGGTGTATTCGGATACAGATGAAAATTGTTAAGTCAGTAGCAAAAACATCTCATCTGTATTCGAATACAACCAAGATATATTCGAATACAGATGAAAATTTGCTAAGTCAGTAGCAAAACCATCTCATCTGTATTCGACTACATCCTGATGTATTCGAATACAGATGAAAAATTGCTAAGTCAGTAGCTAAAACTCTTCATCTGTATTCGACTACATAAAAGTGTATTCGGCTACACATTGATAAATTTGAATAAATTTGAACGTTGCAGCGAGGTGTATTCGAATACAGATACCTTGTAATCGAATACAATTGGAAGCAATGCAATTTTTCAGTTCTGAATCCAATCTAAAACATTGCAATTCTTCCTCAAACCTCTTGGATCAATGGACACGAATCTGAAGAGATGTTTGTGGACTATAAATATGTCATAACTTCAGATTCAAAAACATCAATCCTACTACACAACTTCAAAGACTTTGAACAAACTTTTCTGAATTTTTTCTCGAAGTCATTTTCATAAATTCAAGTACTTGCATATCATTTTCATATTTTTAAGGTTCTCAACGTACTTGAATCAATCTTGGATTGTTATCATTCTACCTCTTTCTTACTCCTATATTCTTATCAAAACAACAAGTGTTTGTAAAAGAAAGTTGTACTTTCTTTAAGTGTTATATCTAACATAGTAGTGTTCTATCATAGAAGGTTTGTTAGAAGATTGTAGCAAAGGTCCCAGGGTGAGGACTTGTACATATTCTGACAAATAGTGAAGGAAATCTCTTGTGGTGAGCAAGAGGACTGGATTACCCTTGGTTATAAGGGGAACCAGGATAAATCTGCTGTGTTCATTTACTTACTGCTATTTACTTCTTCATCTACCATCATTAAGCGCAAAAATCAATCACTAAAATTCTGAAAACTGCTAAAATACCGAAACACCTAATTCACCCCCCCCCCCTCTTAGGTGCACATCTGATCTTACACATTTTTTAAGAAAAAACAAGCCTTTAAAAAATTTTAGTGCTAAATAATGGTGGCACTATAGCGTATAGTATAACAAAGTTTAACCAATCGCAATTGTTCCGATATATATTATTTAGTTCAATTGTCTTAGTTATTCCGATATTTATTATTTAGTTCAATTGTGTTAGTTAGTTAGTTGAATAACTAAGTTGTAGTTAGTTAATTGTATTTTAGAGTTAATGTAATACTCTATAAATAGAGTTGTCAATGTAACTACTTTACTACTTTATTACGTTTCTATGAATAAGGAATATATACACATTATAAACATATTCAGAGTTTTTTTTCCAATATATCCCTGTTTTTAAAAAAAGTAACCAAAATGCCCCCTTTTTGAAATCAGTTACCAAAATGTCCTGTTTTTTGGGCCTTGTTACAGGTCGCGGCGGGGGGGGTGCGACCTCCTGAATGCAGAATTTTGGCAGGCCCAATTGGAGGTCGCAGGCCGGGGGTGCGACCTCCTTCTGGGGGGTTTTTTTTTTTTCGTCTTTTTCTAATGTTTTTAAATTTTAAATAATTAT
>JBBPBP010000003.1:37028339-37042199 GCA_037974735.1 Cicer chorassanicum | reverse complement strand
AATGTTTAAAATAAAATAAAAGGAATACAAACAATCACTCATCTTTTTTAATAATATTTTTAGAATAAAAATCACTCATTTTATTTAAATCTTTTTAGTAATAAGTGGTACTTATAATTTCTTGTTCAACTTGCTATGATCCACTTATAAGTTTATTGTATTTCATCTTTTCACAATTTACACTTTGTAACAAATTATAATATTTGAATAAAAAAGTTATAATTATAATAATATTCAATCAAAATTATTAAACTTAAACTACGTGATTATATTAATAAATATAAGAATACAAATCTATCACTAATTATTAAACACATGAGTAAGTAATTAAGATTCTTTTGTAAAATTTTATTGTCCATTAATTTTATAAAACTATTTTTTAGTTACAAGATCTATTAATTAATTTTTTATAAAAATACCCCTAATTAGATGCGTTTGTTAGATCTCACTCCGAAATAGAAATTGCTTGCGTATATAATTTTAGACTTCTTCAAATATGTATATGCTAATAGGCAAAGGTAAACAACCAACGAGTCAACACCATTAATTGTTGCATAATTACATATTAATTAAGTTGCCAATATACATAATGGAATTGGAACACTAATAGCTACGTTGAACTCTTTACTTGATGGTTTCGGTTGATGGTATTATCAAGTGTTGTTTCACTATATATGTGGTCTTGCATTCAAACCCTATAACCCTTCCACATTATGATTTTTTTTTATTCTATCTCTAGTCTGTTTTTATTTTCTATCTGCGAATTTTGTGAATGAACTTGATTTAGGAATATTATTTTTAATATACTTTTTTATGTCGTTTTTGTTAAAAAAATCATTTAAAATTTTATTATCATATAGTTTTGTTCAACTTGGGTTGTAAATTACTTCCTCAAATATCTATCCAAAAATAACTCTCTCCAGAAAATTTAATTCAACAATTTCTTTTTTATTGAGGTAATTAATGTGAACAAATTCGGTTAAGCATATGTTTGGATATACTCTAGAAAGTCATATTTGCGTTTAGAAACATGTTTCACCGAAATTTTTTGAAAGTTACATATTGTAGTTTATTGATGGACATATAAAATTATCTTATGAAAGAGAAAGAAGATGAAAGAGAAAAAAAATCATATTTCCTAAATATACATTTAAATCTTTATTAATTGATATCACAAATTACAAGAATATAAACTCGTATATATATACACACACGAAAACTAATATGCTAACTAACAACTCATAAGCCTCAAATAACTCTAAGATAAGGAAAAGTAGTTACATTTTATTACACTTATGAGCTGACATCAACTAATATGCTAACTAACAACTCATAAGCTTCAAATAACTCTAAGATAATCTAAGATAAGGAAAAGTAGTTACATTTTACTACACTTAAGAGAATAAAATTAATATTATTCTTAATAGGGCGTGAGGTGGCGTTGCTTCCACCTACAAAACAAACGCTAAATAAGTTTTGAATGGAAGATTCAATTTTTATCCACATATATTAAATATTTATATTTTCAAATAATATATTATAAGTTAAAATATCAAAATATATATAACATATCATGTAATAAAAATTGGCATTATAAAGTAAGAAATATAAATTATGTACGAAAACATATGATATAGAAAAAAAATATTATTTTAATTATGTTAAGACTAATAAATATTATTTAACAAACTACAAAATACAAAAAATAATATATCAATATAATATCTCATACTAATAATAAAATTAATGTTTAAATTTATCACTTCTGCAACGACGTCGCTTGAGTAAAAGTGTCATAAGATAAAATTTATGTTCCATCAACCCTTGTTTAAGTCTCTTTTCCAAAACCAAAATGTTTCCCTCACTCTCTCACTTAGTGCTTTGTCTTCTATACAATAGATTTCTAATAGCATTTCTTATTTCTTTTATGTCTATACTTTTATGTATTTGAGCTTGAAATTTATCACTTTGAGGTGCACTGTTATCATCATCGTCATTGAAATGAAATTCCATTCGTTGTCATGTAACCCATTAATATTTGAGTTTTGGGTTTGTTGCATTCAACTGAGAAAAAAGATTTTAGAATAAGAGAGTACAAGAACTGATGAATTATATATAGTAAATTTAGGGTTTTTTGACATTGTAATATTTAATTAAATGGAGGAAATAATAAATTTACGTTTTTCAGTATTGTAATATTTAATTAAACTACATTAAATAAATAATAACTCAACTTTAGTCTTTGAAAAACAAAACTTAACTTTAGTTGTTTACAAAAAAAGTGGGAACACATAAGTTGTTGAACTGAAATTCATCTACAAACTACTCCCTCTAATCCCAATTATAAAAGAAAAAAAACATCAATATCAATGAATTTATTTATTACTATTACTTTTTGAATATTTTTCAATGTTTTAAAAACTGGATCGGACATGCCGATTCAAAAGGTTCAACTGTAAACTAGGATCTAGTTCGGTCTGAGTTGACCTTAAGAATCGTTATTCAATTAAAACTGCAAAAACTGGAGCAAACCAGAATGAACCTGAAAAGTATTTTGCAAGTTATCAAAAATTTAGAGGAACAAGGAAATCCACATAATCTGAACACTTCAACAAAGTAGTATACAAGTTTGGTTTTTAGAAACAAGCAGAAACCACTAGAAACAAAATTGATATTTTGGTTGTATTGATTTCATTCTTCAATTATCTGATTTATATTATGTTATATGACAAACAGTTTGACCTTAAAAAGTTGAAGCAAGTTGAGGATACTGAAGGTTTACCAGAACCAGAGGAAACAGATGCAAACAAATCTTCAGATGATGAATCTTTTCAAGTTAGAAACAGTCAACATAAGTCAGAAGAAATATCTGGAAAGAAGTACAAGTCATCTCATCTCATTGGAAGTGCAAGTGATCCTTTGAGGATCAAATCATCATTAAAAGATACCACTTTGTTTGGCTCACTCTCATCAATTGAGCCTAGCTACCACTGTTGATGAAGCATTGGCAAATGATGGACGAATTCTTGCAATAAGAGTTAAATGAATTTAAGAAGAATGTTGTTTCGGATCTAGTACCTAGACCAAAGAATAAAATTATTGGAACCAAGTGAGTTTTTAGAAACAAGCATATAAAAAAGGTGAAGTGGTCAGACACAAGGCCATAAGGCATTGATTACATTGAGACATTTGCTCCAATGGCTAGGTTAGAAGTTATTCGTATCCTACTTTCTTTTTCTGCAAATAATAACATTATATTATTTCAAATGGATGTTAAAAGTGCTTTTCTAAATGGTTATATAAGTGAAGAAGTCTATTTTAAACAACCCCTAGGTTTTGAAAGTTCTGAATTTCCAAATCATGTTTTTAAAACAAGTACCTAGGGCATGGTATGATAGACTTAGTAACTTCTTGCTTAAAAATAACTTTGAAAGAGAACAAGTAGATAATACACTTTTTAGAAAATCAATAGGAGATGACATTCTTATTATACAAATTTATGTTGATGACATTATTTTAGCATCTACTAATGGCACTCTTTGCCAAGAATTTTCTAAATTGATGCAGCTTGAATTTCAAATGAGTATGATAAGAGAGCTGAAGTTCTTCTTAAGGATACAAATTCAGCAAAATAAAAAAAGGTATATAAATTCATCAAACTAAATATACAAAAGAGCTTCTTATGAAGTTTAAGATGAGTGATTGCAAACCTATGGCTACACCAATGCACCCTACTTGTTCACTTGAAAAAGATGATTCAGGCAAAAAATTTGACCCAAAAAAACCTATAGAGGAATGATAGGATCCTACTTTACCCTACCGCTTCCAGACCTGACAACATGTTTAGTATATGTGTATGTGCAAGATTTCAGGCTGACCCTAGGAAATCACATTTAACTGATGTTAAGAGAATCCTTAGATACGTAAAAGGCACTACCAACCTTACCTTGTTCTACAAGAAATCTTCTAAGTACAAACTGAGTGGATACTGTGATTCTGATTATGCAAGAGATAAACTTGATAGAAAGAGCACTAGTGGCAACTGCACCTTTCTATGTGACAACTTAATATCTTGGTCAAGCAAGAGACAAAACACTATTGCAATATCAATAACAAAGGCTAAGTACATTTCAGCAGCTGGCTACAGTTCTCAACTACTTCGGATGAAGCATCAAATTGAAGACTACAAAATCCTAGAATCCAACATTCTCATCTATTGTGATAACACTTCTGCCATTTTTCTAACCAAAAACTCTATCTTACATTCTAGAGCTAAACACATAAAGATCAAATATCACTTCATTATGGAGTTTGTTCAAAAAGGGGTACTAAACATTCAGTTTGTAGACACTGATCACCAATGGGTTGACATATTCACCAAACCACTATCTAAAGATAGGTTTGACTTCATTAAGAAAAACTTAAATCTTACATTCATACCTGACTGATGTTGTGATAACTTCATAGTAGTTTAGCTTTACATTAGTTTTTATATTTTCTTGTAATATGTTTTCATGGTATTCAAAAAAAAAGAACGAAAAATAAATATAAAAAAAAAAGAACGAAAAAAATAAAAATAAAAATGAAAAAAAAATAGTCTTACTTTCAAGTCTTTTAGTCTTATAATAAAACGAGGAGAAAGATATTTGATAAAGTGGAGAAAAAATGATACTTAGAATTAGAAGGTGCCCTCAGTTAGGGGAGTCAAAGAAATATAAAGAAAAGTTGTTATCAAGAAATATAAAGACTTAGGGGGTACCATAAGTTAGGGAGTGCCATTTTTGGATTCAATTATGCATTTGGTTTTGACAAACCTTAAGATAGACAAAATCCCCACATTATCGACCTAATTGATTTGTTTCTAAACAATTTCAAATTTTATCTAATATTCCTAATAATAATAATAATAATAATAATAATCTCTTTTAGGTTATAAAAAAATTTGATGTTAGAAAATCATTTTCTATCATATTTAAATTTGTACAATAGCTCTATATGAATCACTTTGATGAAAAATGCTAGGTAGTCTTAAAACTAGATAGCATTACACTTAACATCTTGATTATACTATCCTTAGTTTTCTCCATTTTGGACTGAATGTGTTTAATAAACTTTCAGTAGTATATAGAAAAACATAAATGGATTTATCTCAAAGTGAAACTAAGGGGAAAATTGTTGGGTATTGGGCTCCCTTCCTATGTGGAGAAAGACCCAAATATTGTAGTCCATGTGTCTCACTTATTTAAGTGGAGAGTGGTTTAAATAGGGTTGAAAGAGAGAGAAACTATTTTGAAAGAAAAGGCAGCCACCAAAAGAGAAAATAGGAGAGTAAACCCTATTCTCGGTTTTGTCAAATCAGTCTCAGAAAAACATCGATTGCGCATTCGTTAAACATTGGATCGGACTGATTATTGGATAGTAGGTTCACAACATTCAAGACTTCGTGTTCAACGGTCAAGTTTTTGAGTGTTTTTCTTCTTCTTGCTTTTCATTGTAAGCTTTAGTGCTTTGTTATTTTGGTTGGTTGTAGGCACACTTTGTGCATCATTTTGAGACTCTCTTGCACCCTTATTTGATTATAATGGAGCTATTTCTTTGGTCTAGATGGCCCATGGTTTTTACCCTTGCATTAAGGGGTTTTCCACATTAAAATATCGGTGTTTTTACGATCTTTTATTTTGATTAATTTTCTGCCATATATATTTGTTGTTACTCCTCACGGGTTCTTGCAAAATGGGGGAATTTTATATGCGTTGTGTATTACTTGTTATCGTGTTTCTGTATTTATTCCCATTAGAGTGGCATCAGAGCTCTTGGTTAAAGGTTTATTTGACTTGCTTGAAGGATGGAGGCAAATATGAATATAAAGACGATATGCTTGAATGGTTCTAATTACCATTTGTGGAAGGGAAAGATGAAAGATTTTTTATTTGTGAAGAAAATGCATCTTTCCATTTTTAGTTCTAAAAAGCCGGATAATAAATCTAAGGAAGAATGGGATTTTGAACATCAATAGGTATGTGGTTTTGTTAGGCAATATGTAGAAGATAATGTTTATAATCATATTGCTAATGAGACAAATGCAAAAACTATGTAGGATAAGATACAAACTTTGTTTGCCTCTAAATCATCGAATAATAAATTATTCTTACTGAATAGTTTCATAAGTTTGAAGTATAAGGAGGGAACGTCTATTTTGGACCACTTGAGTGAATTTTAGGGGCTCCTTGATCAAATGTTTGGAATGGGTATCAAGTTTGATGATGAGCTATTGGGACTATTTTTACTGTTATCTTTACAAGAGTCTTGGGAGACATTTCGGGTTTCTATAACGAGTTCAGCTCCAAATGGTGTTGTTTCTTTGGAAATGGCTAAGGGTGGTGTTTTGAATTACGAGATGAGAAGGAAGGCACATAGTTCTTCATTTCAATCTGAAGTTCTTGTCACTAAAAATAGAGGGAAAAGTCAGAAAAAAGAAACGATGGATGGTAGAGAAAACAACAAAGGCAAGTCTAAGTCTAGATACAAAAATGTGGAGTGTCATTATTGTCATAGAACAGGGCACATACAGAAGAACTTTTTTCTGTGGAAAAGAGATAACAAAGGCAAGAACGGTAAGCTAAAACAAATGGGTCGTGTTGATGATAGTGATGATGATTGTGTTACTATTGCTACTAGTGATGATCTAGTTATTCTCTGTGATTATGCGTCAATTAATCTTGTATCTAATGAGAGCATGTGGATAATTGATAGTGGAGCTACACTATATGTTACATCGAGGAATGAGTTCTTCACATCTTATATTTTAGGTGACTTTGGAGTTTTGAAGATGGGTAATGATGGTGTATCTAAGGTAATTGGTGTTGGTGATGTATGCTTGCAAACCAACATGCGAATGCAATTGTTGCTTAAAGGAATCAAACATGCTCCAGATGTTCGCTTCAATTTGATCTATGTGCATATGCTTGATGAATGTGGTTTTGATAATCATTTTGCTTTTGGAAAGTGGAGACTTGGTAAAGGTAACTTGGTTGTGGCTAGAGGGGAGAAAATTAGTAAACTGTATTGGACAAAAGCTTTGGTTGCTAAAGATAGTGTGAATGTCGTGGATATTGAATCATCTTTGTGGCACCGAAGGCTTAGCCATATTAGTGAAAGGGGGTTTAATTGCTTAACTAGAAAGGATGTGCTTCCACGATTGAAGAATGTAGATTTGGAGAAATGTTCTCACTGCATGATTGGTAAACAAACTAGAGTATCCTTCAAAATACATCCTCCCTCTAGAATGTCAGAGTTGCTTCAGTTGGTGCATTCTGACGTCTGTGGCCCTTTAAAGGTAAAATCTTTTAGTGGTGCACTTTATTTTGTTACTTTTATTAATGACTGTTCTAGGAAACTATAGGTTTATGTTTTGAAGACAAAAGACCAAGTGTTAACCCTATTCCCTAGGGTTGAAAGAGAGAGACTATTTTGAAAGAAAAGGCAGCCACCAAAAGAGAAAAGAGGAGAGTAAACCTTATTCTCAATTTTGTCAAATCAGTCTCAAAAAAACATCGATTGCGCATTTGTTAACCGTAGGATCGGGCTAGATTGACGCTTTGTTTAATTGATGATGGAAAGAATCTAAATAAGTTTATTGGAGATATTATAAACAACTCTATTGTAAAGAATCGGATTACCAAAGGAAAAAGTTATGCTATTTAAAGAAGGTTGATTATATATATATATATATATATATATATATATATAATCACTGCTAACAAACACATGTCTTTTACTTTTTCTACAGTGATTGAATGTTTAAATTAAAACAAAGTATATATATATATATATATATACATATATATATATATATATATATATATATATATATATAAACAATCACCATATTTTCATAGTGAATAATTGATAGTGGTGCTACACTACATGTTACACCGAGGAAGGAGTTCTTCACATCTTATATTTCAGGTGACTTTGGAGTTTTCAAGAAAGGTAATGATGGTGTATCTAAGGTAATTGGTGTTGGTGATGTATGCTTGCAAACCAACATGGGAATGCAATTGTTGCTTAAAGGAGTCAAACATTCTCCTGATGTTCGCTTCAATTTGATCTCTGTGCATATGCTTGATGAAAGTGGTTTTGATAATCATTTTGCTTCTGGAAAGTGGAAACTCAGTAAAGGTAACTTGGTTGTGGCTAGATGGGAGAAAATTAGTAAATTGTATTGGACAAAAGCTTTGGTTGCTAAAGATAGTGTGAATGTCATGGATATGGAATCATCTTTGTGGCACCGAAGGCTTAGCCGTATTAGTGAAAAGGGGTTAAATTGCTAAGCTAGAAAGGATGTGCTTCCAAGATTGAAGAATGTAGATTTGGAGAAATGTTCTCACTGCATGATTGGTAAACAGACTAGAGTATCCTTCAAAAGACATCCTCCCTCTAGAAAGTCAGAGTTGCTTCATGTTGGAACCAAGTTGATTTTACAGTTAGAGTTTTGATGTTAACAAAAGTATTTTATAAGAACAATATATTTGACTTCAAAGAGTATGAAAGAAGATTCATGTTTTTGAAGAAAATCTAAAATAAGATTTGATTCAATTTTATAATTGAAGAAAATCTTAAATAAGATTTGATTCAAAATTATACTTGATGAAAATCTAAAATAAGATTTGATTCAAATTTATAATTGAAGAAAATCTTAAATAAGATTTGATTCAAAATTATAATTGATGAAAATCTAAAAAAAAAAAGATTTGATTCAAATTTATAATTGATGAAAATCTAAAATAAGATTTGATTCATATTTATAATTGAAGAAAATCTTTGACCAAGTTGAAAAGAAGATTTGATTAAGATATGAAGAACATTTGAAGAAGATTTAGTGAAGATTTGAAGAATATTTGATTAACATTTGAAGAATATTTGATCAACATTTAATGAAGATTTGAAGAAGATTTGAAGAATATTTGATTAACATTTTAATGAAGATTCAAAGAATATTTGATTAACTTTTAATGAAGATTTGAAGAATATTTGATATGAAGAATTTACAAAGTCAATCTACACAAAATTGGAACAGAATCATTCTGAAGAATTTACAAAGTCAATCTACACAAAATAGGAACATAATCAATTTGAAGAATTTGCAAACTCAATCTAAACAAGATACAATTCAGAATTAAATAAGGACTAAGTTGAAGCCCAATTTTTCACTATAAATAGACACTCAAGGCTGAAGGAGAAAAGCATCGAAAAGCAGAAAAGAGGAACTCAAGCTCAAACTTCTCAAATCATCTTAGAGTTCAAAGAGAGAAACACTTGTTTGAATGAGAAATATTTTTTGAGTGTTCTTTTCTTAAAGTGTGAGAGTTATTATTATTATCAGCTTTGTTAGAAGCAACTAGTTAAGTTTCAATCTCTTGTATCCAACCCGTTAGTGGTTTAGATCCTTCTTCAATATGGGGTCGTCAGGTTGTTAGGAGAAGACTTGGCTTGTAGGGTCAAGGTGGTAAGTTCCTCAAAAGTCTGGGGTTGTCAGGCTGTTTGGGAAGACTGGCTTGGAGGGTCAGGTGCTTTGTAATTCAAGGTTTTTGAATTAGTGGATTAAAGCCTTTTGAATGAGGGGACTGGATGTAGCCAAGTTAGTGGTGAACCAGGATAATTCTATGCGTCAAATAATTTATGCTTTCATTGATTGCTGCCTCTAAATTCGATTGCTTCTACTCCAAGTAAGTAACCAAATCCAAACTAATTTTTAATTATTTATAAATTATCAAAAAGGTATCAACTTTGTGCAAACACAATTCAACCCCCCTTCTCGTGTGCGCACCTTCAATTGGTATTAGAGATCGGTCTCAAGGCTGAGCACTTTACAGTGTTTGAGAAAAGATCCAAGGGTTCAATATGTCGAGATTCAGTGAATAAGCTGCTGGAGGAAATATCAACAGACCACCTCTGTTTGATGGAGAACGTTTTGAGTATTGGAAAGACAGGCTGAGAAGTTTCTATATTTCACAAGATCCTGAACTTTGGGACTTGGTGGAAGATGGTTATATTGCTCCGAAGAATAAAGATGGTATTGAAATTCCAAGAAAGGAGATGAATGTTGATCAGAAGAAGATGTACAAGATGCAACATAAGTCCAGAACATTCATGATAAATGCAATCACCTTCAAGGAGTTTGACAAGTGCACCAACAAAGAGACAGCAAATAGTATTTATGATAGTCTGATACTAACCTATGAAGGAAGCAAGCAAGTTCAAGAAGCAAAGGCCAACCTCCTAGTCAAAAAGTATGAGTTGTTCAAGATGGAAGAAGAAGAAGACATTGAAACAATGTTTTCCAGATTCCAGACCCTGGTATCAGGATTAAAGGTACTTGAGAAGAGTTATACTACTGCTGATCATGTGAAGAAAATTCTTAGGAGTCTGACAAGTAAGTGGAGACCTAAGATCACTGCCATTCAGGAAGCAAAAGATCTGAATACTCTAAAGCTGGAAGAATTAATCAGCTCTCTCAGATCACATGAAATTGAACTTGAAGAAGATGAGCCCAAGAAGAAGAACAAGACTCTGGCCTTGAAATCTAAGCAGAAGAAGGTTCTAAAGGCAACATCAGATTCAGAGGATAGTGATTCGGATAATCAGAATCTGAACTCAGAGGAAGAGGAGATTGCTTTCATAACCAGAAAAGTTCCAAAGATGTGGCACAACAGAAAGAAGAAATTTCCCCAACGATATTCCAAGCAATCCAACAAAGGAAATGATGATAAAAGCATTATCTGCTATGGATGCAATGAACCTGGACATATCAAGTCAGAATGTCGAAATATGGAGAAAGGAAAAAGGAAAGATTCCAGACCCAAGAAGAAGAGTTTGATGGCTACATGGGATGATTTTGAGGAATCCTCTGATGATGAACAAGTAGATTTGAGTATGATGGCTCATACCAACTCTACCTCTCGATCCAACACAGATTCTAACTCTGAAAGTGAATCAACAGATGAAGAAAGTGAGGTATTTTCTGAATTTACTCGATCTGATTTAATTACTGTTTTTTAAATATTAATCACAAATTGTCTTTAAAACTGAAAACACTTAGGAAAGAAAATACAAATCTAACTGAAAATATTAACGTTTTAAAGAATGAAAATACTGAATTTAAAACAGAAAATACAAATCTGAAAACTGATATTACTGAACTTAAAATAGAGAATGCAAACCTGAAAACTGATATTACTAAACTTAAGACAAATAATGCAACTCTGAAAACTGATATTATTGAAGTTAAAACAGAAAATGCAAATCTGAAAATTGATATTGCTGAACATAAGGCTGAGAATCTAACTCTGAAAAGTAATTATAGTTCAACATCAATTGAAAATACCACATGTAACTCTGATAAGCATGAAGAAGTATTTCAAGATTTTATTGATAATGGTATGGAAAGAAGCAAGTATGCATCTATGATTTATGGGGTTAGTAGGAATGGTAAAAGTGGAATAGGATTTCAAGAAAAAGTAATTGAATCTAAGTTTATTCCCTCTAATGATTTATGCATTATTTGCTATAAGAAAGGTCACACTAAAATATCTTGTCCTATGTTAACCACATGGAAAGACAAGAAATCTTTAAGATCTAACAAACCAGGACTCAACCAAATTTGGGTACCAAAACATAAAATTGTTTATGTTGCAGATGTTCTAAGCAATCAAATTGAAACACCAGTCATGGTGCCTGGTCAATGGATGCTTGCAATATATGAAGGCAAAAAGGTCTATGTTCCAAGCTCTACCAAACAGAAGCAACTGACTCTGTTGGAAGAAGGAATGGTCAACACAATACTTATCAGAACCATAACCATATGATGAATCAGAAATATCAGAAATATCTGGAGTATCAACAGACTCAAAACTGACAGAGAAATCACACATATCAACAGAACTGGAACTACCATAAGAATCAGAATTACCATCAGAGAAACCTGATACATCAGCAGAAATAGAAGTGGCAGATTCAAAGTCAGAATCAGGAGACTTCTTTGAACACTCCAATCAAATTCATGAAGACTACAAACCTAGATGAGAATTCAAATCCCTTCATCCAGACTCTCTAATTAGAGAATATGCAATCTCAGAATCTAAAAACCACAAAAGAAGAACTAAGAGGTTTTTCATAGTGAAAGTGAAATTGTTAACATATAGGTGATATTTTCTTTAAAATTTAATTATTTTCTGATATTATGTTTACTGTGATAACAAGAAGCTTGATCATAAAAATCAAAGCTAGATAAGTATTTTGCAGGTTCTCAAGAATTTAAGAGGAATGATATTAAGGATCTAGTACCTAGACCAGCGAAGAACATTATTGGAACCAAGTGGGTTTTCAGAAACAAGCTAAATGAAAAAGGTGAAGTGGTCAGAAATAAGGCAAGACTTGTCGCACAAGGCTACAGTCAGCAAGAGGGCATTGATTACACTGAGACATTTGCTCCAGTGGCCAGGTTAGAAGCTATTCGTATCCTACTTTCTTTTGCTGCAAATAATAACATTAGATTATTTCAAAAGGATGTTAAAAGTGCTTTTCTAAATGGTTATATAAGTGAAGAAGTCTATGTTAAATAACCCCCAAGTTTTGAAAGTTCTTAATTTCCAAATCATGTTTTTAAAGTTAGGAAATCCTTGTTTGGTCTAAAGCAAGCACCTAGTGTGTGGTATGATAGACTTAGTAACTTCTTGCTTAAAAATAACTTTGAAAGAGGACAAGTAGATAATACACTTTTTAGAAAATCAACAGGAGATAATATTCTTATTATTCAAATTTATGTTCATGACATTATTTTTGGATCTACTAATGGCACTCTTTGTCAAGAATTCTCTAAATTGATGCAGCTTGAATTTCAAATGAGTATGATGGGAGAACTTAAGTTCTTCTTAGGGATACAAATTCAGCAAAGTCAAAAAGGTATATACATTCATCAAACCAAATATACCAAATAGCTTGTTAGGAAGTTTCAGATGAGTAATTGCAAACCTATGGCTACACCAATGCACCCTACTTGTTCACTTGAAAAAGATGATTAAGGCAAAAAAAAAAATCTATAGAGGAATGATAGGATCCCTACTTTACCTTACCGCTTCCAGACCTGACATCATGTTTAGTGTATGTGTATGTGCAAGATTTCAAGCTGACCCTAGGGAATCACATTTAATTGCTGTTAAGAGAATCCTTAGATACCAAAAAGGCACTACCAACCTTACCTTGTTCTACAAGAAATCTCATAAGTACAAACTTAGTGGACACTGTGATTCTGATTATGCTGGAGATAAACTTGAGAGAAAGAGCACCAGTGGCAACTACACATTTTTAGGTGACAACTTAATATCTTAGTCAAGTAAGAGACAAAACACCATTGCAATGTCAACAACAGAGGCTGAGTACATTTCAGCAGCTGGCTGCAGTTCTCAACTACTTTGGATGAAACATCAACTGGAAGACTACAACATTCTAGAATCCAACATTCCCATCTATTGCGATAACACTTCTGCCATTTGTCTAGCCAAAAACCCTATCTTACACATAGAGATCGAACACCACTTCATTAGGGACTTTGTTCAAAAAGGGGTACTAAACATTCAATTTGTAGACACTGAACACCAATGGGCTGACATATTCACCAAACCACTACTTGAAGATAGGTTTGACTTCATCAAGAAAAACCTAAATCTTACCTGCATATCTTACTGATGTTGTGATCACTTCAAAGTATTTCAGTTTTACACTAGTTATTATATTTTCTTATATTATGTATATTTATTTTGTTAAAAAAAAAAGGAGAAAAAAAATAGAGGAAAAAAATAG